>JALDNG010000118.1:130000-555000 GCA_024349245.1 Neodontobutis hainanensis | reverse complement strand
TGGCCATGTCTCTCAAAAAACTGCAAATCACCAAAAATGTATAATAGAAAGTGACAATTGTTGCCTAAAAGTATATCTTGACAAAAAAAAAAGAAAAGAAAACTATGTTGTACAGTTTGAGGCAAGTCCTGATAAAATGATGAGCTACTGAGTATACATTGTTTTACTGCAAGATGTGTTTTTTAAAGAAAAGTGATTGTTGAAGTAAAGAAAACCTAGTCTTATTGTAACAACCACCAAAAAACTCCAGGAAACGTCATATGTTGCTAGTCCTTTACAAAAATACAAATGCAGTATGTTTTTGTTTCAGTGTTGGCAGAGACTTCACATGGGCCAAATGTAATTCACACTGAAGTAAAAACAGCTCCTTCATGTAACGACAAATTAGCTTCACTTGTTTTTTTTCTCCTGTTTTTATTTTTTACCTGTAAGAACCAAAATGGTCATAAAGGCTGAACCTTTGAACTCATGTAAACTACTGTGAAAACAGAACCAGGATGTGACAGAAGGGACTTCCTCACTCGGCAAATCGAATGTTAGATGGTGGATTTGGAAAAGGAAACTTTGAGGTGGTGGTTTCCTCCCATGTCGTAGTTGTGGAGATCAATCAGCGCTTGTATGGCTTCTTCTACAGACGTCATCTGGATCAAAGCCATTTTACGGTCCCTGCGAAAGAAAAAGAGGAAAAATATACTTCATACATACTTGTCCTTCTGTAGCTGGTAAAAAATATGTAAAATATCAAAATAAAAATAAATCATTGCAATATAACCAATTAAATGAATACCAACACTAGCTTTGCATTAAATAACATTCTTTAAGTAAATATATGGTGATGATGGATAAATCTGCCCTGAACTGAACCACAATATAAAAAAAACTGCTTTTAAAATGCTTGCAAATGTTCTCAGCAACAGCAGAAGTGAATAAATGAGGAAAAGACAAGAGCAGCCACAGTTCTGAGTAAGACCAGTACATTTCTGGAAACATCATTAGTAGTCATAGCCAATTGTTGGAAAAAAAAATAATCTCAAGTGGGGTCTAATTCTAACTCTGACAGAAACAGACATCTAGTTCATGCACATAGTGCACAAACTAAGGGGCTCAAGTAAACATAGTAAGTAAAATTCAGAAATGATAAAAGAAACATTTTAAACGGTGTCTTACTGAAAGAACTTGAAAGCCTTCACAGTTCCTCCTGTGTTTGAGAACAACAGACGAAGATCCTCCTCTCCCATGCCATCTCTGAACAAGTGACATGGATTTATTTATTACTGCTTTAGAGCAAAGTTACAAACAAAATAATAAAATGAGTGTGAGCAGACAAGACCAACATTCCAAAATACCTGATATTTGAAAGGTGAAGTGTGGCAGAAGGAGGAAAGATGTTCTGAAAATTCTTGGATCCAGGCTTCTTAAAGCGATGCAGCGGTGACCCAGAAAAATCTAGACGCAAGAGAAGATTGCTTAGACAGACGCAAAACATTTACATATCACAGAATCATCCTTTACAGTAACTGTGTGGTCTCACCTTTTGTCAGTAGCTGGTCATCTAAACCTTCTCTGGGTAAAGCCACAGTCTGGTGTTTGGACAGCGTCACTCTCATCACTTTACCAAACACCTTCTGGCCGTTCAGGTGACTCATGGCTACATGCAAAACAAAATCAATATTCACTCAAAAACTGTGGCCCTGCACTTAAAGTTTTTATGTATCACATGTATCAGCGGAAGGACAAATTAAATGAAAGCATAAGTGAAAGCAAACTTTAGACTTGGATTAACTAGTTAGTTTTTTTCAATAATCCATGAAATGACTGAACTTTACCCAACTGAAATGGGGAAAAACATCTTATTTTAATTATTGAACACTGGCTTTACTGATGCCACTCACTAACATTTCCTCTAAATGGAGTTTGTTGTATGTGGAAATTGTTAATACAGCAATAACGCCTCCAATATATCGGGCAGCCAGGTCTCATGAAGGGTGCGAGTAAACCATCTCTGTTATGGACTTACCAAGCTGGGCCTGGTTGCCATCGGACAGCTGGATCAGGGCGCTGTCCTTCTTGTTGTAGAGGATCTTCACCCTCTGCACATCGCCATAGACCCCTGAGGAGAGACAGAGAGAGACAGACCAGCAGAGCCAGAGGGAGAGAAAGAACAAGAGAGAGCGAGAGCACGGAGGAGAGGGCGAGGACAGACAGAGCAGGAGAGATGGAGCCGACGAAGATAAAAGGAGAGGTGTGAAGGATGGAAGGAAAAAAGTTAGTGCCAGAAAGACAAATGAAAAGAAGAGATGGAGTCTTCCCATTTGACTTCCTCTAGAGACTTTTCAAATGCTAACCAAGACGTTTTAGTGACTGCCAACCAGGAAAACAACCAAATGTCTGGAGGTTAATAAATATATATACACAATACTAAAAACACAGAACACAATGAAAGCAGAATTTAGAGCAAACACATTTTAAACCAGATGATCTAACTGAACAAAATCTGGCATTTAAAAAGAAACCATAGAGATTTAAATACACAATGTTTGATAGAAAAGAAGCTGGTTGACAGTCTGTGAAGAACAGATGTGTCAGGTTTAGGAGTTAATTCCAACTTCGAAGGTGGACCAATGATCTTGCATTTGAAATAAACATTGTGCACTAAAACTGTACCTGATTATTACAAAGAAACAGAAGAGATGTAGAGGCTTTAGGAGCTTGATTAGAGTACACTCGACTGTCATTATCAAGTCAAGGGATGAGAACAAAAACACCAAAATGATCCACATGGTCCTCTTGACAGAAGAGAGGTTTGAAACTTGAAAGTTTAAATTAAAAAAAACCAAAATAACTCAACTCTTGTGCATTTAACCTCAACTGAACAAACACTAAACAGACCTCCTGTCCCTGGGCACTACCTGAGTATTAACATACTATACTGAGTAAAAGTCATATGCCATTTCTAATGACAATCCAACACACTTTTCAGAACAAAGCTTGTTTGCAGTGACATGGTTCTGATGAAGCAAGATGGATTGATTTTTCAACTTAGCCGGTGGTTTTATCTAATCAGAGCAGTGCAATGTTGTTTAGGTTAAGATTAGGCTACATTGTCAAACCTAAATTAGAATATTAGATGCAACGATTCAGCCGTAAATACTACGCTTGCAGCAGGTCAAGACTGATTTTCACAAGTTTGTAAACTCAAAGCCTACTTAAGTATACACCTTTTTAAATGGTTGGGTCCAGAACCTTAGTTTTAGAAAAAAAGGTTTAAGTAAAAGCATCTGGACTCAGTTTTCAAGGTGAAGAGACTTTATCAATTCTGAGATCAACTGGTAAAAGAGCTGAGCTTATGTCTCTAGAGATAGGAGTTTCCCCTGAAACCAAACTTGATGGACCAGACTGTCCTGGTCTCACAACATGCTAGTTTTAGGAGCATTTCAGGATAATGTCCTTTTCCCAGTTTGTTAATATCTTTTACATGTTTATCTTATGAGTTAGCGAGCATTAGTGGCTAGCTTTTTATCATTGTTGTACTGCACCCCCCTAACGTTTGTGTAACTATAAGCTAGCAGTAACAAAGTAACATGTAAAATAGTAACTTTGGACAAAGTGGGTCACTACACCAACTACAAGCATAATCTGCCTGCTCTTCTCTTGACTGCCAATTAAGCTTGAAAAGGCTGTTTTTCCCCTTAACGCTCTACAATCATCTTATAGTTACTATTGAAACTCTTTTTTTAGTATGATCATCTACTTACTTCTAATAAAACTCATGATACTACTGCGGCTACTACCAGTTACAGTGTAGCTTCTACTGGAGAAAGACTTTATTGTGGTTCTCAGCTTTGTGTTAATATTGATGAGGAGCATGTGGATGATTTTGATGTCCGTTCTCACAAGTGCAGTCGGTCGGCCTCACTCCTCTTTGAATGCAGTCTGCAGTGGCTTTATTGTTTACATTGTGACAGAAGACAACGAGGACGAATAGCACGTCCACGACATCACTGAGGAAAACTTGGATTAACAGAGAGAGCTAAACAGATAGAGTAGTAGAGGTTGAACATACCGAAGAGGGTAAAGAGACTTTGAGGCGTGACCATCTTTAGAGAGAGAGACCGCAGAGCAGAGGACAGGAAGAGGAGGAGCAGAGGAGCAAGAGGACAGACGGAGGAACAGATCAGACCGCCCAGCGTTGGACGAGGGCGTGGGTGGTGGTGTCCGTGATGAAGTGGGGCAGAGCAAAGATAAAGAAGGCATGGGGCGGTCCGGGGAGGGGTCGTGTTAAGACCACAGGAGGGGCGAGGGAGGAACATAAAGGTGGAGAGGTTGTATTAAAAAGGGTGGACGTTACGAGACATATGTGCAAACAGTGGAGGAAAATGTTTAGGAAATTATATATATATATAAAATAAAATAAATAAAATAAATGTGGGGAAGAGGGAGCAGAGGGGGAGGGGGGAGGAGGAGAGGAGGACAAAAACCAAAGCAGAGGTCAGTAAACAGAGCATCAGTGGAACATCAAAGGAATGATTACTGCTTCGATTCCAACACAGCCTCTCACACACACACACACACACACGCACACAGATGAAAGGATGGGGGAGGCTCAAAATTATCACTGAGCAACGGAAAAGAGCAGTTATTAAACAGTAGGCTTGTTCGACATGGGGCAGACCATCACAGGTGCACAAATTATGAGGCAAAATTCTGCATGACCTCTTGGTCAGCTCACCATGGTTTGGAACAACAATTATCTGTCTTGTTGCTACGAACATTAGCAATAGCTCTGTCGGTTATACCTACCAGTTAAACCAGAGAAACAGTGTCGTGTGGTTTAGAAGTAACTAAACAAATACAAATCGCTGTGAGAGACAAAATGTCAGTGAGGCTGTAAACCTTTTCAGTAAAATGCAATATTGTGATTACACACGCACACACACAAAACTGTAAAATACAGGTGCATTCAAGGGGGTTTAACCAAATATAAATACGTTTTCAACTTCCCAAGACAACTGTTAAAGCTGAAGAAAAGGGGCTCAATCAAGTGTAATTTTATACTGCTGCCTGTTTGTGTTCACTTTCCAAGCAAGGTGCACTTCATCTCGAACAAGCCCCAAATTAAAAGGGAGTGTCAGCAAAAGTAAAACCAAAAGGGGATGGGACAATGAAGCAGATGAATAAAAATCACCCTTTTCCAACTATTATTTAAAAAAACATAAGCACAATTTTAGACAGAAACTGATAATCTAGACATAGACTATAGAGCATAGATGTATGTCTATTTATAAGCTAATTTACAGCCCATACCTAAAATGTGTTCCCTTTACTTTTATATTTTTTCTTCTTAGTTTATTTCGACCAGTTTTAGAAGATCTGCCTTTGTCCTGTCTTCACAAATTACCAGGCTTTACCAGCCTACATATAAAACAAAACAAGAGTGATATAAAATTTAAATTGTGGTCAACTGTAGAACTTCTACTCCCTTGGGTATTCTGAACAAACCAAATGTTAGGTGTTTGTAGCACAAGCTGAAGCTCTAAAGAATGGGCCCATCAAGTAACACAAAAATAATCCATTAATCTTTCAGGCCCTATTTGTAAATGGTAGCATTCATTCAAACGCTACTAAGACATTCAACACTGAGCATCAGTGTTGACGGGATTCACAAGCTTGTAGAGACGCAGAGGACTACAAGCACCGCGCCACTATGTGGTCGCTCTGGAAGAGGGTCGAGGCATTCAGACAGAGAGGGAGTCTGATAGAGAGAGTTTAACAGAGAAACACATCAGAAATGGAGCCAAATAACAGAAAAGGTCTACAGTTTCAGAGTAAAAAGACACAGGTGATAAATGGACTCAATATTAAAACTGTTTCTAATGTGGCGTAATTTAAATATAATAATTAATAATTAAATATTAGGGCTAGGTTTACATCCAAATAAAAAATCTCACGAATAATAGCATGTTACTTTAGGGTGAGATATTATAGCTGGCTCTAATGTTAATGAACACATGCTCATATCCACATGTGACTGAATGCTTCTGTTTGTCAATAAAAAGGAGGTGATCTAGAGGCACATGAGAATTACAAAAGGTGTGCATAAAAGCATAAAACCAGCAAATGCCGCGAAGAGCTGAGCATGTCATGGCTGCTCTGTGGGGCTCACATTCATCATTATAAAGCGGCTCAGGGGTGTGTTCTATTGTCAGACAGCAAAAAACTGCTGCTTTAAATTATATGATATTACATGTTGTTATTAACTGGTCAATTTGTGATGACATGGAGGATTTTTCTTTGGACTGACTACAGTCCAACTAAAGAATCGAAAAAGTCTATTTTGTTTTTTTATAGGCACTGAACAGAGTCATGACAAAGTTTAAAACAAAAAAGAAAAATAAAACAGTTTACCTTTAGCACAAAAAAATATTTTTGCTTATTGTTTCACATGAAAAAATAATCCTACAGCCGAGACCACATACAAGCTAGTAACTGAGATGGGATATGGATAAGGCTAGTGTACCTCTTCATTCAAGTTGGACGCCAGCAGGACTCCGGACACTCCAGACCCAGACAGAGCCACTCGTCCAGCAGCAGCTGCTGCGGCCGCCGCAGCACTCAAAGGACTGATAGCCCCTATTAGACATGGTACATAATAAAGTCACATTTACAAAAAACATACACTTGATTCAAAGTCAAAAATATATAAAAGTACCATAGTTACCTCCTCCCTGTGAGAGGGATAGAGAGGATGAATACCCTCCTCCACTTGAGTATGAAGCTAGCGCTCCAGATGGGGTTCCTGAAAGACAATGACAACTACACTTATTTTCCACAAAAATAATTGAGTGAGCAACTCTTAACTATTTACCTAATAAAGAATGATCTTTGTTGGTTGAATCCCCATCTCCAGTTGGCAGGTCAGGTCTGGTGTAATCTCGACTTTTATCGTTGTTGTATTTGACATTGAGATTGACCAGTTTGCTGAAGTCTATTCGCAAAGTGCAGCATGAGTTGTAGATGTTCTGTCCGTCCAGAGACTGCAGAGTTAAAAGTCAGTAAGCGGATCATCATTTACTGTCATAATAAATATTTATAATAACCTGAAGAACACATACCAGTTTAGCTTGTTGTGCATTGACTGGATCACTAAACTGTAGAAGAGCCTGAAACTGGTTGTTCTTTGTAAAGGTTATAATCTTCATCACTGTCCCAAATTTACTGAAGATCTGGACAATTATAACAGACACAAGAGAACAATCAAGATTAAGTTATTAATCAGACACCTTATTCCTCTGAACTGTAGCTAAAGCAAAATGAAGAGGTAGGAATGAAAAAGGTGATTCAATTTGTCACTAAAATTCTTGGAACCTTAGACAGCATTAGTGACACACTACCTGTTGTAGAACATCAAGTGTCACTGGATAAAACATGTTGTCAATGATGATGCGCAGGACGGGACTGGGGGGTGGAGCAACTTCCACAATTCCAGCATCAGAGGAGGGAGAGCTCCCATCCTGCACTGCAGATACAGCCTGGAGAACGGCCTGAGCCCTCTGGGTTTGACAGGAGTTCAATTAATAATAAAATATTACAGATGTAAATTCAGTCCAAGGGAAATTGGGAAAAACTATGTGGGGTCTGCCCCACATAGTTTTTCCCAATTACAGAAAAATATACAGAAAAATACCTGATTTAGGGCAGAGTCGGTTTTCAGTTCCTTGTGGTTGGAGTACTGAATGAACACTGGAGCATTTCTGACCTGAGGAGTCGAACAAATTACAGATTTTTTTAACATCTTTGCACCAAAAACTCACATTATAATGTTCAATAATAGTGGAAGTTTTTTGACCTGGGGTGTGACAGCCGTGTAGTAGTTAACCATAGTGATGGCTGCTTCCTCAGTACCAAGCTCCAAAAAAGCCTGTCAACAGAGGGGTAGAGTCAATCTAGATTCCAATTCCACTTTTTAAAAAGGAGAGTGACACAGGTTTAAGGGATTTAGCTGATTAACAAAACACATGCATTTAAATGAATGAATGCCATTTGATTGAAGTTTGGCTTTCAAGATATTTACACACAAATAGGCTCTTTTTTTGTAACTCCAGGTGGGACTTTTACTTCTCAAAATGCATCGTCCATAATTATGTGGTGTATAGTGTTTATTTAGCCAGATATGATCACTACATAGTAAAATAAATCCTGTCAACCCGTTGCAGTGTCTATAAAAAAAATAAATAAAGTCCTCAAAATGAGTTTGTGGTTAATTATTGTAATATTTTTGAGATAATACATTTTATGGCAAGAAGCTTTGTAGTGTTGCCTCAAGGTTCTGTACCTGGTTTTTCCCCTTCAGCATCAGTATATTAGTGACTTTTCCAAAAGGAAGGCCTAGTGCGATTACTTCTGTCTCTGATACTTCGTTGGGAAGTTTCCTGATGTGAAGGACTCTGGAGGGTGGCGAGTCGTCCAGACGCTGTTTTTTACTGTCACTGCCGTTTGCTAAACATGGAGACAAACAACAATGGCATATCAAAAAGCTTATGATGAATTTGAAATGACAGCTGTCGTACTCACCGGTCATGGAGCTGGGGCTGCTACTGTACATACTGAGCTCATCTGAGCCTCTCTGAAAAGTGAAAAAAATAATAATAAAACTTCACACAGACCTGGCCCTGCACTACAAGTAGCGCAGATCTGGGTTATTCCGGTTTTGAGAAATGGGTTAAAAAAAATTAAATAAAAAATTTAAATAAAAAAAGAAAACAATTTACCTTTACACCAACCGCAACATCACTGCCAACAAAAAAAAAGCTCAGCTCAGTAACATGTCACCTTATTAAAAAAAACGGTGCCGCTTTACTAGCGTTTCTATGGCAACAAGACGTCTTTGTAGTCTGCATTGTTCCGCAAATAAAGCGTTGTGGTGCTCCTATGTTTAAGAAACGCTAGTTTTGAAATTAGCAAAGCAAATAAAGCAGCAAAGCTTTAAAACAGACGCCCAAATGTACAGTGGTAAATGTACTATTACATAACCAGATTACAATATACAAGTTAAAACAATATTTTAACATTTGACAATATGCTAACGATAGCTAACAATTACACCAAGCTAACATTGTATTTCTGTTTTTATTTTAGATGATGTCTAGAAACAAGCTAACAACGTCATGTTATGCGCAATAAAACTTCAGTATCATGGTCACAGCAAAGCTAAGCTGCTAGCATGCAATGAGCCGCTTACAGTACATTGCTTTGTAGCTTCGTCGCATGAACAAAACTTGGAAATTTTGTTAGACAAAATTGCTGCAATAAAAACATTTACCCGTCCATCGCAGCTCTTTGTCCTCTTTGTGTGTTGAAATCTCGGCACACCTCGATGCCTGAATGGTGGAATAAAAAAAAAAATGGACGTTCTTCTTCACGTTTATTAATGACTCTTGGTTGAAAACAGCAACATTACACATTACCGCCACCCTTCGACCAGACAAAGTCATTGAGACATTAGGGAAATAAATACACTGGAGACAAGACTAAATTTATCAAAGCAGTTGATACAAGATGAAATTACAATAAAGACAAGTTGTTATTTTCATTATAAATTATTTATTTATAAAGGCCTAAACAATAAGAAGAAGGCCTTTTTTTAATCCAGTTATCTTCCTCTGTGGACCTTAAAAGAATATACACAAGTATACTCTGGCTGCCCCCAGTTGCTCTTAATTTCCAGCATTACATATTGAAAAACAGTCTGTGTTGGACCCTAAACACAAAACAGTGAGAATTGGTCAGCAGAGAATTTGTAAATTAAATATTTAGGCTAGTGCACTTGACTGTTTTAAGAAGTTGAGTATACATTCTTTATTAGTTATTGGCTTGTCAGAGAGCAAGATTGAGCAATTTTTGGTATATTTGCTATCAAATATAAAGAAATCCAATTTATGAACTAAATAAATCCAATTTATGTTTACAGCCATTTAGGAGCACATCATGACAATTTTTTAACAGAAGATCAACTTATAATCTTTAGTATCTGCAGTTGCCATTATTGAGTAAAACATAGAGCACAGTCGTTAGAAAATATTTTCACACACTGTACACAATGCCAATTAGGAAACTTTATAAATCAGACTGTGAGCATAGTATTTTTTGGAATCCTGTGAGGACATGCTCTAATTCTAGGTGATTACTGGGGCTCTAAATGTTGTTGTACTCACAGGGAGTTCAAAGGTCTGGAATGACTCTCCATCAGGATCATATTCAAAAGTTCCCAAGTGGGTTCCTTCTCCATCCTTGGCCCAAAATCCCTGAAAGAGACAATAAGCTTGTGATGTTAAAATATTGTAAAAGTGAGTGGTCATGCTTTACCCTCATGTCACCCATACTTACAAAGACAGAAAAATGCTGTGGAGCGCTGTGCATAGACCCAAGGGGAGCATGTTCTCTTGACATGTGACCCAGAGTAACATGGGAGATGCTAATTGGCTGGGAGAGGGAAATTAATAAACATCCTTGCTGTCCAGCAAATGACCAGCATCTGCCAGGAATCAACTCTCCTGTGTGGCCCTGGGGTCAAGAACAGAGAACATTGTAACATTGGGTATTTTCATAAAAATCACAATAAAAATTTTATTCCAGACACATGGGCCTTTAGAGCAATGTGGAGGTAAATGATAATGTAAACCTACTGCCCTCTGTCTGGATTTTATCATTTTCTTTACATGGGAGAGATGTATCTGTGTTACTGTCACAACAACACTATAACACTCTAGCCACATTACACATTATATTTGCTTCAGCAAGTAAGTGATGTTCAACTTGTTTTTATTTATCACCAATAGAAAATATTCCCTCTTCTAAATGAGAGTGGTGCAGAAAAGCTTTGAGAACCACTGCCATAGTACATGTTTGATGCTCAAACCTGAATGACTGTTCTTGGTGAGTTCACTGGATACCACAAAGGCATTCCCATAAAAATGAAAAGTGGAGGCTGAGTGGGAGACCGATAACTTTTTGATGGATGAGCATGTACGATCCGGGCCCCTACAGTCAAACAGATACAGTTAGTCTTAAAGAACCTATTATGGTACTATAGCACACAAATGTTAGCCCCTTGTCTATTTGTTGACATGTAAGAAAATTAATTAATGGCACAATGCATCTCATTCAGAAAATAGGCTCCCATTGACTCGAATGCAAATGTAGCATAAAATACAAATTCAGTATTTGAAGTCTATAGTTTCACTTTAGGCTGATACTAATCGTCCATTCATTTTTATTGTCTCTAAGAAACACAAAACAATATTTTAAACTCTGAACAAAGTCCTATGAAAATTCAGTTACCATTCAGTTTCATTTGATTTTAAATACACTTTTCAGCCGTGTACATTTGTCTCCTGATGATACTTACCCTGAGACTCCAGTGCAAAGTTTGGCATGGAGAAAGCTTTAGGAAGAAGCCTGTGCTTTAGATGGATCAGCTCCTCTTCTACCTGCTTCAGCTTTGCTTGAACCAGCCTCAAAGACTCAGACTCAATGTGCCAATTGGCTTTTGGTGTGTTCATGGCATGCATTTGGTAAAAACAACCTGCTGGATTGAGGAATGTAGCAAAACAGAGGACGATGACAAAAAGAAACATAGCAATGTTCCTCAGCCTAAACCCCGGCAAGGCTGCAAAAACAAGATAAATACTTAGAGCTCAACATTTTTAACTTCTTATAGTTAAAAAATAGTTATCCTAATTTTAATACGTTACATTTTTGGGAAGTTTGCTCATTATTGCCAGAACCAACAAGTGCTGTTGATATTTCAGAAGAAGTGACAGTTTGCTCTCCAGTTTGAGCAGCAACAGATGTAGCTGATAATTCATATTGGGGGGTTTCCAATCCATCACCTATAGACATATCTGATATGTCTGAACACGTGCAAGTCTGCCAGCCATTGCTTTTGATAATAGATGTAAATGATGTATTGAAAGATGTGGGAGTTTGATAACCACTGCTATCAACAAAAGAGGTGTTCAGTATATCAGAAGTGGGAGAGCATAACAAATCAGACCTCCTTCTTTTGTGAAAAACTCTGAAATGAGAAGACAGGTGTATGTAAATAGATCAACCTGCTGATTTAAATATGAACATCAATCCTAATTATACCTGTTTAGGTTCTCCTTATACGACACACGGGGCTTTTCCCCCTCATCATAGTATCCAATTGAAATAAGGCGTTCACTTAGACGTGCCATGATTTAAGACTGACAGGGATCAACCACATGAGAGGAATTAAACTAATCATTTATCAACCCGAGGTAAGTTGACACTATCTTAGTTTCAGTGGTTACTTTCTAAAGAGCATAAATTACTAAAAGTCAGTCACCATCTCTTTTGTGTTCCTTCTTTTGCCAATATTTGACATAGGTCACTCAAGTAAGGTCATGGCTTCATTTCTGAACGTGTCTCTCTGTGTCAGGTCAGGACTGGCAGGTTTTCTAGTGGCTGCAGGGGAGGACACAAGTTAGTGACGCTACAATCTTCTTTAGAGTTCAAGACAGTCACCAAGTCTATGATATGGCGATAAGTAATCGCTTTGACTCGTGATTGTCCGCTCACTCTGCTGTTACTCATGGAAGAAATGGATGCATGACGCTATTAACCAGAAAAGCGCATCATTTAAATTTTCCAAAACGCATTAATTCGTAAATGTACAATATAATCAAAAACAAGTCGACATACCCTTTTCTGCTGTTTACTTTACTCATGTCTGGTGAGATGTAAACTGATAGATTAAACCTCGGATTAACCTTTGTCTTCTTGTTGATGATGGCTGATCCACTTGTGACATCTCCAAATGCAACTAGGACTAACTGTTATTGTTTAAATTGTGTTGTTGACTGAATCGGATGGTTAGGTCTTCGAATACAGTAAGAAAGCAAATTCATTGATTGATTGATTCAGAATATATCTGTCATTGAGCCACACAAAGTTTATAACTAAGAGGGCAATAAAAGTGAAAAAAAAAAACAAGATATAATTGTAAGTAATTATTTATTTTATTGCCATTTACTGTTTGTTTTTACAAAAAAGCGTATCAATTACATTGATTAGTTTTATAATTGTAGTTAATAATAATGCATGGTGATTATACATTATGTTCACATTTGCATTTTAACGCTGCGGCAGATGAACAGACTTGGACACATTTCCTGGAACTAAACCTTAAATAATGACAAATACAACAACAACAACAACAACAACAAGGTAATCATGCCTTTATGTTTGCTGCCTCTAAAATCTTAGAATCTTTTCTCTCCTCATTAAAACCTTTTTTCTTTCTTTCTTTCTTTCTTTCTTTTTTATATATATTCTTTGATTAAACCACTTTCTGGCAGTCAATTCAGTCTTCAGTCTTAATTTATGATGATATGTACTTATGTACTTATTTTTGATTTGTTTCTTGTCACATTTTTATAACCTGACTTAATGTTAATTATTAATTAAAATTTTTTTTTTTGTTTGAAACAATAGGATGAGTTCACATTACTTTCATCATCTAATCAGGGTGTGTGGCACTGGTGTATGAATGTGTAAACACATGGTGAATATATTTGGTGACGGAGAGTCCGTAGGCACAGAATGGCTGCCACGTCTCTGTCAATCTGCCCCAGGACAGCTGTGGTACAGATGTAGCTTACCACATCAGTGTGTGACTGTGGAGTGAATGAATAATGGATATGTAAAGCGTCTTTGCATGCCCTGAAAAGTGCTATATAAATTTAATGTAATAATAAAAAAAAGTTTTAATAATTTTACGCTGTTTTAACAAGCTATACATTATTTCTGTCTAATGGAAATCATTTTTAGGACCTTTAGCATCATGACTAAAGAGATGAAAGGTTTAGTTTGGTCTTTGGTCTTGTTTTCTCTCTCAACAGACCGGACTAATGGGCACTCCTCTCTTTGGTTCATGGGGCGTTGTCCTTGTAACCATTTTGATGCAGTCTATGATTGGACAAACGCTTAAGCACAAAGTACAACCAGTGCAGCTGTCGGTCACAAACGGTAGATGAGTCTCAGGGTCAAAGGTTATGGCCTGAAAAAGAGAGAAAAGAGAGCAGTGAGCCCAAAGAATAATTAATATAAAATAATGAGTATTTTCAATGTGGTCAGCGGTGTGTGTGCTATTGAGGCTGTACCTGGTATCCTGAGTCGTTACAGGTCATGTAGCATTTGCCACAGTTGATGCACATCTCTTCATCTATGAGCGCTTGCACCTGAACACATGATATGCAACTCATTTACTTTAGTTTTTGTGGTTTATATATAAAAAATGGCAATTCTCTTTCCTTTGAGGCTAAAACATTTACCTGCTCTGCGAGGTTCAGTTCCTGGAAAGCTCCAATGCGGCTCAAGGCTCTGGCTATCACATCCTACAAACAAATAATACACCAAAATGTCCCAAATGCAATGTCAAGTCCATTTATATTGGTATGGACCAATGCAGAACAGAAACAGCCTGGAGTTCCAGACCAAGGTTTTGTTAGATTATGCTATAGCTGCTATGACTAATAAATGTAGGTACTGTCAGTGTCACACCTTTACAGCTAGAATGGGTTTCTTGGGGGTATTCACACGGTTGATGTTGATTTCCATCACGTCCACTTCACCTGCATTTTTGAGCTTTTTCTTGTACTCTGCAATGACTTCAGTCTTTTGCTTGAGGTAAGGGCCAAAGCTGGGAAGGCTCTGCAAAAGGACACATACTATTTTAGAGGTAGCCCCTGGGTAAAGTTGTAAAACTTGCATAGAATGAAAAAAAGAGTTTCTAACACAATAAACCTGCTTAAAAATGTGACAGAGAGATTGGGCCTTTAAGAGTCAGACTTGTAGTGGTGGGTGGTTTATTGGCAGAATGTAGTACCTTTCCTACCAGATCCTCCAGTCTGGGAACTGGTTTTCCTTTCTGATGCTTTTCCGTTGGAGGAGACTGGCCGTCCCAGCCATCCAGCTCCAGGCTCTTAAGGTACAACAAGGTCTTTAAACCTGCACACATGGACAACAACTATACCTGTATAACCTTAAAGCACAAGAATTGATGGAGAATTTTAGTCTTCTCCCTTCTTATGGCCTAAATGTGAAGTTGTCACAGACTAGTCCGGACAGGATTCTTCCCTCAGTGTCAAGGCCAATGCCACACAGATAAACTGGCTCCAAGTCTAAGCTCTATCAGGTAACCACCATTTCTTGATATGGCATTACGTTTTATAATCTCACAAAAACATGGACAGGCTACAATATGTTAAGTGTCTACTGTCTCCGGATTCTGTATTGATAAACTTCTTCTGCCTAAGAGATCCAAAATATCTCAAGCCTGCCTTATATCTATATATATTGTATTGAAATCTCATAAAAACAATTACTTTCCTATTACCGGAAAGTTGGTGGTTCAATTCCAACTCTCCCCACAGTTTATACTGTTGTTGTGTCCTTAGGCAAGACACTTAACCCACCTTGCCTCCAGGGGTGTTCCAGCTGTAACACTGGTGTATGAATGAGTGTGTGAATCGGTGAATGGAAGCTTGATGTAAAGCTTGATATAAAATCCATGCCATTTACCATTTTTAGTGTCCTTGTGATAATGGCTCTTCCCAGATGAGGAAGCTGTATGTTGTCTGTATAAATAGGAGAAGCAGTTACTCTACATACCAGTACAGTAATCCTCAATCACTGTGAAGTCTTGGTTTTGAATAGCACTGCAGACCTGTGTCATTCAGGAAAGAAAATATTTATAGATAAAATAAAAATAACAAAAGTGTAATTAAATATTAGAGGAGAGGAGTCTTTGTCACTTGTAAAACTGATGCCCCAGCATGGAGGAACTGCAGTCCACTCTCGGCAGAGTCAATACCCCCTGTCGCCAGAATGGGGAACCCGGGTAGTGCCTTGCCAATGGCTGAAACAGCTCGAAGAGCAATGGGCCTGATGGCGTTACCTGCACATGTATATATCAATTATATAGTTTTATATTTATATATATATATATATATATATATATATATATAAATAAAAGTCTTAGATGAAGGGTGGAAATACTGTACAACACATTTGTCAGGTATAGGTAAAAAGAGTATTATTTATCAGATTAATAGGTTCAATAAAAGTGACCAAACATGAAATAAATAGAGAAGTCAGTGTTTCAGTGCATATGTGTCTTTTCCTACCGGACACGCCTCCATATGTAGTGCGTTGTTCTGCTCCCACACTTGGCCAAGGGGTGCCGTCAGCCTTCAGCCCCATCAGACCTGAGACAGTGTTGGTGGCTGTTACTCCATCTGCCCCACCTCAAAAAGACAAACAAAGTTGTGTGAAGATAAAAATATAAGGCTTAAACATTTTTAAAAGTAGGTTTGCTTGTATACCTTCATGGGCCGCCATAGCAATGTCAACAATGTTTGTAACATTTGGTGTCAGTTTTGCAAAGAATGGAATAGAAGTGGCAGCACGCACCCAGCGACAAATATTACGCACTAAAACTGGATCCTAATGAAAAATATATTAAGAAAGACATTAAAATCTGCTGGTGGGCAGGACAGAGACAGATATAATTTATACTCTTAACCTTTTACCTGTCCACAGGCCAGTCCCATGCCTCTCTCTCCCATCCCATGAGGACAAGACAAGTTCAGCTCCAAAGCGTCTGCTCCAGATTCCTGAACACAAGCAAGTGTTTTCACCAAAGAAGCACATTTTTTCTCCTCATGTGATTATTCTCACCTCAGCCATCTTGGCAATCTCAGTCCAATCTTCCTTGTTGTAACCACACATGATACTAGAAATCACCACCTGAGAGGACAAAGTAATGTTTATAGTCACGGGTATGAAGAATTAGTTTTATGAAGCCAAGCAAACTTACATTATTTGGAAAGTCCTTCTTTAACTCAGCGACAGACTGACACCAGTAGGCTGCGGTCTTCTCACTGATGAGTTCAATGTTGAGAAAGGAGCCCTGTCCTGGTCCGTACACATGGCCTGAGGTGGTACCACGCACAATACGAGGAGACACATTGGTGACCAAGTCCTGGGACAGCACATATAAGAAGGTCAGTCAGCGGTCTGCCTCATGCTCTTGTTTATCGGATTTCTGGGAATTCAAATGTCTGTCTTCGGTGTGTTTGCTTTTTATTTGACATGAATGATTAGACATCACCTTGTCTAGTCCAAAGGTCTTGGTCAGAGCAAAGCCCCATCCCTGTTCGAAGGCTCTTCTGATCATGGCTGTGCTGGTAGTGGGAGGCGCAGAGGCCAGGCCGAATGGGTTTGGAAACTTAATTCCACAAACATCAACGCTGATGTCCACCAGGTCAATAGCACTGTAGAACAACGGCAGCTTTGGGACTGTGTCCACTGTCTGTCCATGCAAAGACTGTTGGGGGAACACACATGTTTAACATTATTTTGTTGCCCTCAAACTATTAAGTGCTAAGTTAAAGTAGTATCTTAAATTGGGTTAATAAAAACTTAAAATCTGGAAAAAAAATTGTAAAAATATTACAATTTGATGATTTCAGAATGAGGTTTAAAGTTAAGGCTCTTTCTGGTTGGTTCTTTTGTATAAAACCTAATTGCAATTTTAAGCTGTTTGGAAACAAATAAAAAATGTATTTATGTCATGTAACTAAATTTAATACGTTACCATTCTGCACACCAATTATTTTATTTGCAAAATTAGGACAGTATAGCCTACAGTTAAAGAAATTTAAGTACATCTAAAAGATCCCAACAAATATCAGTAAACCTGCCCAGGTGGGAATTTAAAGTACCACACTAAGGTGGCATTACCTGTATGTATTTATGGATGTGCCATGAGGCCTGTTTGCCATCATTCACTGACTCGACTGAGGTGTTGGCCAAACCAGCGATGTCTCCTCCAGCAAAAACCCAGGGCTCACTGGTCTGCATAGTCTCTGTGTTTATCTCTGGAGTTCCCCAGCGATTAAACTTTATAGGAGCCATGGCTGCAGTCACTGCACAATAAGGGTCAAGTCCATATTTAAATGAACAATAATAGTTTTAACTGAATTTGTTTAGATACAGTATATCCCTGAAGGACTCCTGTAGGTGTCTATCTACTCTGATACCTCTTAATGATAACCACTTAGTTCAGTACAAGGAAGGTGTTTGTGCAAACTGTTTACCTTGTGGCTCATCCAACATGGATCCAAAAGCACTAATGATATAATCAGCCTTCAGCCTGACAATCTGCTCCTCATCCTCCAGCCATTGGCCATCTTCAGTCTGCTCTGAACGACAAAACTGCAGCCCAGCCACCTGTCCGTTCTTCAGGATGACTTCGCGAGGAGACAGGAAGGGAAGGAACTCACACTTCTCTTCTTTAGCCAATTCCATCTGAAACATACCGAGGCATTAGTTACCTGTTCCTCCATTAAACGGCAGCCCTCTGGGCTTGTGATAGTAAACAGTAGGCTTTTGCCTACATTTTCAAGTAATATAGTTATAATTACCAGTAACAGCTATCAGAAGAATGTCTTCAACCTAACGATTGAGTAACTGTCTATAATATATAAATTTGAATCCCTTTGAGTTACTCAGAAGCTTTGGGCCTCGTACCTCCTCAGGAACAGCCCTGATGTTGGTGAAGCCCTTCCTGAAACAGACGTACACTCTCCTGGCTCCACAGCGAAGAGCAGAGGTGGCACAATCAAAAGCAGTGTCACCGGCACCCAAAACAATCACAACCCCTCTTAACTCTGGCAGCAAGGAGCGACATTGGCACATTCCTGCCAACAGTGAGACCAAAAGCTCAAATTAATTAAAACCTGGTCTCTAAAACAATTTAATTTCATGTTTTTAACTGGTTTATACTCTTACCAAATATAATAATAAACCAGAACTAATCCTAATCATCCAACTAATAAAAAACAATCAACAATGTCCTTATTGTTACCTGTACTTCAAGCACAATATATTCACATGCTGCCTAAAAGTAAGGGGTCATAAAGTTACGTCTAGTGTTATGTCCATTGAGGTTTCCATTTTTGTTAATGGGAAGTCAATCTCTGTACCTTTCTTGCTGGCTGAGGCCACCATTGGAAGGAAATCCTTTGAAGTAAAGAAGCCTTGCTCTACTGTTAAACCCTGGAAGATTTTAGCTTTGTTGGCTTGAGGGAGACCTGAAGTCACAGTCAAACACACCAACAAAACATACATCAAATGAAACTGTGAGACTATGTGTTTTTCATTTCATAGTTGATTTATTAATGAGACTCACCAATGCCAATAAAGACAGCCTTGAATCCTTCCTCTTTCAAAGACATCAGGCTCATTCCACCAACACCAAGCCCCTTCTCACAGAACACCTAAACAAAAAATGGTTAAAGGAGTATGTATACTGTATTTA
This sequence comes from Neodontobutis hainanensis, assembly GCA_024349245.1. Taxonomy (NCBI): domain Eukaryota; kingdom Metazoa; phylum Chordata; class Actinopteri; order Gobiiformes; family Odontobutidae; genus Neodontobutis; species Neodontobutis hainanensis. The sequence continues at coordinate 535,595 of JALDNG010000118.1, read as the reverse complement.
CAAACTTTCCTTCAATCAAACAAAAAAAAGACAAAATGCAACTAAAAAAAATTATCTTTAAAATGTACCTACTTATTCAGTACATACCTTTACTCCCAGGTCCTTCATCAGGTTGATTTCAAACTGAACTACTTCATAAGGAAGTCTGAACTGTGGGATTTCTGAAGTGCTGGATAAAAGAAAATACATTTGTTTAAAAATGAGTTTACATAATATTTTTTTTGCAATACAAACCTTTAAAAACTATGTTTACTTGTGCTAATACAGGTTACATTAAATTCATTAACCCATAACACAACACTTTGAACTACATTTAAATAAAAATGTATACAATCATTATTTAATATTTGCTGTACCTCAGCCCTCCAGTGTACTTCTGTTTCTCAAATATAGTGATGTTGTCATATCCGAGACGAGCCAAGAAGGAAGCACAGCTGATTGATGCCGGACCACAGCCGATCAAAGCAATAGGAGCGTGGTACGACTCTGGCATCTCATTGGCTGGAGGGAGCTCTGGGTTCCTGATCTGAGGGATGCCCATTTTACTGAACACCTGAGAAGAAAACACAACAGATATTTTCAGTTGAAAATAAATCCTGAAATGCCACTTTGACATATACCTCTGTGGCAAACTGCTGCAACCCTCCAATGTTAATGGGACCCTCCTCAGAGGCGTACAGGTTACACCCCCCGACACACAGCTCTGAGGTGGGACAGACCATCCCACAGGTAAGGCCCAGGGGATTGTCTGACAGAATGGACTTTGCTGCTCCGTAGTAGTTCTGAAATGCACACAAATGTACAGACATTTAGAGGGGCTCTATCACAGGGGAAGTGTCTAAATGCAGATTGTAGAGGGGTGTTTTTCAGTACCTTGTTGGAGATACTTGTGATAAAAGACTTGATGTCCAGATGGGTGGGGCAGCTCTTCTGACATGGGGCATCAGCACATTTTAGACACCTGAATATAGATTTTAGGTTAACAAAATCATTGGTCAGCCATGTCTCTTATAATCTAGAAAAACAGTGACACAAACGATTTGATTGATTTGCCCCAAATTATCCAGATGCAGTTGGTAATAAATAATCAATGCTTCATCAGTCATGTTATGGCTGGTGTACTGTATTACTTGATGTGTAGTTCTGGTCATAAACCTCTCCTCACCTCAGTGCTTCTCGTAGAGCTCCACGCTCGCTCAGTGTTGTATGTTTGATGTCATCAAAGTTGTTCTCTAATTTTACACAAGACTAAAAAAAATACATTAATGTTTTAAAATATTGCACTCCCCATTCTCCATCTTCTGTGCATTAATTGTGGTGACTCACTTACATCACAGTTCCTGTCAGGATTTCTCTTCCAGTGTTTCTTTTCTTTCTTCTTGTTTGCCGTCGACAAGACCTGAGCATGGGTGTTCACTCGAGGATTTAGAGCCAGGATACTCTAAAGTAAATGGGAATAACTGAACTTATTTATTTATAGTATGCATTCAAGAAAACTTGCACATTTTTCTGTTTAAGTTTTTTTGTGTTGTTTTGTCTATTAAACATATAATAATACAAATTAAATATTAAAACCTGTTCATGGCATAAACAAAACAAAGATACAGACTGACATGAAGACAGTTCTCAATTATTGCCATAGCAACAATAAAAAAGAGGGCACTTTTTTTTGGCCGCTCACTTTTAAAGCTGGGTTTAGTCATTACAAAAATTGTCCGGACACAGCCTGTCGGTGGCAGGTCACCACCAGGGTGCGTCTGAAACTGCCTGCTCGGACTTTGGCCACGTATCCGAATGGATCCTAATGCATTTGCGACTTTACTCTTTCAGGTCAGAGAAAAGTAGGCTATTGTTTATGTTCTTTAAAATGCACACACATAAATAAAATAGAAAAGGTGTTTTGCAAGCTGCAAGACATGTTTGTGAACATTTGATCGAAGCCGGAAATAGTTAATTATGTGCGCATTTATAAGAACTAGCTATGTGTTTGGTACGTTACTGTTAGCCTAGCCGCATAGCCAGACTAATAAATCGAGCACCGAGTGATTGTTTTTAATCCCAATTGATTGCATAGTTACATGTTAACATAGTAGCCTAATCTGTACAGTTTTAAACAATATGCCGTTCACGTTTTAGGACAAATAAAGCACTGAAAACCATGATTCTATTGTGATCTCTGTTTAATTCCACTAACTCTTTAATGCCGTTTTAATCCCAGGTCAGGTCACTTTCAGAAAGACAATTTTCAAATACAATGGCTTCTTAGTTAGGTCATGCAGTTTTATAATATAAATCTTTCTATGGCATAGTATTTACACACACTGCTCTACTTGGTTCAAACACTACTCTAGATTCACCAGAAGAGGGCCAGAAAGACATATTATCTAAAACTCCATGTATCTATGTTGTTCTGGGGCTGTAGTCCTACCGACAGTCTGTAAGCCATCCCTTGTCCATTTTGTCTTTGACGTCCAGAGTAAAATGGAGAATATAGTAATTGTATCTTAATGAAGCCAAATTTGCTAGTAACTAAGGCACACAGAAACAAGAAATACCAAAGAAAGTTACATTTTATTACAGGGTGTACTGGTAAAGGAAAGTGGGGCGAACTCCAGGTCATCTATAGCTCCGCACCACATCGTGGGTTTTGCGGGCCGCTTTGTGCCCCACCTGGAGATGGAAGTGTGTGTGGGGTTTCTTTTTCGTTGCTCACGGTGAACGCACCCCCAAAAGTTATGCTCAGTGCCTTAGGTTTCGATTTTAATATCTTACACAGTAAAAAAATAAAAAAAACTTGAAACTCCTTGATGGTGAATAGATGATCAATGAACTGATCTGAAATAATACATCATAACATATGTTCACAACTTTGCAGATAAACGAGTTAAAAAGTGTTCTATAATCTGGCTGGACATTGGTTCATTTACTGGTACAGGCTGGCCTGTTTTCAGAAGGGATAAACTTTTAAAAGTGACCGTCCAAAAAAGCGCATTCTGGCGGTTGTGGCCTGTGCACCTGCATGCCTATTGACAGTTTGGGATCTCGGGGTCTCTCCAGAGTTTCTCTAACGGCCACTGGTGTCAGTAACTGTTTTTTCTGAAAGTTACGCAATGCACCTTAAGATCAGGGTGAAGAACTGAAGAGGGCAGTCAGGGCCGTGCACCGTCATTATGTGGCATATGTGGTTTTGCAGGCTGATGGATCGGACAGCCCATAGACTTAACATTTGGGCCCTTCATTTTTTTGTCCGCGTGGTCTAGATCAGACCAGTTGAAAGTATAGCCCCATCACACTACGTGATCTTTATCCTGTATAAAATGATTCCTAGCTCCCTAGAGGTTCAAATTGTATCTTTAACTCAATATTTGGCCATTTATGGTTGATGGTTTAACTTTAAATGAGCTATACATAAACTATATCTAGTAATTTGTCAGCCTAATGACATTGTTTTATATCACAGAAGTCCATAGACGTATAACACAGTGTACTGTTATACTTTTGTGGACTTTGGACTGTGATAGAAAACAACAGAGGAAAACAGGAAGAATATTAAAAGTACCTCAATATCTGGAAGATCCTTACTCAACATGATGCTTCTGTTTCTATGTTCGTGTAGAAAAATAAAAGTGTCAGCACTGTCTGATTGTCTTCTAGCTGCTTTAGGTACAAGAGTTCCGAAGCACAGTCCGGTGAAGGATCATCTGGCGAAGTTATCTGGCGACACGCAAATGTTTTTTTGTGGGCGTTCCTTTCTAGGACCCCAAGTTCACAAACCAGGAAATATAGGTGTTATTTCGTCTTAAATTGCGTTGCTATGATTCTTTTTTTACAACGTACGTTTCTTTAATGATGTCTCTTTTGGTGTCGATGAGAAAGAACGTCGACGGCTCTGATTTGAGAGCGGTTTGTGGATTATAACTCAATGTAAACACGACTGCGCAGTCACCAGCTGATCCAGACGATCTGAGCGTAACATGAGAACATCCTTTAATTCAAGAAATGCTCCAGAAGAAATACTGGCGTGGACATGGTGCTCATGTTTTGCAACTTCTTGTAAAAGTTGTGTAACTGAGTTACCTGGAATCATCACAATATAATAATGTTCAGTATAATGAGAATAAACACTTACACTACTCTTACCGTTCTTATGTGAGTTTGAGCTCTTGCCTCTGGTAAGCATCAGAGTCCCACTGACAACTGAAGCTGTTTTCTAAAAGTTGTTGGTCCCAAGTGGAGTGGATATTTTGAACACAATATCAATGAATTTAAAACATGTCAACTTTAAGAACTAGTAAGACTGTGTTTTAGATTATTTATGTTTTATGACTATGTTGTATGTTTGTCTTTGATCTGTCTCATGTAATGATGAGCTGAAGGAAGATTTCCATTTTTGTGAACAATAAAGTTCTATTCTATTTTTTTCATTGATATAAATAAATGCCCTTAGTGAATACATATATATAAATGTAGCTTCTGTCTCTCTCTGAAATAAAGAGACATAGGTTTCTTATTTACAGTTTCAAAAATCCATGATATGTGAATTTGAATGTTTGCTTCTGTTATGTGTCCCCCCCTTGACCTTTGACAGTATAGCCTTTGGTATTGTACACTGGTGAGGTCTGTGGTGGATGTAAGAACTTCCAGAGGCCTTAGACTTTATGAGTTTATCATATGCCATTTGTTATTTACCATCAATCTCAAGAAAAAGATGTATCCATCAGTTAGCTATCAAACAGCAACTCCACAACATTAAACTGTGTCTAACTGTACACAGAACATTCATTCATTCATTTTCTACCGCTTTGTCCCATTAGGGGTCACAGGTGACTGGAGCCTATCCCAGCAGCTTTGGGCCTGAGGCGGGGTACACCCTGGACAGTGGCCAGTGAGTCTCAGGGCTGACATATAGAGACAGACAGTGACAGACAACCATTCACTCTCACATTCATTCACTAGGAACACTTTAGAGTTGCCAATTAACCTGTACATACATGTCTTTGGACGGTGGGAGGAAGCCGGAGTACCCGGAGAGAACCCACGGTAACACATGCAGACACCTCACAGAAAGACCAGAGTTGACCAGGTTTTGAACTCACGACCTTCTTGCTGTAAGGCAGGAGTGCTAACCACTCTGCCACGTGCACAGAACATTTATTTTTGCACATATTATTAAAGCATTGTCATGAAAACCTTTTAAAAGCTCATTGGAGATAAAGTACTGTGTTACATGTATTTATTTGGTTTAACAGTGTAGACTGCTTAACACCAATGAAAAGAGCCAGATCAGTCTGTGTGGTACCAGCAGATTATTAACATTTTATATAGGTTCACGTGACAGCTCTGCTTTTCCTGATAATCCATCAGCAAGCTAACAGCAAAGTCTAAAGCAAGTTGTTAAAGTGTCACAGATTAATTTGGGCCTTAGCCACAAGACAACCTGCCCTAGGTGCTCTGCTCTCTCCAATTACTGAGCAGTGAGATCAATTGGACTATGTGTAACTTTTTAAAATCAAATAACGTTTTGAAATACGTATTTGCCCATATATGAGCCGACCTTCACTGTTCAAAGCTGTTGGGTCTATGAGCCTGTAGGCTCAGTTCAATGTGTAGAAATCGGGCCGGTTTTCCCGGGAAATCAACCTGGATGTGACGTAGTGCACGCTTCCCGTGTACAGCTCTGACTTCCCAGTATAGCCGCCATGACAGCAAGCGAGATTAGCGAGCCTATGTGTCGAGATCGAGATGGATTCTGCGAGCATCAAAAAAACAACTGGCCTCCAGCACAGCACAGACACCTACAGTGACTCCTCGAAAAAAAAAAAAATACTAAAACATTGCTTTATCAAGCAAGGCCTACAGAGAAAAACTGGAGTGTGATCAACGCTGGGGGAAGAATGAACATAAGTAGAGTGGAGAGAGCTGCTGTACTTCAGCTACCCTGATACTTCGGGGATAAAAAGACCCTGAGCTTGCTTAAATGTCTTTACTAAGCTAATACTAACTCTGTGGCATTTTGGGGTTACACTTTGGCTGGGACTCTTTTCTTCCTGACTTCTGTTGGCTTGTAACATTTACCAGAAAAAACGCAAGCCATGACAACTTTATAAATGTAGCTAGGCTTTAATTGTTATTACATAATAATGTTAACTCTGTCACATGTCTGGCTTTGTCTCGTTATATTCACTTTATTCTAATTTACTGGTCTGTTTATAGTAACAAAAATCACATCTGTTTGTCTCTCAGTTGTGATCCAAAGTACAATATACTGTATTTCAGGGTATGGTGGTGAGGTGTACTGCACCACGTCAGCAGTGAGCACGAGTGAACTCCTCTGGATGTGGGAAGCTCTGACAAAGGTCATACCATCGGGTCTGCAGCACGAGGCCCTGTCACAGATTGTACTCAATAGAGTATAATACATTATTTTACTCGCTGAAGTATGTTTTGTTAGTATATGCCAGAGCTGAATGTGTGAATAAGGAATATTTATGCAACATTATAGCACACAGTAAAAGTGTCTAAAGACTACAGCTACATCCCTCGGCTGCAGATAGGAATTTTGGGGAATTGTCAAGTCTCCGGGAGGACACATGTCCCTTGGGCCCTTGGTCTTCTCCCTGGAATTGTGTTCTCACCTACAGCTGAACTGGCACAGACACAACTTCACAGAGGACAGGTGTGTCAGTCCCTCTCACAGGAACCATTATGTTTAGGTCTCATGCAGCGGTGGTAAAGCCTTTATCAGCTTTACACCACAATTTCTAGGTGCACTTATCTACACTGCTGTAAACATGTTTGTTACTTTTCAAACACAATCTATATGTCTGAGTGATATATGCCATAATAAAGTTATAAAATTAATGATATTACTGACTAAATTACACCAATACAAATTCTTTCTCCTGTTTTCTGTCTCTTTCTCTTTAGGACAGGAGTCGGCCACACAAACCAAAGGCAGCAACAAAAACACACTGTGGATCAATGCAACATATATTTATTATAAATAGGTGCAAGAAAGAATCTATAATTATATATTTGTATAAACTGTGCAATTATCAAAACACAATGTGGTCGGCTGAGACACACTGTTGGCAGCGTTTGTTTTGTAGATCTGTTTGCAGGTGCACCACGCTGGCTGAACCCAGTTTGGTTTGACTGGTCCTGGTGTGGCTCGTCTGTTTTCCATCACATTCAAAAAAAAAAGTTGCAACCATCTGGAGAACTTCATCCTCCTGCAACAGCAGCAGTAACTGTGCCTGAAAATAAAACAACAAGCACTGTTTAGATTACAGAGGTTTATTTGGGTGTGTGATCATTTCTGTTAAGTATGACCTACCTGCCTCTGTTGTCCTGACAGCAGCTGAGCCCCCCTCAATCTGTCCTCTGCACTGACAGCTCCAGCTCCAGCTCTCAGGAGCTTGAAACTCTCCTGAACTGGAGTCATGAGAAGAAAACAATAAAAAATAAATGACATCTTAATGAGCTAAACTTCATGTACAAGGTGTCCTAAATGCCACTAACAATGAATTAAACACAAATACAGCAAGGTTACATTCATGTTGTCTCAAGCGAATGCAAAACTAATTTAGTACAGTTATGGTTCATAGAAACAAGCAAAAATCTTTTCGCTCAGTCGTATTAATTTCTCTACAATACATAAGTGTTACTGTGGAGTTTGCCACTGATTTGTTACACAAGGTTTAGAAACAGTGCAGCTGTTATAGTTAACCATATAAAGAGGAAGTGCTCCAACATTTGTGCAAAGACTCGACAAAATAACAGTAATAGTAACATGTACAGTATCCTGTCTGATATAGGGTCACTAACTTAAGCCGTTATCCTCTGAGACGGTGGGCCTTGGTGACAGCTAAGTGAGTTGTTGATGCAGTTGACAATATCTCATACAAAGTAAGCTCTAACAGCCGTATTGTGTTAATGCGTCTCCCATGTCTCAGGAGTTCTGTTTTACTGCTGTGTCAGTGCTCGAGTCAAATATAGTTTACTCTCAATAATGCATTTGTATAAAAATGAAACTTAACTTTTTATTGTACTTCAGAGAAGAAATCATACAAAACCTTGAACACACAAAAATATGAATGGATGCTAATAAAAAGATGCAGTACTGGTATACACAGTACACGTGTCTTTGATTTACAGTGATAAAAGGCTATTAGACAACTGTGAGGTCGGCCCTTTGTGAATGTTTAGCACTGTAATATTTGTTATCAGTTCAGAGAGAAGGCCCATGTGACTGAAGGTACAGACAGTTCATCTGGAGAGGTTCAATTCAGCCAAATGTCACAGTTGTGTCACAGTGTTTTCCTTCTTACATTTACATTTACATTTCATTTAGTCATTTAGCAGACGCTTTTATCCAAAGCGACTTACAAGTGAGGAAAACAATGGAAGCAATTTCAACAACACAAGGTAACAAAAAGCATAAGTGCACCAAAAACTAGTCAGTTAAAACCTAGCACAGCATACAAAGCTAAGGATAGGAAAGATTTTTTTTTTTTTTTTTTTTTTTATTAAGAAGGAATTGATAGAAGGAAGTTAAGAATTTAGTGTTTGTCAGTCAGGTGTTGACAAAAGAGATATGTTTTCAAGCGTTTTTTAAAGATGTCTACAGAATCTGCTGATCTTGTAGCAGCAGGTAGATCATTCAATCAATGTGGAACAGATCCAGAGAAAGTACGTGAGAGGGATTTTTTTCCTTTTTGGGATGGTGCAACCAGACGTTGTTCATTAGCAGATCGCAGGGATCTGGTAGGAACATAGGTCTGTATCAGTGAGTGAAGGTATGAAGGGGCGGAGCCAGTGGTGGTCTTGTAGGCCAAGAGCATAGCTTTGAACTTAATACGTGCCTCAACCGGGAGCCAATGTAACCTGTAACCTTCTTATTGACAATGAGAGCATCCTTCATATCATGATACTTTTACAAACAGGTAGTGGGAAAAGCTGAAGGTTCCAGGAGAAATCTGTACTCTCCATACCATAGATTGTTTATTTACAATCTATGGTAGGCTACTCTCTAAATGTAGTTTATACTGAGCATGATCTGAAATGAGAAGATAAAAACATACTTAAATATTATTTTCGGGTTTAGGCTACAATACTGGTGCAGTCACTGTAAAACATTTGACTGAAAAAATAAATAAATAAAAGACTTGTTAGTTACTTGTTAGTTGTACATTCATATTTTACTTACACAGTCTAGTCTAAACCAGTCTACCTAAAATCATTTATTTTTTGAATGTTCATGTTAGCACAATATTATTTAATGTGAACTAGGCAGTTTTGTACTGTGTTGTTCAATAGCATACAATGTGATCATGTGAGATTGTATATTTAAATATGCTTATTCAGATACTCTCGGTTGCACTTCTGTAATTAATCCTATGAGGACATTACAGAATATTACACCATATGCAACCGCAAAGACAAAGTCAATGCAACGAAACTTCACAATTGGAAAGTTAAATCAAAACCAGCTGTTGAAGCATCACAAGTTGACCTTAGAGTTCACCTAACGCTGTATGTCACAAACACCTCTTTCTACTAATCTCAAACATACTATACTGGAGTGTATGCTTTCCACCACTACTTTACCTTTAATCAGTAATACTGTTGGTGGAATCTACAGATTTTTATTTATTTTTTTACCATTAACACGAACATTACTCATGCGACTTTGTGAGTATGTTTTGAACAGGCATCAATTTAGCCACCTATACTATGTATTATTGTTGTTGTTGCAGCCGCCCAATTCCACAAGATGACCTGACTCCAGTTGATCCGTCTCACCGGGACAGCTGTTTGGCCCAACTACTCTCTTATCAAAAGGTTACACAAACATGTTTCCTCCTGTTGCAGAGGGTCAAAGTTCAATGTTACTGCAGCAGGTAGATTGTGACTGTAGATTGTGCTCATATCAAAAAGAAGCCAGTCTGTAAGGTCCAAACTCCACCTACAAACTAATATCTTGGCACAGCCTGACGTGAGCTGTCTGTATGTATCTATGTTCTGTACCGACCAATCACATTCAAATGTCACTGGCCCCAAGTCGCTTTGGCGGGGCAAAAAAAATTTATCAGAATGGCACAGTTGTAACCCCTTCAAGTCAGATAAACTATCCTCTATTCAATTGCATATGTGTATAGGTGTAAGTGACTTTTATAGACTTGTTTTTCAGTAGAAAAAAAAAATTCTACTCAAACTACTATAATGCAAATGAGTAATTCAGTTTATTTGTGACAATGTGTTAAACATCGGTGAGATACAGCAGTGAGGCAGCAGTGGCGAGTAGGGCAACAGCAGTAGCCATGGCAACACCTAAAAACAAAAACAAAAGAAGTACATATAAATGGGCTAACAAACACTAAACAATATTATTATTATTATTATTATTATTATTATTATTATTAATATTATTATTAATAAACACTAAACAAATTAAATGAACTATTATCTGTCAAAATTAATAAATTGTAATAATCCAAAGTTAGACAATCATATAATGAGAAGCTTTACTTTATAATTCAAAATGTGAATTAAATTTAGTTTGAGGTATTGGCAAGTCAAGGTGCAATATACTATACCAATATAGTTGTTCCGTTTAGGTTGGGGCTTGTCAACTGTTTCTTCAATGGGCTCTAGAAACAAAGACATTCAACATTCAATATTTTTAAATAAATCAGTGATGTCCAAAGTCCAGCCCAGGAACCAAACGTGGGACAGGGTGAGGTTTTATATAGCTTGTAAAGTAAATTAAGTGTTTTATGGGCTGTTAGCACTGTCAAGTTCAACCTATGCAATAAACATTTATGATTAAAAAATGTTGTGTGAATGCTGGCAACAAGTAAGTAATTTCTGTTTAGTGATTAGTTGAGGGCTACATAATCAATATGGGACAGTGGGATATGGGACAAATCCTCATTTTTGGCTCACCTGCTGAGTTATATATGGCTTCACTGTCTGTGGGTTCAGCCATACTTTCTTGACTGGTTTCTAAGTCTTCTTCAGCTGCGTCAATATCCAGCATCTCCTTAAGCCGCTCAATAGCCTCGGACGGTCCCTCGTCACTGAACTGGTAGTCACAAACACAGATGGGACTTCTGCCTTTTACAGGACAGAAGATACGCCAGGGCAAGCAGAATAGCTCTGAAAGAAAAGAAATACAATTTGAAAAATATAGCAAACTTCATTAGTAGAGTACATCAAAAAACAATAGATCATTAAAAGAGAATAAAATAATAATTCTATTTCACTGCTACATGACTATGTTTCCTGATCAAATACTTCCCTTGAAAATACTTGAAAAAAAGGGCTCACACATTAAGTACAGTTGTTCATTTAAGTACCATATAAGAATACAATAATAATAAACTGTCCTACATTACATCTTAAAAATTCCTCAAATGTACCACTGGAGGGAGTCAGAGTACCACCACCAGTGCTACCTGAGCCCTAGTTTTAAGTACTGCATTCATAATTTAAAAATAAAGACAATAGGTGTGAAAATATACTACTATATATTTACACAAGCTTCTTAGCTTGGATTAGTTGACCTCCCACCCACAACCTTGATCCTGAGCCCAGGAGGCTAAAGTGTGTGATTGATTGACCCGAGGCTGAGGCGGTGACCCTGTGTGTCGATACCTGTCTGTTTTTTATTTACGAAGTTGCTCTCCTTTTCTGTTGCCATAATGTCCTCTAAGATCATTTGAACCCTTGTCGCCACCGTAAAAAGCACGTCCCTCTTGAGCAGCTAAAGAATGAAATACAGATAAAAGTAGATATAGTTCTGTGTTTTTATATTGTCCATTTCCTGTACTAAAGATTTACCTTTTCTGCCAGTTGAACCTTTGGTTTGTTGCTGTGCACATAAGCTCTACTATGGATGGCCCCTCTGACTGACACACTGCCACCGCACTCCTGCACCACATCACTTAACCTCTGTTCACACTGAGAAAAAAAGAAATGGTCTGATTTGTTTGGTTAAAACATAAAGCATTGTCACAAATGTAAATATAGTCTTATTTTTTAGGTATTTCTATGTCTGTACAATGGTAATAGAAGTTCATTCTTCACAAAAAATTTGACTATTACAAAACATATATAAATCTGTCTTACCGGAGAAAGCAATAGCTGAACTGTGTACATCTGTTTCACATTCCTTCTCTGCAAATGTAACACAAAAGTTAGCATGCAAAGCTTCAACCAGTTAGGAATACAGTGGCAAGAAAAAAGTATGTGAACCTTTTGGAATTTTATGGTCTTCATCTAAGTCAAGGGTATTGACAAACATAAAGAGTCTAAAACTAATTATAATAAAATTCTAATCTTTAATGTCTTGACTGAAGACACTCATTCAACATTCAAAATGGCAGTGGAAAAAGTAAGTAAACCCTTGAGTTAATGACCTCAAAAAAGCTAAATGGAGTCAGGTTTTTGCACACCTGGAGTCTCGTTAAGATAATACGTTTGGAGGTGTGGACTTCGATAAAAAACCCTTAAACTTTGAGTTTGTTCTGCACAAGAAGAACACATTTATGTGAGCCATGCCTTGCCAAAATAGCTTTCAGAGGAACTATAATTAAGAATTGTTGCTTTACATAAAGCTGTAAAGTCAGAGCCCAGACCTCCACCCAATGGATGCTATGGATTGATTTGAACCAGTTATTAATTATAAGGGTTCATATACTTTTCCCACTGCCATTTTAGTGTATTCAATAAAGACATGAAAGAATCAGAATTTATATGTGTAACTATTTTTAGACACATTCTGTTTGTCAATACCCTTGACTTAGATAAAAATCAGATCACATTTTAAGACAAATTTATTCAGAAAACAAGGAAATTCCAAAAGTGTAACTTACATAGTACTGTACATAGTATTATGAATTTAAATATGAAATGTTAAAATTTCTTTATACAATCAAAAGGTTTATTAGGAGCATTTCAATCAGGAACTACAGTAACTAACTACTGACAAGGCTTTAAAAAGACAAACCTGTCCTGCAGTGAGTTCAGTGTCATCTGGCAGCTTTTTACCGTCAAGAAGAAACAACCCATTGCCAATTTTCTGTGCCCACACTTTCAGTTCCTCCTGAAATAAAAAAAAAATATTTTAAAAAAGCTGCAGTAAAGAGAATATTTTTTGTAGCATTTTGTCTGAATGCAAACCTTGAGACATTTATCCAAGATTTCTGTGTTGCTTCTCCCAGATGGTAGTGGCAGGACTATGTCCACATTCAGACAACAAGACACTGTGATCCAGGAGGAACACACCCCAGACTGATACTTCCAATCAGCAGGCTTCGCAATGCTCTGAAACATTATTAGGATGCATTAAACTTGAAAATATTATGGGGCAAAACTTATTTAAAAAAAGTCTGACACAAGTTGAAAAATTTAAGTAATTTTTTAGTCTATATGCAAGTTTTTCATCTTATGTCATAGTTGAATATAGTTAGTCAAGTCAAGATTATTGAATTGTGTTTTTATTATTTTCTTATTCTATACAAACCTTTGGGTCTTTGACGTCAAAGGTTCTGCACACTGTTCTGTGACATAAGGTTAATCAAAATACACAACATATCTTATGACAAGTTAATTCCTAAACCTGAAATAACCACATTGATGTGAAAAAAGATACTTTTTTGTTTTGGAGTTGATGTGTAGAGTCACACAGTCTGTGATATCGTCATCCGAAGGCCTCCACAGTCGCTCTGAAGAGATGAGGTTCTCCACAGAGAACACCAGCTGCATGAACACAAATACAAACACACAGGTATACATTTTACTTTTCATCTCATTTGGGAACCAACAATGAACTTGTGCATGAACACAAATAAGTGGGGGTTTAGTATATTACCTGTCGGAGAGTAGTTTGTGTGTCCTTAGAATCATTATCAGTAATAATAAAAACTCCCAAAACATACAAACCTCCAGGCAGCATTCTGGACACCTACAAGACAGCAGCATCAAACCACTCAATTTCTACTGTCATGTTATGTAATGTAACAGTAATCAAACAAAATGTTGATTGAACAGAGTCACAACAAAGTCGAGTACATTTGCCTACCTGTCGGGCATGTTCTGTAACCCAGTCTTTGTCCAAAGACTCTCTGCTTAAATCTTCCTTTTGAGGCGTCCGACAGGCCATAACAATATAATCTCTTTGAGGTGAACTCTTGTAAAAAGAATAAATATGAATAATAAATAATAAGAAAATCTATTAAATGTTACTTTTTAAACAATGATAAGTTTATAAAGTGAGTGTTACCTGTCCAATAAGCAAGCCTGTGATTGGACTGGCTTTAAATTCACAAAGTTTATAAAGATAGCTTTCCACAGCATCTTCTACAATGTACCCACGGCCCATATTATCTGAAAGTGTGACACACACTAACATAATTCAGTTAAAACAATGTAAAAACAAGCCATGTCAAACATATGGGTCTAAGTGCTAACAACGTGTCAAACGTGAATATAGATTTACTATACAGACTAAATACGGTCTCTAATGCTAGATATATTTGGCTTATTAAAGAAAATGTAAACACATGCATATGTCTATATGACTCCTCTCTCTGTGCTGTATTACAATTAACTTATCATATAGCTACTTTACCTAGCTAGCTAAAAAGTTCAGATTCTTCAAAACCAACATACACTTAGTAGTTTGAGATCCTACCTCTGATTAAGAACTCTGTCACAAGAAAAATAAAATAACGTAATCCCCAGAATTTGCTTAAATTTATGACAGCTGGCCGTGGTCCGTCAGCACAACAAAAAAAAACTATTTTTACCAAAATGCTTTGCGTAAATGTGTATTTCCGTCGCACATATTTTACGTAAGAGGTTAGACAGCGTTAAGTTAGAAGTGAGATTTTCAGTTATTGTACACATCCTGGGAAGAATTTTATGCAACAGTTTACAACCAGCAAAAACGTGGTTCATTAAACTCTCTCATGATGTTTCACTACTGTTGTAATGTTATGCATTTAATATAGAACATTTTTTCTGTATTTTGTTGATCTTTAAAGCAATATTGTTATATGCAAAGATTGCATATTACAATATTGCAACGTTTCGTTTTTATGCTACTCTATAGAAGATGTGTTATACAGGATGGTGTGGTCAAATAAACAGTTAATTTTATACACATTATTCCTTTTAAAGATAATTTATATTGAAAGGGTAGATAACACTTCCGGTACTCTTTTTTGTGTGACTTTACACGTTTTTATCTTTAGCGGCTTGTGAACGGGTCACAGTCATTCACAGTACTTTGTTTTAGTGGAGTTTGTCTTTGAATTTTCCTGTTTTTGTTTTTTTGAGAGGCTCGGGGCCTTTGGAGAAGATGGCGGTCGTCCTGCTGCAAGTTTTGGAGCGGACGGAGTTGAACAAACTTCCCAAAGGCGTCCAAAACAAACTGGAGAGGTTTGTGACGGAGCTGCAAAATGCTAACGAGGCGCTGAAAACCGAGCGGGAGCGACTCAAAGCTGACAGTGGTATGTGCCATTCAAACTACACTTACTTGCAAATCTGATGTATTTTACTGTAATTTCAACCAAACCAGCAGCTAAAGGTTAAATCCAAGATAAACACCACCTTAAAAGCTACAAAACTAAGTCTGTAATGTCCTCGTGTTAGCCTCACTGTTCTGGCTAACTTACACCAACACATGTTAAATGTGTCACTTTGTTGCAAATTTGGACGTAACTGTGTATTAGGTTATAGCTTGGATTATAGATATTTATTGAAACACATTGACTTTAAATTCCGGATTTTTTGTCTATTGGAGGAAAACCAGGCATTCAACATTATTGTTACGATTCATATTAGCAAAAAATGAAAGGCAGTCTTCAGCAGATATAAGCAATATAGCTTGAACACATGAAAGGTGATGGACTATAAAATAACTTACACCTTCAGTGTCCTTAAGATATCTTCTAATGACATCTGTATGACAAGTTTGTTTTTACATTTACAGAGCAGCAGTATTTTGATGTGGAGAAGAGACTTGCAGAGTGTCAGGATCAGTTCCTGGCAGCCACCAAAGACCTGCAGAACGTTAAAGAAGAAAACAAAAAGCTTAGTAAGTTTCTCACACTCTATAATGTTGAATTTATACTTTCTTAGCCTTGTCTCTGATAAATGGTGGTTTTGTTTATTAATGCAGATGAGGAGCTGAGCACTTTAAAGGGAATTGAGGGAGAGACGGCAGATGACAAAACACCTCATCCACAGCAGGTAAACATTGCCCAAAGTGCATGCGTCTTATTTAGCAGCGTTGTTTTCATTATCTGTCTGAGAAATGTGGATATGCCCTGCAAGAATAAATATTGTAGATCAGTATTGTTACTTGTTGCTGTTACCACTAACCCTAACCCTAACCACAAAACACAGTGAAAAAATTCTCTTATGCACTTTTATTCACATTTCCTCAAACCATTACTAAGACACTAATTAAAATAGTTAACAAAATGTTTGCGTGAACAGTAATAATGGTGTGATAAGTTATTTCATTTTTGTGTTTGGTTACAGCAAACTAAAACTAAATATGAGATTGAGGCAGAGAAGAGAGAATTGGCCCGACTGCTGGAGAAGAGAACGCAGGAGATGGAAAACCTGACTGGTAATGCTTTCAGATACAGTAAATATAACACTGAAGAATTTTAGCATTTGTCTTTTACAACTAACTTGGTCTATGTTTGTGCAGAGGATGTAAAGCGTTTGAATGAGAAGCTGATGGAGGCTAACAAAGTGAAAATGGAGCTGCAGTTGAAATTTGATGAGATTCAGTCGTCCGAGGCCTCCGTACAGCACCGGGAGAAGCGCATGGAGCAGGAAAAAGAGCACCTGGAAAAGAAAATTGAGTGGTTGACAGCTGAACTAAAGACAAAGACTGAAGAGCTTTCAAACACCAACAGAGAGAAAGGCAAAGAGCTAGTGGAACTACAGTCGGGTCTGAAGAACTGCAAAGAAGAGGTAAACTATTTATAGTTATATAAGATGAATGAATGAAAAGGACATCTCTGTTGCCCAAAAGAGTGCCTGGCTTGAACTATCTTGTAGTTTTACATATCTTTGTTTCTTCTGTATATACTAAGCTGGTGAGGGGATTTTGTTCCTACAGTTATCTAAACTTACTAGATCTTACTTACAAATCTTATTTACTTAAATTTTTCTGGACTAGGTGAACTCTTTGGTGAGTCAAGTGACCTCCCTGAAGGAAACCAGTGAAAGTCAGATTCAGAGAGCCGAAGACCTCAACAACAAACTGAAAAAGGTAATCCTCAGCAAAACAAAACTCTTTGAACTGTTAACTATAAAACTCGGCTTATGATTATGACTACTGAGACAGACATTTCCCATTATTTAGCATTGTTAAACATTAAAGCAAACCTTTTATTTGACAAAGCATATATGTTTCTTTTCAGGCGAAAGAGGAGCAATGCGCCATGGAGGAAAAATACAGCAATGAGCTCAATGCTCATATTAAATTGTCTTCACTTTACAAAGTATGAATATATACTGGAAATTTAGTACTTTATCTTTTATTACATATTACAGTTTGAATTCATAATTTTTTTTGTGTCTGTAGGGTGTAGCAACTGACATGGAGACCAAGAACAATGAACTGAACAGAGCTGTGGAGGGGCTCAGTAAGATGCTGAAAGAGACTGGAGAAGGTAAAATGACATGCAAATGTTGAAAGTAGTGTTTTTATAAAATGTTTGTTTTTTTCATCTTGAGCTTTAAAACTTTAAAACATTTTAGTCAACAAAGTGCTGGAAAAGAAGGCGTCTGAGGCAGAAGAACAAAAGACACAACTTGAAGCTGAGTTCAAAGAAAAGCTCAAGAAAATGGAAAAAGAACTGGAAAATGTTACTATGAAGGCGGCTGGAAAACATTGTTGTAAGAATCATGCATAGTTTATATCTATATGTAAATTGCACACTTTTTAGACATTTTTTAACTTTGTTCTCTATTTCAGGTGCACAGTCATTGTCAGAGGAACAGTTGGATGCTATGTGTCCCTCTGCATCTGCCATTGCTGCCATTGTCAAACCTGGCATGAAGTTTTTTGATGTAAGAATGAATGTCATAGTAATATTTTTGACACATTTGAGGTCCAAGTGCTTACCTAATTCCTCTTTGTTCTTCTGTTTAGCTTTATAATGCATATGCAGAGTGTCAGACGCAGCTGCAGCTTGAAAAGCAGGAAACCAGCAGAGTGAACAGGGTGCTGGATGAAATCATCCAGGAAGTGGAGTCCAAAGCGCCTGTCCTCAAACGCCAGAGAGAGGAGTATGAGAGCATGCAGCGATCCATGGCATCCCTCTGCAACAAACTGGAACAGGCTCGATCGGTTCGTTTAACACAGCCTATTTATGATGCATTTACTATTTACTTACACACTTTTACTTACATGAAATTACATTTCAATAGGAGATCTACAGTTTACAGAAAGAGAAAGAAGAGGCCAAACAGCGTTGTGAAGCCCTTGAAAGAGAAAAACTTCGCACAGAAAGGCAGCTGAATGATACATCTGCGCAGGTATAGACTGGATACTTTTTAAAACAGCATATATATATATATATATATATATATATATATATATATATATATATATATATATATATATATATATATATATATATATATATATATATATATATATATATAAATATATATATAAATATAAATAAATAAATAAATAAATAAATAAATAAATTAAATAAAATTATAGTATGTTATGTATTTTTTTTATATATATAAATAAAATTATAGTATGTTATGTATTTTTTTTATATATAATTATACTGTTGTGCATATTCCAGGTGTGCTCTCTCCTGGTGGACCTGGAGGAAGCCCGTGGCAATCAGGTGACCAAGAATGACGGCAGCTCTGCCGACATTTCTAGCACCACAGAGCTGAACAGCTCGCGCCAGGTGTCTTTCCACAGCGTTGAGGAGCTCCAGCAGCAGAACCAAAGCCTGTTGGGAAGGCTCAGAGAGCTGGAGGAGGAGAAGGACAGACAGCAGACCCATGTTACATCAGCCCGGTAGAACACAGCTTTACATTTTATAGTAGAAGGAACTGTACAAATACTGATTAGCAGCTGAGGTAAATGTCTTTGTCTCTTTAGTGTGTCAGAGCTAGAGGTTAGTATGGACAAACTGCAAAAGGAAATGGAGCAGCTAAAAGAACAGAGGAACCAGCATAAACAGTTGGCTGACTCCAACGCCAGGCAGAGGGATATGTACAAGGCGTTACTGACACAGAGCACTGGCTATACCCTGCCTCCTCAAGGTAAGTCTATACACGTCTCAGTCTCTGGTGTCTTTAAAAGCATTAAAAGGCATGATATTAACTAGGGATGGGCGTTTTCCGCAAATATGACATTCGAATATTTGAGCTCACAAAAAACGAATATTCGGATATTTGTTTATTTAAATTAAGTTTAATGAGACAGACGTTATTTTTCAGTAACATTTAGGCTATTGTTTCCGTCATTTTTTAACAAGCTTATACACAATAAGCTTAAACATTACGCTACATCGTGTGTAAAAAAATAAATAAATAAATAAAGTGAACAAAAAAACGTAAATAAAGCCGCCTGCAGCAATTAGGCTATTGTAGCCTACAGAACACAGCCTAGGCTACATTTAACTTTGAACCTTTTAAACTGTCAGCAGTGGTGGAGGAAGTACTTAAGTTTAGTACTTAAGTAAAAGTACAACTACCCTGCAAAATATATACTTAAGTAAAAGTATAATTACTACATCAACATCTTACTTAAGTAAAAGTCATAAGTACATACTTTTAAATTTACTTTAAAGTATTTTTTTAAGTAAAAGTACAATCAGATGTATCAATGTCTGGGCTGTTCAATTGTAACAATCACAAACAATATCTATTGTGTACTGGAAAGAGTTGTTGTGCAATACTGACACTGTAAAAATCTGGTTATTTACTTATTACTCATTAAATAATAATTGGGCACAGCCAATTATGACATACAATTTATTTTTATTTTTAATAATCTATTAAGAGCAGTAAAAAAAACTCAAAAGTACACACTACTGACACTTACAACCAAGCATATCACACGGGTAAAATTGGTTTGATATTCGCATATACTTTCGCGCTAAATTGCTAAATTGCTAAATTGCTAAGTAAATAATATATATACACACACAGTACAGGTCAAAATTTGGACACATTACTATTTTTAATGTTTTTGAAAGAAGTTTCTTCTACTCATCAAGCCTGCATTTATTTGATCAACAATACAGAAAAAATGTAATATTGTGATATATTATTACAATTTAAAATAATTGGTTTTCAATTTATTATACTTTAAATTATCATTTATTTCGGTGATGCAAAGCTGAATTTTCATTGAGTCAAAACAAACAGCTATTTTAGCCAACTACGAATGTACAGATATAGCAGTAGTTTGCTCGTCTCCAAAAATGTAACGTACTAGCAAGCTATCGTCCCTGCTGTGCTAATAACCAGCTAAAGAAGTTGCCCTGTTAGGGTACCACCAACTTACGTCAAACAAATATTATACTGGTGTGATATTTTTGTTATGTTGACATCCGTTTTTCTATAACAGTCATAGCTTAATGTCATAGCAAGTTTGTAACTTAAATATTAATAACTAGCATTGCATGTCTTACCTCTATGTGTTTCTTCAAATTTGAAGGGGAGTTTTTAAACGCCAACAGTTCTTCACGTTGAGGTAGGCAGTTTACACATTGAAAACGCCAGGAGTCAATAACTTGATTAAATAAGGCCAGGGATGTCTCTGAGAATCAGAGCTGCAGGGAACAGGCTCAAGCTCAGTCGACGTTGTTGGCTCTTCGTCCATGTTTGATATTTGGTATCCACCGTGTCCTTTTCTTCGATTTACATCAGTTCCGCTTGTGTTGTTTCAAAACGCTCGCTGAGCGCGTGAGTTCTATGACCAATCAGATCTCCGATCTGTTTCAACGTGCATTGGCCAGCAACGCCAAAACTTCAATTTTTTTTATGCAAGATTCGGAAGGATGTAACGACACGCATTTTCAAAATGTAGTGGAGTACAAAGTACAGATAATTGCTGAAAAATCTACTTGAGTAAAAGTATAAGTATGCATTATTTTTTTTACTTAAGTAAAGTATAGATACGTAAAAATTTACTTAAGTACAGTAACGAAGTACAAATACTTCGTTACATTCCACCACTGACTGTCAGCAAATCTTTTTTGCTTTCTTTCTATTGTTTTACATGTTCTTGTTAAGGAACACAAGCATGTCAACATGATCGGGGGAAAGTCGGCTCCTTAGTCTGTTAACAATGAGGCCGGCTGCGGAGAAAACGCGCTCTGACGGCACAGAAGTTGCCGGATCACACAAGTAACGGTGTGCTAAGCTAAGTTTTGTGAAGCGCTTCGTGTTTTCGTTCCACCACTGAATGGGATCCTCATCTGGTGGAATACATGGCTCCAGCAAGAACTGTTCCCACTCGTCTCGGCTGGATTCTCTGTAATCATCGCCGAAGAACTGGCTCAACCTTTTCCGACGAGCGGGCATTGCCGCATCCTCTTCATCGTTGGTGCATCCGCTCCACTCGCATCAAGGAAAATGCAAAAATATAGCGAAATTCGAATAGCATTTTTATTTATCGAATAATTACAGCAGACCGAATATTCAAATGTTCGAATGTCCGTGCACACCCCTAATATTAACAAATGAGAATAAATTGTTTATCATTCATTTGACACAATTCCATCTGTAGGACAAGATTCTTCCTCCCACACTGCCCAAGTTCGACCCACAGTCCCAGCTACTCGCTCCACACCTCAAAG
Organism: Neodontobutis hainanensis; assembly: GCA_024349245.1. Classification (NCBI taxonomy): domain Eukaryota; kingdom Metazoa; phylum Chordata; class Actinopteri; order Gobiiformes; family Odontobutidae; genus Neodontobutis; species Neodontobutis hainanensis. The sequence goes on along the minus strand of JALDNG010000118.1, from coordinate 513,723 downwards.
AGCAGCTGTTGCAGAGTCAGCGCAGACCGCTCAGGCTAAAGCTGCTTTAAAACAGGTATAAAACATAGCATGGGTAAAAAAAAAATGTTTTTATTCAGTAAAAAATTTAATCATTTGTTCAATTTATTAATTTGTATTTCCAGCTCAACGATGCCTTCACTTTGTATAAGAAGGAGAAGGCTGAGAATGACCGCATGCTGAATGATACTAATGATAGACTACAGAAGCAGTTAACAGAGCTCTGTTCCAGAAACGCCAAGCTCACCTCTCAACTCAACTTCAGCAACAAAAGGTAAAATCTAATCCCTAGATTTTATTCCAATGGATAGTTTTTGATTAAAAAAATTCAAACATTCTTCCTTCAGATATGAGATGCTCCAAGAGAATGTAGCAGCCTACCGGAGAGAGATCGCCGCTCTACAAGACAGGAGCCAGAAAATGGCGGCAACAGCCCAGCGTCATGAACATGTCATCCACACCATGAGCCAGGATCTACGTCAGGCAAATGAAAAACTGGCACTAGAGCAGGTGAGTGGTCCTAGTTTACACTGTACTCTATCTGACAAAGTATATGTATGTATTGTATACATAGTATCACAATACTGTGTTTAACCATTGTAAATATCATTGGCTTATCTTTTTTTTGTTTGAAGGTACGGGTAGAGAACTTGACAAAAGAAAAAGAGATGTTAAGGCAAGCTGAGACCCGACTCAGTCGAGAAAAGGAGGCCATGCTTGCTGAGCAACGTAACCAGAACTTACTGTTGACAAACCTCAAGACCATACAGGTATATTTCTATTGTCAACTCTTTCTGACTTTTATCACCCTCACTGTACCAATCCAATCGAATTGTGTTTATATAGGATAGGCAATAAAATATAGTAATCGTTTTGGCAAAGGATTATGTACATATGTAGAAAACTCACAGTAATGGCTTCCATATGGAGGGATGTATGCAATGTCATGAAATGGATACAGAGTGTTAAATACATTTATAATATCCCTTGCCTTGGTTACACTAATGTCAAACTTATGTAATAGCATCCAAGAACTAAACCTTAAGCATTGCCTTATTTATTTTGTCATGTAATTGTAGCTAACTATGGAGTGCACAGAGACAGACATTCGCCAGCGACTTAACAACAAAATAGAGAAACTTGAGGCTGACCTGGCTGCCATGAAGACCAAATTGGACCAAGAAGTGGCTCAAAGACATGCACTTGGGCGGTCTATGGATGTATGTGGCCAATATTTGTACTTATTTGGTTCATCAGTTAAGTTCAGAGCAATATTTTAAAGCTTTGTGGTTACTTTTTTCTAATAGGCCCAGTTGTTAGAAGCAAAGAAACAGCTGGAGACACAGAATACACTCCAGCAGAAGACCAGAGAGTTATTGCGTTCGTCTGAGCAGCAGGTGGCAGCGCTCAAAGCCCAACTTGCTTCTGCGTCTGATTCAATCAACACCAGTACCACCAGCACTTCAACAACCCCAGCAACGAAAACAGGAGCACTCAGAGCACCACTGCGTGGTAAACTCGCCTGTATTAACCATTTGTGTGTAGACAATATAGAGAGGATTCCGTCTGTTTGTAACAAGGGACTTGACACTGCTACACTTCACCGACATATTTCTACTGAATAAAATGTTGTAACTTAAGCAGTGACTGTAAGCCATTGGAATTTAGTCTTGCTATAGTCATGACCTGTAAGCTGTACCTGATATGGATGATGGAAATCATCAACCGTGTGTTGGTATCTATAACTCCTTTTATATTTGTGAACTGGAAAAAATTCCCAATATATGTACATGTAAGATAGAAGTTCAGAGATTCACAAAGCACTGTATATTGTTCGTTTTAAAATCTACAATAGTCCTAATGTGAGTTGATTTGTCTTTCTCTTTTTGTTCAGTGTGCTCACCAGGGCCATCTGCCTCCCAGCAGCCTACTGTATCAGAGCAGGAGTTCATTGAAGTCAAAGGCCTCCTGCGCACTGCTGAGGAACAGAAAAACGAGCTAGCAGAGCAACTAAAGAATGCTAATGTTACAGTAGAGCAGTACAGAGCTGTGGTTCTCACACTGGAGGACAGTCTAAAGAAAGAGAAGGAGGTAAAACATCTTGGATATTTCTGTCTTCTGTTTATATGAGCTGAAATGAATCAGAATTCAGTGTTCCCCTTTTTGGGTTTATTGTCCAGTCCCGCACCCCTCTGGAGATCCGGCTAAAAGAGTCTGAGGATGTCCAAAAACAGTTGGAGCAGAGGATTTTAGAAGTGGAGAAGCTGAAGCTGCAGGAGCAAGATGAGCGCAAGAAGGCGGTGGAAGCAGTGGAAAAGCAAGTACGTGTCAAAGTCTCATGCCTGAAAGTTTTAAAATATTCTTGCGTCCTCACTTGCTTTAAGTTTGCTTCTTTCTGTTTGATTGTAAATGTCTTGTTCTTGCAGGTTTCTGAGCTACAACGCAGTCTGAAGGCCAGCCAGACAGAGCAGCGGGAGGCGCTTGAGAGATGTACAGCGGCTGTTACACAGGAGCAGAAAGCAATACAGGAGAGCCTACTGCAGGTTTGCTTCAGTTATCAGCGCTCCAAACTCCACTTATTCTTAGAAATGTTTCCAAAATGTGCACTGCCACATTATAAATGTAAACGGTTTCTTTTTCCCCTAAAGACCAAGCTTGCAGGAGAGGCACAGGCCAAATATGAGCGGGAGCTAATGCTTCATGCTGCTGATGTAGAGGCACTACAAGAGCTAAAGAAACGATTCCAACAAATATCTACACATAAGCAGGATCTAGAAGAGCAGCTTATCAAGGCCACAGCCCTGCTACAGGAGAAAACTGCAGCCTGGGACTCAGTGGAGAAACAGATGAAGGTACGGAAAAGCTAAACATAAACGGTTTGATACGATAATTATCAGGCTGCTGCATGATAAATTTAAATTTTTTTTTCAAGAGTGACATTTTGCTCATAAATATTATTTTGGTTTGTCCACTGTAGGAGAATCTGTCCAATGAGAGACATCGTTGTGAAGAGCTGGGGAAACAAAATGCACTACTTCACAAACAGATGGATGAAATGGCTGTCAAAAGTCGTCCACAAAATGAGCCGCAACAGCTTGAACTTTCATTCAGTGAGGAGGAAAAGACTACTGAACAGATACTAGAGATACTCAGGTGATTTTACCACAAAAGACTCGGACCATTAAAGATTCAGAGCTACAGTTTTTGTGAGCTAATGAATCACCTTAAGCTGAGTTTACATTGTGGCTGCAGGTTTGTGAGGCGTGAGAAGGAGATTGCTGTTGCTCGGTTTGATGCGTCTGAGGGAGAAGCTCTTCGTTACAAGCAGCGTGTTCAGCATCAAGACGAAGAACTCAAGGAGCTACAGGAAGCTCTGAATGCTGAGCGTGAAAAGATGCAGGTCATTAAATGATGGAAGCTAATCCCCCCCTAAATCCTAAGTTACTACAAAAAAACTTACACAATGCTACAATCTCTTTTCTCAGACAACGATAAAGACCCTGGCTCAACAGGAGCAGCAGCTGAAGAAGATGGAGACAATCAGTACTCTTCATGAAACCATCAGAATGCTAAAATTTGATAGAGACAAACTGGAGCATGAGCTGAAGCTAAGTCAGGCTAAAGTAAGCATTTTTTAACATCCATTTTTTGCACATCGTGAAAAAAGTTTTAGTAAAACTTTTTAATATTTTTCCATGCCCTCTCTGTCTGTCAGGTGACAAAGTTGCAGTCAGACATCAGCCCACTGCATCAGTCTTTGTCTGTGCTGTCAGAGAAAAATGGCTCTCTGCAGGCTGATAGGAGAATCCTGGAGGATGACCTTAAACGCTGGAAAGCCAAAGCCCAGGTAACTGTGCCAGCTATATGTGTAAAGAATGTATAGTTTGGCGTATGGTTCTCTTTTCACTGATAATTGATAATCAGAGTATGTACTACCAGCATGCAAAAAAAAAAAAAAACACATGGCAATCAAGTATATTTGGTCATTAGTGTAAATATATAAGCTTTGTCCTTCTTAAGCAACTGGCCAGCCAACAGAAAGATGGTGATGTTGAGGAGAAACAGAAACTCACCACAGAAAGAGACGCTCAGCAGAGACGCATCACACAGCTCACCGAAGAAACAGCCAAGTTAAAAACAGAACTTGCCAGGTAAAAAAAACAATGCTGTCTATTTGAGAACAACAATCAGTCATAGCACAATAAACAATTCAGATTAATGAATGATTTTAGTTTCATTAACCTTGTTCTTATGTGTGTGTGTGTGTGTGTCAGAGCCAATGCCAGCTGTAACTCGGCCCAGTCTCAGCTTCAAGGTCTAAAAGACTCGTTGGCGCGTCTGACCTCAGAACGGGACAATGTCAGGAAAGACTTGGAAACCAAAAACAATGACATCCTTGAGAAAAACAAAACCATCACCCAAGTGAAGAAGATTGGGCGCCGTTACAAAACCCAATACGAGGAGCTCAAAGCTCAACATGATAAGGTGGGATTTTTTTAAGTCTGCACTGAAAATTAGGTTTAATGCCAAAAAATAAAAATATATCTCAATGGCTTTATTATTTTTATTGCAGTTGGTCCAGGAGTCGTCGGCTAAACAGGGAAGTGTACCGGATTCAAGCCAAGACATGCAGCAGCAGCTAACTAAGGCCCAAGAAGAGCTGAACAAATCAAAAGAGGAACTGAGTACCATCAAAGAGGAGATGCAGAAGAAACAAGATGAGGTTTGTAGCCCTGTACAGTTAGTATTCAGAGCATACTTGGGGAGTTTGTATAGATGCAAAAAAGGTATTTCAGAGAGCACTGTTTGTGATAATAATGATACTTTATTTCATCAGATTCAGAAATCTAAACAGGAATTAGAGGAGGCCCAAAAGGAAAACCAACAAGCCAAAGAGAAGTTTCAAGAGGTTCAAAAGCAACTTTCTCAGATGCAGACTCAACTTCAGCAAAATCAAAACCAGCTCACTCAGAGTCAGAAGGAACTTCAGCAAGCCAAGACTCACAGTCAGCAGGTACCAGGGTCTTTCCTACAAACTGATCTCATTGTGGAAGAGACTTTAGTTTTTGAAACCACTTACACACAGAATTGGGACACTTTGAGGAGATGTTTATATTACTGCACTTTATCTCTGGATGAATGTCTATTTTACAGTTGCAAAACCAATTGAAATCAATGCAGACTCAAGCTCAGGCGCGACAGAATCAAATCCAACAAATCCAGAAAGAGCTCCAACAGGCCAAGGACTCCCTACAGCAAAATCTCTCAAGTCAGAAAGAACTTCAGCAGACACAACAAACAAGTCAACAGAGCCACAACCAGGAAGTTGGCAACCTCAAGACTGCCTTGAGCCAAGCAGAGACCAAAGTAGGTGCACTTCTCTTTGAATACTGTAGTTTATCTTTAAATATAAAACTGCATAGAACTCCTGTAAAAATATGATTTTATTATCATTGTGCAATATTAAACAAACGGGTCCTTTTTCTTGTATTAGGTCACAGAGCTTCAAGGGCAACTGGACAGCCAACAGAAGGTTTGTAGAAAAAAATATAATGGGATAACGTGTAATAATAATGTTTCTATGTGATTTAAAAAGAAAAAAATGTACTCTAACCAATTACAGATAAGAAACCAATTATTAAAGTGCATGCGATCAGTGAAAATGCCTTTAATATTTTGGCAGAGTGGTTAGAGTGCTATACAAATAAGTCTTGGGCTGTTATGGGGTAAAATCAAAACAAATTAAACATTTTAGGATGTTATAATTCTATACATGGTTAACATGTTGAAGGAGTTAATTTATTTGAGAGTTCATCTGACTCTGGGACTGGGTTCTGTCAAATGTTACTCGATTAATAGAATGCTTTCCTCTCCACTTTTCTTTGTTAGATGTTGGGTGAGCGTGAACAGGAAGTCAAGTGCCTGCAGGAGCAGCTCACTGAAGCCAAACAGATGATTGAATCAGGTTCAGCCGCACAAGTCACTCAGAGCCAGAGCGCCCAGTCCAGTGACGGAAACACTAGTGGTGATGCTGCACTGCAAGAAGAGCTGGCTAAACTTAGACAGGAGGTATGTTTGACAAAACACAACACAAACAGAAAATATTGAAGAAATATTTTGAAATATTGAAGATGTTTACATCGAGAAACAGAATATGTAAATGTTGTATTTCACAGTTAACTGAGATCAAGAGCAGAGAGGAGCAGTTCAGACAACAGATGTCCGACAAAGAAGAAAAGACCAAAAAAGCCTTCATGGGAGCCAAGACCAAGATCAACCAACTTAACAGTAAGTTTTACTGATGCTTTTACATCAAAAAACACTTTAAAAGAGTTCACAAATATTTATAAATGTTGTAAGAAATATTTATTTTTAAGGATTAATATGACAGCTGCGTTACAATTTGACTTTACTTTCTAGGTGCTAAAGAGCAGCTCAGTAAAGAGGTGGAAGAGCTAAAACAGGACAAAGAAGAACTGGAAGTGAGAATGAATGCTATTAAGTCTCAGTATGAAATGCGACTTCTGCGACTAGACAGAGAGCTTAAGGAACTGAGAGAGACACAGGCCCACTCCGACTCCAGAGAAGAGTCCCAGGACCAGAGCACTTCTAAGGTACAAATCCCAAACCATCCAATACGTGCACAGTTGGTCTGAGTTTAAAGATCATTGTTTATGATATGTAAAACATCTTGAGGTTCTATAGGCCGTCTAGTGACATTTAAGTTCTATATTTAAAACCTAAAGTGATTATGGGCTTGAGAGACTTGCTAAGCACCACTGGAGCATACCAAGTCATACTCAAGTCAAAATGCTTAATTACCAGTTCTTTTTGTTTTTGGGGCAACAATTGACTTCTATTTAATTTATACAACTGATCTGATCTGCCAAACCTGACTTTTTTAGGTTGGAGATCAGGCCAGATCATCTGAACAAAGGCAGATATCTTTGAAGGGTCCTGCCCAGGAAAGAGGAAGGTAAAGAAAAGAATACACACAGACGCACTAATGCACTATAATGTAATGAGATAAGTGACATAAAATCATTTCTTTGCCCTAGCTCAAGCATGTCTGAGCCTCCCACAGCCAACATCCGCCCAACCCCAAGTACACCATCTCCTAGCAACAAACCTAGTCCCACGCCCGGCAGCAAACCCCCCCCTCGTGCCAGCATCCGGCCGATGGTGACCCCAGCGTCTGTTCCTACACCAACACCTACCGCTACTGTGATGCCAACCACTCAAGCAGACAGCCAAGAGGGTAAGAGTAGGTCGTGCAAATTGTTGCTAAAAGTCTAAATAAAAACGTACATTTCTCTACAGTGTCGGTCAGTGCAGGAGCCTCTGTTCACTCCACTAGCTCCTCATTGGGTAACACACCAACCACCATTACGCAACCAACCAGCACCCAGGCCACCGCCTTTGTCCAACCTACCCAGCAGCAGGCAGCCAATCAGGATGCAGGGCCCAGTCTGGAGGTAGAGCGTCCATCCACATCCTCAGCCTCTCTCGGACCAGGTGAACAGACACTTAACATAACGGATAAAATAAAAAAAACAACTATAGCTTGTTTTTACTGATCATCATTACTAATGTGCATGTTTCAAACAGGTTCCAAGCGTGGCAGAGATGATGATGATGATGAGGAAGAAGAGAACAGACCAGAAAGTTCACACTCTTCCCCAACCACCAAAAAACTACGACTGAAACCAGCAATGGGACTGCAGGTAAATATCACCATGATGTCACTGTTGCACTGGATTTACGCCACTGTTAACACCTTACGGTCATAATCACTTTTACTGCTTTTTATTTTGTTTCAAGGTCGAAGAGGAGGAGGAGATTGAGGAAGAGCTTAGGGATGAGACAGAACGACCAGATCCAGCAGACAGTCAGGTCTGTGAACAAAACATTTATTGTTTTTATGGCACAGAGTGAAGTAGTTAAAGGACATTGACCCTAAGAAAGGACCTTTAAGATGTTAAGTAGAGCAGTGTCTCTAAACTGGCATTTTCTTGGCTATCATTTAGAGACTGATCAATTGTTGTTGTTTTTTTTTTCTTTTGCCCAATTCTGTTTCGACATTGCACAGCACAAACATGTAGAACTTGTTGCTGAACATCCATTTGAAACCCCTTCTTAGTGACGGGTCATTTCATTTTCCATTTCACTTGTAGGTGGCATTTCCAGTTATAGTTGAAGATGAAGAGGACATTGATGATGATGGAGTGTCCCAGTCTGTGCCCTCAGATCAGATGTTGACTCGAGTCCTGGTTAGGGATGTCATTGTGATCGACACAGACAGCGAGAGCCAAGAGGAAAAGAAACAAGAGGAGGAGCAAGAGGCGGAGGAGGAGAATGAAGAGGAAGAGGAGGAAGAAGAACAGGAGGACGAGGTACTTGAGGTTACTCCAAGCATCACAGTTAAAAGAGCTAAAAATTCCTGAAAAAAGATTTATATAAATCTCCTTTTAGTACAGGGATGATGACGATGATGATGATAATGATGAAGACGAGGACGATGCTGGTGACAGTGGGATGAGGGGAACAGAGGGCAGTAATGAGGGGAGCCAAGACGCTGAGGCAGAGGAGGAAGAGGAGCCTTCAGAAAGTGCCAACTCTGAAGAAAACATGGGAGGAGCTTCATCAGAGTGTGCTACTGAGCCGTCGCACAGTGGTAAGGAGCATCGAGATGTGTTTCTCTTTCCTCATTTTGTCATTAAGAGATTAGATATAAAAAAAAAAAAAAACTGTAAAAACAATAGTTTTTTTTTTTTTTTCTTGGGCCTATGTTGGGACCGCTTTGTCTCAATGTTTACTTTATAAATATCAGATCTGAGGAAAATTGTGTTGGTTTTGTGAGTACTTATTTCTCCCATCTGGAAAACCATTAAAAACCCTTTACGGCTACATATTTTTCTATTTTTCGGATTTTTCTTTAGCACAAAGTCACATTTGTGTTTATTAATTTGCATAGACTTATTTTTTGCGGTTGTACCTTAGAGTTTGAGGTTGATGCAGAAATACCTTTCATTTCTATAATACTGTACAATAATAAATTCGGTTACCAAAAAAATTGCTGTTTAAAATTGTAAGTTTGTTTTCCTAACTGGAAAATTAAGTCCTTTATAATCTCATACGGCTTGTTTTTCCTCTTAAGATGAAGGAAGCTGCAGGGCATCATCAGAAGCTGAGCCCCCCAGAGACTTGGTCCACTTCCCCCCACTGTCCAGTGTCCCGACCCCTTCTCCGTCATCGATCGCATCACGACTGCCACAGCCGCGAAGGCTACCTCACTCTGTTCCACCACGACTCTACATCCAACCCCCCGCCCCAGAGCTCGGACCCCCTCACGCACAGGTCTTACTTTTATTGGATCACTTTTAATATGTTGAAAACTTTAAACATTGAGCTAGAATGAGACAGATGAAGAGATAGGATGACGTAGCTTCATATTCTACCTATGTTAGTAGTGGGGGCTCCTGCCGCAAAAAATATATTATACAGTGGTGGCTAAAATTATTTGAATATTTTTGCATATTTAAGAGGTTTTGGTTATTTTAATATTGGCCATTAAAATAGCCAAACAACGAATAAAAAATATACAAAGTGTCATTATGCTCTATAGAAAATATAAAAAAGAATTGTCATCAGGAGATTCAGATTATCTTCCAAAAACATGCTAGGCCTACTTCACTCATCAATGTCACGCAATCATTTTTGTTCACAGAGAAAGCCCTTGGATAACATTAGTGTTGAAGTTCTAAAGGAATGTGCTGCTGTAATTGCCGAAAAGGGTAGACATACCAAATAATAAAGTTAAAATTGGATACTTAAATTTATAAAATTATGTTTTGGAGGCAGAAAAGGTCAGGTATTTTTTTTTAGATCTGTTAGATATTCTAATCATTTTGGACACCACTGTATGTGTATAGGAATCTTTGCACTGAATTTTTTTCACAAGAAAGATGAGCCTCTGTTTCTTTGCTCAGGCATTAGCTGTGTTAATTTTTAAGTGCTGTTGTCATTTTATTGACAATACAACGAGAACTAGAGTTAGTAAACACCAGCACCCATGCTGATGTAACTGTTGTCATCCAGAGACAATCCTCTCAGCTGCGGAGACAGTCCGTTGGCCGTGGACTTCAACTAACACCAGGAATTGGCAGTACGGTGAGTGGATAGTGATGGTGTACATCCAATTACTTAAATGAAATAAAAATGTGAAAGTTTTTTTTTATTTTTATTTTTTTTACTTGTAGCAGCAGCATTTCTTTGACGATGATGACCGAATGGTACCTAGTACTCCCACTCTGGTTGTGCCGCATCGTAATGATGGCTTTGCTGAGGCTATACAGTAAGAAACACCACAGCTGTGTTTGACTTTTAGGACATGATTATACAGAGCTGTAAGTTGTCTTTTTAATTTATTTATTTACAAAAATTTTCCCAGTTCTCCTCAGGTTGCAGGATTGTCCACCAGGTTCAGGTTTGGGCCTCCTGAAGACCTGTTGTCTCAATCGTCGGGCTCACACTCCGACCTGGGACAGCTGGCTTCACAAGGAGGTATAACAAACTCAATGTACTCTTGTCAGATTCATTTATAGTACGCAATATGTATTAATGCTCTTCCTCTAGGTTTGGGCATGTATGAGTCCCCTCTGTTTTTGGCTGCTCATGATGAAGACGGAGGAGGAAGGAGCGTCCCGACAACTCCATTACAGGTGGCAGCACCAGGTAAGACGTGTTGCTAACAAAGCCTTTTTATTAAAAAATAATGAGCCTATAGAAGCTCTAACCCCTCTGTCTCTCCTAGTGACGGTCTTTACGGAGTCTCTGCCATCGGACAGCACTGACAACATGGCCTCTCAGTCTGTTCCCATGGTAACTGCCTCCACTGCGATGGCTGCCGGTGGCGATGATGGAGATGAGGTGTTTATGGAGCATGAAGCAGAAGGGTCAGCAACTTTTGAATTTATTGTCTTTTATTGCTATAACTAAGACTCGTCAAATGTGTATTAAATCTCAACATGTGCAATATCCTAACTGTAGGATAATAGCTTTAGTCTTTTATAGTTATTAGTCAAGTGGAACAAAAATCTAAACTTAAAGTCTAAACTTGTTAGACTGGAGAATTATACTGTATTTTGTATATCTGAACAGTGTTATAGAAAGGAGCACTGAAGTTGTTTTCCAGGCCCTATTACTTTCTGTGTATATGTTTTTGCTTGGTGTTAAGTGTCCTCTATGCATATCTCTTGTGTGTTTCCAGCGCTGGCATTGAGTCCTCTTTGGACAGTCAGACAGACATGGACTCAGCAGCACAGCAGAGTGAAGATGCAGCACTGCCATCCACAAGTCAAGACCCTGGTACTTCATTGTGTTCATTTATCACATTCAAAACACCAACCTCAGCTCAGTCCTTCATGTTGATTTTAATTATGCATTCTACATTTAAAAGAATAGGTCATCTTTTAGTAGTTGACTGTAACATAAGGCTTTTTAACTCTTTGAAATGCATCCTAACTTGTCATTCCTTTGTTGTAGACACCAGCAGTGCCTCTCAGCGGCGGACACTGCCCAGTCAGCTACTTTTCAGCAGCTTCTTAAACCGTGGAGCCAGGGGGAGGGGCGAGGGCAGGACCTTAATCTCCCGCAGAGGTAATAATGTTTATGAACACTTACAGCACCACCCTACATTTAAACAAGGCCCTAAAATAAAAACGTATTATGTTTAGCCTTTATTTCAACTCAAAATTTAGAAATGGCACACATGAAAACCTTAAAGTATGAAAGTAACAGATTACATTGTAGTCCATGTTGATGATTAAGCTGTTTATTGGATTGAAAAGAGCAGAGTACACACAAGAGTAACATTTTGTATTTATATTTCCAGGGACCTTTTCTCGAGGTGGAAGGGGAGGAGCCATGGGCAGAGGGGGCTTTTTTTAGTCACAATCTCCCTACATTAAATGGCTTTGTTCTAGAGTCTGTGCTGCACAATAATCGCTTACAGTATATAGTATACAGAGAGCTTATTTTGTGTGCTTGTTCCTTGTAAGCGTTTTAGTTTTTTCTATTTTGTGTTACACATTGATGATTTTTGTTCTAGTTTTGTATTTATGTGGCTGGCCTTGTTAAAGATCTTACTGGACCCTTAAATACAGTTGTTTGTTTTATTAATAAAGTGGATAATGTTGTTTCTTAAACCAGTGACACTAGCACTTTTTTTTTCACTCCCTAATTAAACATTACAATATAAACTTTGTGGAACGTTTTCCTCAAGATAATTATTTGTAACCTTAAACGTATACTAAAAAATGAACTTCTGTGATTATTAAGTCAGGAAGGGCTTGGATAATTTTAAATAAACTTATACGTTTAACATTTTCAATCACACAAAACCACTATTTTTATAAAGCTTTATAAAGGGCTGAATAGGGCCAAGATATGAGTTGGTGTGTTTTTGAGGGACTTAAAATTATTATTGTGAAACTGACAAACCTCAAATAGATGAGAAAAAAACCCAGAAGTTATATATATGTTAATCTGGTTTCTGCTGATGAGCTCAGTTTGAAGAACTTTATGCTGGACACTGCAGCCACACTCTGATGGAGTTCACTGGCTGTGGAGGTTCATTGATCACCGTGACAACATTGGTACTGATGGTCTCCATGGAGACAGGTGGACTGAGGATGAGTGGAGGAGGGTGGTCAGGCTTGACAAGTGCAGGCAGATCACCGGACACTGTGACGCTGTAAAACAGAGCTGCAGAGGAAAAAAATAGTTTTGTAGACGCTTTACCATACTACAATTAATCTTGCTAATCAGCTGAATGACTTTATGTAAGATGAGACTAACTTACATCCAGAGAAGACATAGTGCTCATATTTGTCACTCAGAGGGATGGGTGCAGATAGAGCAGAGGTGACTGGGATAGGAAACCCCTTCAGAGAAACTTTCAGGTGGATTTCTTTACTCAACACCACTAGATATTTAAGAATAATTTTTTTTTTATTAAAGAATATACACAAGTAAAATCCTAATGTTAGAGCATTCTGAATCAAAAATTATTTAAAGAAGGTAATGTGAACGAAGTTTGTTATTTTGTCTATTTGTGATGTTACTGACCAGAGTTTGCCTTCATAAAACCCCTGGGAGTCACACCGCAGGCAGGAATATTACTTGAAGGGAAGGTAAAGCGCTGCATGATGTCTCCTACAAAATAGACAAGAAGCCACATCTATTTAATACATCTTGTTTTTTGTATTTATATAGCGTTTTTTACCTAGTAGACACTCAGAGCGCTTTACTAGTGTTACAGTTGACACCACTGGAGGCAAGGTGGGTTAAATGTCTTGCCCAAGGACACAACGACAGTATGTGTGGTAGAGCGAGATGTTTTGGGATGTTTCGAGCGGGGATCGAACCGCCCACCCGCCGGTCAAGGGATGCCTGCTCTACCACTGAGCTACTGCCGCCCTGTTAGGTATTGACATATTCTCAAACGCTGTATTTTCCACTGACCTCTCTTGAAGAAGAATACAGTCTCGGCTCTGCTAACAATGGCTGGTGCCGGCAGAGCTGCAGTGAGGCCCGCAGTGAGTCCTGGGAACTCATAGGACAAAGGTTTGGGGAACCCCGGCTCCAAGACTAGGTTCCTGTTTAGACGCCAGTACAGTTCTCCCTGAAAGAGTCATTATCAATCTTGTTCATAAGAGCAAAAAACTCACATGAGAGGGGCTTTACCTTAATGATGTAGACGTTGGCTTGACAGTTGCATCGTGTGAAGACTGTGTCAATGTGAGACGGGACTCCCAGAGTTTTTGTTATACTGTACGGGTGACTGATTACGTGGCTGACTGGGTCGACTGTCCAGAACAACTCACCTGGAAACAGTTGGTGCAATGACAAATGTATATTTGTATTACTGCATGTTAACCAGAATACTACATTATTAGATAAAAGGTTCAGTTGGACCTGAAAACCATGTTTGTGGAAGCCTGGATCAGAGTAATGCAGCTCAAACTGACCTTTGAAAATCACAATGGTCCCATTGCTCAGAGCAGTAAGTCCACTGATGGGTGAATCGCTGCACAGGTCATTAAGCAGTCCTGTAAACACCAAATACCCAGTTAAATAAAGCTCCAGAAGTCCTTAAACATGCACTAAAACATTTCTGTTCTCACCTCGCTCTGGCACCAGTGATGCTCCATTCAACAAAGACAGCCCCAGAGCTGCAGCTATGTCCTGAAGAGGATTTGGTCTGGGTCTGATGTCTGCAGGGACAAGTATACCTATACAGAGCAGAGCACAATCTATAAGATGAACAAAACATGTATGTGGGCAAGTTTTTTTTTTTTTTTTAATCAAATGTTACAAATCAAGTCTAAAGGTTTTGTCTCCCAAAATCCAATTGAAAATTTAAATAATAAGAAAGGAAAGAAAAGCGCAAGCACAGTTGATCAAACACAACAGAGTGGGAAATCTAACCAGTTAGAGCAGACTGGGATTTTAAAGATGTAATAAAAGTAACTAACTAACACCAAAAGAAGTAGATGCATTTAAATATGTCAACCTAAAAGTAGATGGATAGGACATTTAAAAAAGACGTGGTTCAACCTTGGCTCGGCCTAAAAGCAGAAACTCCTGAGTGTGAAAGCATCAGATGAAAATTGACTTTACCCCCGGTGGCTCTAGAAGGAGGGTAAACAAGCTGCAGGGGTACACTGGCTGCAAACAAGAAAAATAATCCATGAAGAAAAACAACTTATCATTAAGAGATGTTTTTAGTTTACAGTTAAAAATATATGTTTTTTAAAGCCTACTAAACCTTGTTGATGTGCGCTGGTTTGTAAACCCATTAAATCAGGCCGTGAAGATGAGCCTCTGGGACAGTGAGCACCAGGGACCAGTTTACAGGGATGCCTCACTGTGAGACACATAGACAATATATAGACAATATATATATATATATATATATATATATATATATATATATATATATATATATATATATATATATATATTCTTGACTTAGAAATGACAAAATGCTAAAAAAAAGACTCCACCTACATGTGAACATTTCCTCACTGGCACTGTTTGATGTCCTCCTGCCTGGTTTCCAATTTCCTGAAAAAGAATAAACAAATCTGAAGTTCATGCAGTTAAGTGCTGACCTGCAGTGAAGGTTAAACGTTAGCTCACCTCTGGATGGGACTCTTGCAGGCACAACCCTATTCTGCTGTGATACTCTGGCATCTAAAAAGAAGCGTAGACAACAGTCTGCATTGCCTCCAACTTTAGTCAGATGGAAATAGACACGGACTCTGTCAACTCAACACAATGGCTGCTAATAAACAATACTTAGTAATATGAAGGGTTTAGTGTATGGTGCTTTAGCTTAATAAATGTGTTGTGACTCTTAAGGATGGAACAAACTGTAAATCTTCATGGGGCAACAATAGGATTTTTTTTAGACTGTGGGATAGCTACTACTTACTACAGGAAATTTAAAATAAGAGTAATAGGCCTGCTGGTTGAGTAGGCTAAGGCTACTTTTAAAGGCTAATCGTAGAGCTACTATACTTGGGAAACTTATTGTGTTTTATTGTATGTTGTGTATTGTCTCTTTTCCTGTGGCTTTTATATTATTTATTAACCGTCATAATAATAGAATAATATTTAAATAAGTTCTTAAAAACATATATTTTTTAAATCTGCGGAGAAACGTTGGAGCTAGCCCATACCACACTGCAGCCGGTAGTCATGACAACAGGTGTTGAACTGGACGCACTGAGGGTCACAGTGGCACGTCCGTCCGCGTCTGAACGGCTCACCACAGCGTCCCCTGCAGGACAGAGCTGAGAAAGAAAAAAACGTTAACAAGGCTGCTGGAATATAGTGAAACTCAAAATGTGACTTTAGCATACAACCTACCTGCGGTGCACACTGCCACAAAGTCTTGGCAGCACTCATTGTGAGACGCACACTGAAGATCACAGGAGCAGTGTTGACCTCTGGTGAAGGCTTCACCACAGCGAGCCACACAGCTTCCTGAAGAGAAACCAAACCAAACCAGATCAGAAGTATAGGCTTTATTGTTGCATTATTCCTTTTTAGGGGCTAAGAGTGAAAAACATGCACCTCCACCAAAAATAGTCTGGCTCTATACACTTTGCTAACGTCACAGATACCTTGGTGTGTAAGTCAAATTCATATTGGAAGTATAATTAGCTTTAGTTACATAATAGTTTTAGATTAGTCTCACTATTGCAAGGTTGGCTTTACAATAATCATTACCCTCCTTGGTCCTTAAAAAACTCTCCAAAAACCCAATTTTAACCAATGTTATATTAAATACAAATGAGCTATTGCTTTATAGTCTGCTTCTCCAAACCAGGCTTATACTGACAGTTACTTACTGTAGAGAATAATAATAACCTATACCTAAATATCTCATGGACTGCCTTTTACAAAATAATTATTTTAAACAGTATCATAAAATGTATACAATACCTGGTTTAGCAGATGCAGCAAAGTTCACAAACAGAACAAGCAGAAAACTGAAGAACATTTTAGTAATCATCTTCATCATCTTATTGACAATATCTGCTCAGTAGCTCTCCACTACTTCTCTACTCAGCTTGCCTAGATGTTGTGCTTATATACATCAGACAAGCATCAGACAAGCATCAGACGGGATATGCTTAATTAGAAGTACACACCCTTACACACAGTCAAAGGGATTGTCTCAGCATCCTACGCTGCCAGTAAATGAACCACAAAAGGACATGACACTATTTTCTATCTTTCACCAACTATTGAATTAAGCCTACACATTAAACAAGAGAAAATTGGACTCTGGTGATAAAGATTTTGCTAAATTTACGACATTAAACAGTTGTTGTCACTTCTTCCAGACGTAGATTAAATGTTTCCAAAATAAAAGATGATCACATGACACCCAGATGGACCTTCATTCATTAAAGTCTCTGTTTGTCAGTGTCAGCCACATGTAAGGCTTTTTCAAACAAAAGAAATACGGCCACAAAAAAAGCCAGGCCACATGATATCAACTTGTGTTGGCAGAAAATAGAAGCAATAACACTAAATATTTTAGTTTTAAGTTTTATTATTATTATTATTATTATTATTATTATTATTATTATTATTATTATTATTATTATTATTATTATTATTATTATTATTATTATTATTATATGAATATATAATTTAATCATTTATTGCTGTTCTTTTTTTAGTAACAAATACTAACATTAGCATTAGTTAAGTTCATAATGGTACCAATAGTAATCACCTGTACCCATGGGATTTGTGTTGCTCAGTGGTAAAGTGGTTGTCCTATTACCGCAAGGTTGGTTCGATTCCCACTCTCCCCACAGTTTATACTATTGTTGTGTCCTTGGGCAAGACACTTACCTACATTGCCTCATTCTACCTGTAACACTGGTGAATGGAAGCTTAATTTAAGTAGCTTTGAATAAAAGCGTCTGCTAAATGTAAATGTAATGTTACCACCAATTGGGATACAAACGGCAAAGCAGAAGGTTTAACAAAATGTTCTTTATTTAAAGCAACGTAACTTTTAGCCAGTAGACGTCGCAGATCCATCTACTAACTCTGTGTTGTTACAACAGTATATATATATGTTTTCAAAAACAGTGGTGTAATTTAGTGTATTTTGTACAAACACGACTTTACTAGGGTGTGATTGTATTGGCCTATTTCTGCTCCCTTTATGTGAGCCATAAAGTCACGTAATCTCTCACATAATCTCTTGAGTGTCCCAGGACAGGAAAATTACATTGGAGATTTCTGTCCATCTGAAGGTACTCATTGAGGTGTCATTGAGATAAATTATACCAATCTCGAAGAAGAACCATTAAATGATTATGAGAATATCAATATTTTTGGGTTAAAAGATATGCAGGTTAGCTTTAGGCAAATAAACCAAATTAGGATAGAAAGAAAGTGTGTAATTTTAGTGGTGTGGAGGTGTTGAGTGAACAATGTGTATAGTGTTGTAAAAATGCAAAATTAACCAGAAAGTCTGACTAAAGATAACTAGACTAAGGAATAAACTGGTAAACCAAACTATACAATAAGCAAAGCTAAACCAAACGTAGAACAGGCGGCACGCTAAGGACTTTGGAGGGGGCAGTGCTTCAGGACTGCAGCATCAAAGGAGCAATGACCTGGGAACACTTGGCTGTCTCAGGTGCACCTGGCCAGACAAGCAGTAACTATAGCTACCATAGATTAACCCCTGATGTCATATTAACATAAACCAAACGTCATGGCTGCTGAAAAACAACCCAAAATTATATGTAAGCCATGTAGTGCTCCAGCTCCTAATACAATGGCTTAATAAATGCTGTAAACGCAGTTGGAACTGTATTTGTCTCAATATACATCTTTAAATGTGTGGAAGGTTTTGTTGTTGTTGTGACAGGTTTGGTGAGATATTTGAACTTGTAGTATTTCTTGCTAATCAAAAATACATATCCAGGCACTGTTTCTGTTTGTTCTTTCTGTTCAATGTCAAAGAAACATTAAAAGGCCATATCGTTTATTCTAAGTGAAAATTACATTGTGTTGCTTTAATGGTCAGAGAGGGATGCTGTGATTGGTGAGACAGTGCAATAAAAGGAGCCAATAAAGTTTATTAGTGCCACACATTGTGACAAAGTACAGACTGTGGGCCACAATTGGCCAGATGTTTAGAGCAGTCCTGTGACATAGCCAGACTCGGTACGTGTTTTCAAACATCAGAGACAGACATGATGAAATTTAAAAGGCATCTGGCAAATTAAATATGACACAATATGAGTCTAATTTTATAATCCCTAAAAGGTCACTTAAGGCAGATTAATTAAGTTAACTACAAGATTCAAGCAGTTTCTGCCTTACACTAACTAAAATAAAACATTCAGAAGATGAAAGAGTGTGAAACTGTAGATGTCGGGAGATGCAGTGTAGTTTATTTGTCTGTGTGTGCATTCTTGGGTGCATTAGCATTTGTTTGACGCAACAATAAATAAGATAACGTGTTTATCCTCAAAATAATTTTAATGATTCCCTGACATAAAAAGTGTAAATAACCCACTACCGTCCCAGCAGATGTGGCAGATTATGTAATGTGGAGTGATCACACAATTGAGAGTCATTTAGGTCAGTTGCCCAATATCATTATCCTCTCTCTCATCCTGCATCCTGTCTGTCTACTGTCTATCATAAAAAGTAAAAAAAAAAAAGAATAATACCTTTTATCATTTATCAATTTATTGTTCTTTCTTAATGTCAGGTTCATGGTACAAAACAAAATAGATTTCTTGATAATTGATGTTTTCTAGGCTATAAATAAAAAGCTGCTGTGGGTTTGTGGTCACAGTTAAAAATATGGTATGGTTATGATGGTTATGACTTTTTAATAATAGCCTACAAACTTAGATAGGATATATAAAGTCATTCTTTAGTCTCTTATTATTTTGTTTTAAAATAAAAATACGGGGGAAGAGTAAAATGTTTTTCACAACTCTTGAACATCTGTTGTATCACTATAAATTGGTAAAAAAAAAAAGTGATGTAATACACTATTGAAAACGCATTATTTTTGATTATTCTATTATGTTTAACTATAAACGTAGGGCTGTTTGCCTCTCGGCTCAAGTAAACACCGGAACTAAACATTGGTTTTGTTTCTTACCGTACAATTTACATCACGGACTAGCTAAACACTTGGAGGATAATCATAGCACGGTTTTCATAAATATATGTTTTTTGTCTATTGAGGTACCTCATCATATAAACTAAACACAGTAATTTATCGAAATAGCGAAAAGCCTTGTTTTTTTTCCTGAAAAAAAAAACGACTCTGTGATGAAGAGGTAAGAGCCACTCTTTCAGACCGTGCTAGTTAGCGATAGGTGCTATAGCATTTTAAGATACTAGATGAAGTCTTTATGATCAAAAGATTTATGTGTTGTCCAAATGTTTATCTTTCCATTGAGATGCTGAAGTTTTTTGGAGTAAGAAAGTCAGTAGCCCCTCGGTGAAATTGGGTTTGGAGTTTTCTTAGAGCCATGTCCATATTTATTTGATCTAAACTGGTATATAAACTGGTTTCCCAGAACAACGCAGAGCGACTGAAGAGGGCTTTTTTTGTGCCACTTAGAAGAATATTACAGTAGGGAAAAATTAATAATGATAAATAAGAGTTTACACGTCCGTCTTTTAAAACGAAAGTGCAGTTAATTTGCAGATTGAGGGGTGTGAGGGAGTGGATGAATGATTGAAAGTGATTTATTCTGATCACATATTTTTTTAATTTTTTTATTGTCAGTGAGATACTCAAAGCTCATTTTAATTCAAATACAAAGTTTTTATTACTTTCTATATCTTGTTTAAAAGACATATATTGAACCCTGGACTAAGCTGGGCTTTAACACCTTAAATTAAAATCAGTGTCATATATTTGCATTAAATGAATATATGTCTCTTTGTAGTCATGCTCCGAGTGGATAGTGGACTTTTTATCGGCACCGCGGCTGATCTGAATGACCGGCAGGCCCTCACTGACGCAGGGATCACATGCGTCTTGTCAGTGGACTCTGTGGATCCACTGCTCCCCCCTGACAGTGGCTTATGCACCATGTGGGTCAATGTCCTGGATGAGGAGAGCTCTGACCTCTTGAGTCACATGGACGACTGCTTTCTGTTTATTCAAGCAGCAGTGGATGGAGGTGGTGCTGCTCTAGTTCACTGGTAAGGCTCAGAGGTCAAAAAAGTGTCCAATGAGTTTCATACATCCTCTAAAGCCTGAAGTACTGTTCATTTATGTTCAGTGCTACCATTGTGTTGGTATGTAGGCCTATTGTATAGTAAAGTAAATTAACCTGTGGTCTGTGTGTGTCAGCCAGGCCGGTCGGAGCCGCAGTGCCACCATTGTAACTGCTTTTTTAATGAAAAAATATCAACTGGGCTTCACAGAGGCTTATAATCGACTGAGGAGGCTTAAACCTGATGTGCAGTAAGTTTATGTGTTCATCATTAAAAACAGTTGGAATGTGTGTTATTTGTGTGGAATACTTTTCTTCCATGGCATATGTGAACTCATACTCTTGCAATTTAGTGCGTTAATCTGGCTATGATGTGTTTGAGGGTGAACCGTGGCTTTGAGGAGCAGTTGTCTCTGTACGAGACCATGCAGTGTGAAGTGGACACCTCCAGACCGCTTTACAAACAATACAGGCTGACCAAGATCACAGAGAAATACCCAGGTAACTACACTTCAATCTTCGTAACATAGCACCAACATTAACTCTGAGAGAATGACATGTACTTACTGTGGTATGCAGAGTTGCAGCAGTTTCCCAAGGAGCTTTTTGCAGCCGACCCGGCCAATTCTAGCTCCTCTGAAGTGTCCTACCGCTGTAGAAAGTGCAGGTAAAAGTTGAAAGTAAACTTACTGCGTAAAAGGCTAAAAGGAAAAAGAAACACATTTTGATATAACTGATGTAAAGGTCAGTGTCAGGGATCCAGGGCATCAGCTCACAAACCAAAGATTTGAGGAACATTGTTCACAGATAAAGGACGTTTCAGTGCAAGCCAGCATTCTTGTTATCGCAGCTGGAATACTTTGATTGCCCAGTCAATTGCTAAGTGCATCTTAATAATAGGAAATTGAAATGCAATTAGAAAGGCTCGAGGATTATTCTACTTGACATAGACCCAGGACACTTTTGATCCATTAAGCTAGATTTAAATCCAACCAGTGTTTGGTCTCTTTCTTGCAGACGAACCCTCTTTCGTGATTCTAGTATCCTCAGTCACTCAGCAGGAGATGGTGCTTCTGCTTTTCAACATAAGAAGTCCAATAATCTCTCTGGTAAATGTCCACCCATTACTTTGTACTAAAACAATCAAAACTACACTAGGAACATATCTCAGTCAAGTGTTGATGCATTTGAGTTAACTTGACAAGTTAATAACAATGTGTGTTTTCAGGTCTAGTACAGTGTACCTCGTACTTTATTGAGCCAGTTCAGTGGATGGAACCTGCTTTACTTGGAGTGATGAACGGACAGGTAAGGTACACGCAGAAAACATGTGACCAGTTTATTGTTGTATTTGTTTGCTTATGTTATGTTTCTGTGTCTCATTATGCGTCTGTGTAGCTGTTGTGTCCCAAATGCAACTCAAAGCTGGGCTCATTCAGCTGGTGTGGAGACCAGTGTTCATGCGGTCGCTGGATCAATCCGGCTTTCCAGCTCCATCGCAACAGAGTGGACGAGATACGACCGATTCATCTACAGAAATAACCAAAACTCCACAAATAAAATTGTAAATAAAAGTATTGCAAAGTTATTGTTTTTTAAACTTTGTCTATATATTTTTTCTGTATTCTACATTTTGTTGTATACAATGTTATTGCAAAGTTTTCACCAAAGTACAACAAACAAACTAGTTTGTACAAAATGTCTGTTAAGGTGCTCAATATCATTATTTCACTTAAAGAAAAGGATGTCTAAGGCTCTCTGATTTACTTTTTTATTTATTTTTTAATGTCATGAAATAAAAACATCCTCTTTTTTATGTGCATTTGCTGTTGTAGCCCTTTTTGTTCTTGAATTGCAACTTTAACTTACTTCCTGTTATTTCACTATTTTGCGAATGTGGTTCAAATTGGATTCTTCTGGATACCTAATTTATTTCCTACAGTAAATAGTTATCAGCACACTCCCACTTAGGCAACACCACAGAGACTTAACCATGTGCTGTTGTAAATGTGGCCAGTGAAAATGGATATTTGAAATATTGCTCATTTTAAACTACTTTACTATCCATTCAAGGTTGTGCTTACCTCAATGTAGTATGTTGTTGAAAATTCCCCAAACAGACACATTGAGGTGCTTATGCTGTATAAATCAGGAACAAACTAAGAAGCAGCCATATTGTGAAGAAATGCATGAGAATACTGTACCTTCTATGTAATACACACAGTTTTTAGTTAGATGTTATTAAAGTGGGTTTATGAGCTTTATAAGCAGCTGTACACCACGACCTGTGTCCCGGCTGCTTCTTCAAATTCTGCTAGGTAATTTGTAAGTAATCTATCTCAGACCATCTTTTCTAAAATACTGGACTGTTAGGGCTATTTTTGCATTTCAAAGGCATTTATGGGCAGTAATTTGGTATTTCCAAGTAAAACCGTTTATTTCAAACGAGATCTGACTAAACCTTCCCATTTTTCCAAAATGATTATGGATCTCCTTTTAACTGGTTATTGTAAAATATTGTCTTGTGGCCTACGTGACCAAGGTAAAGATGTTTGTTCCATCTACCTCACAACAGAGGGCGCTGTTTCCCTATTTACTGCGAAGGCTCAACTTGACTTTTACACGATGGCCTTAAAATAAACATCCGCAAATACCCATAAAGTTCAGGTCAGATAACTTATTCTGCATATATATTGATTTATATATATATTGTGAGGGTTTTGGAATTACGCATTTTCTTTCTTTATTCTTGGTTCTATCAGAAGGAGCTAAGCTATATTTTAATAAGACATTTAAAACAAGGAATAGGATTTTAGATGGACTAGTTTTTTGTAATTTGTTTTGCCATTTTATAAATTAGTGCATGGGGTTTTGTATAGCTTTATGGTCTTAGTCATAGTTCTGGCAGATAGAAAGCTATTGTATGTCTCAGTCTTTGAAGTTTTCTTGACTAATTACAGTTTACTAGAATTGTTTAAAATATTTCAGTTATTTTTCAGCTAGAGGAAAAAGTGTACGCTGACGCTGACAAAGGTTCTCCCTTACGTCACGTGGCGGCTCCCTGCGCACATCAGCTGAGGCTGTGGCAGACGCCGGGCGGCGCACAACAGCGGTGTACTGCTGTTATTACACTGACTCGACTTAATGCTTCTCTGTGTGGACAGAGGTAAGCGAAGGTTTTTTTTTACTCTCTTAAAGCCAAAATAGGTGTTATACATCATGCGTCATGTGGGCAGTCGTGGCATTTAGGGTAAACGTGCCTCTACGCGCAACGCCGCTTGGACCTTAAGTTCTGTGAGGGAAACTGAGCCGTGTGCGTAAAAGTTGTATCCAGTGAGTTATTCTAAATTTGGTGAAACTGCGGAGCTCTGTCTTGACATATGCGTCAGTTCTTCTCCTTAGTCTGTCGTTGAGTCGTTGCGTTAATGTGAGTGTCTGGATTTCTCTGTTTCCTTCCGCCTGGTTTTAGTTTCTACTGTAGTTGTATAAGTTAAGATATGCCTTTTTGGCTGTCAGTTTATAGGGCTAGTGTCAGATGAAAGATTAACTCATCTGTATCACGGCACTGTATTAATCCAAGTCTCAAGACACGCAAAAATAAATTACTAACCTATATTTGATGGATGGACTGATGAATCATTGTTAACAGAGGCATGTCTTGTAAGACTATACCTTGAACCACCAGTTTGTGTTCACGGTTTGTCTGTGTGATAGTCGCCTAAAGGCTTTATGTGGAAACTTCAGCAGTTTAGATTGACTGATGTCAGATAAGACTGACCATGCAGATGTATTTGGTTTGTCTTTGTAATTACAGGTACCACCAGTTTGCCTTGACTTAATCTAATCTGCAATTTAACATTTTACTGCCAATATCTTAATTTTGTCTAGACTCACAAGCATCATAAACAGAAACTAAAGACATGGTCATGGTCATTTATTGGAATACCCCAGTTGTAACTATAGTTTTGTTTAGTACTAGTCGTTATAGTTTGTATAGTAACAACATAACATTTGAACCTATAGTCTATAGTCTTACGTTGCAGGTTTCTGTCATTGCCTTAATTTATAATCAAACAATTATGCTCTAAACTTAAGCCTTTTAACCTAATGTGGTTGTACAGTATCCCACAGAGACATGCCTTTCACAGTCAGTGTGCCTGGTGAATCTGCTGGGTGGGCTTCCTGACTTGGAGCACGCACAGCCCACGTCAGAGAGCCCAAAGGCTGCAGGGGTCAGGGGGCTCTGATCGCCGACCATCTGGCCCTTGGGGGCTGGTTTCCTAACTGGCCACCATTGTTCCTCTGCAAACAATTGGGACTTAATCTGGGAGGAGATAAGTAAGGGCCTTGTGACACCACTCGTGCTCACCGACAGGCTTGTCTCTTAGCCTTGAAAGAGACATCTTCTTTTCATTTTGTTTTGGGATAGGTTTGTGGTGTTTAGGTCTGGCTTTATGTGTGTTAATAGTTAATCTGTAACAGTAAAGATATAAATTAATCATGCACCTATGTTTAAAATGAAATAATGCTGCTATGTAATCATGGACCATTCCCAAAAGGTTTTCATTTAATGTCTATAAACACACTGTATTTATGAATAGTTTGTTTGTCTCTGCCTGAAAACCTGCTGTGAACCAGAAAAATGCTTTTTCTAATAATACAGCATGACATTTCTCACATTAAAGCCTACTTCACCCCCCTGTCGCCAAGGTAACAGATTGATTTATTATACGCGCTGTAATTTTGATCACACCAGGCTTCTCCTTTAGCCCTGTCTATGCCCCGTGTTTACTCAGTTGGCCTTTTGTGCTTGTTTTTATTTTTCCTTTGGGACTTTATTCTGACACGAAAGGTGCACGTTGGAGAGCCACATTTGTTATCCCCACACCCTTCATTATTGTTCTCTGCTATGACAAACCAGGGTGTGATGGAGCACTTCTTAATGCGTTTGGTGCTGTAAAACACATAAATAACAATTGATTTCCAATGCAGTCAGTGGTATCAGTTTCTCTTTTGCTTTATCTAGACCCTGAAACATATCATATTTAAATATTGATCCCTAAAGGCAAAATCTTTCACATGCAACAGCTGATTTGGATCATAAGACCACCGCACAGACCAATACATGTCGTGATCGTTTCAGAGGGTTGTCTTAGTGACCCGTGGAAATGCCTTATCCCGAGTACAGATGGTACTGAGGCAAAGTCCCATAGAGAACACTACTATTGTTTCACACCTTTCTAATGGGACTGGACATACAAACGAGTAGGAGCGAGGACCCTTTTGCATTATTTTGTTCCTCATGAAGTAATAAAGTTAATGAAAACAAGGCAATGTGAATATAACTTTCCTAAACTAGACATTAATAGGACACTTTATAGAGCGATCTATTTCAGCGTGCAGGGCCTGTAGTCTTTTAAACTGTCTTTCTTTATTGAGGGCCAGAATGCCAGGAACACTTTGTTCACTAGTGGTGTCTGAGTCAACGGAACACAGATGAGAAATATTTACAGACTGTAATTGTAATGACGGGATTGCATGTTTATCTTTCTAAAACAGGAAGCCCGATCTCTTTGCAGCTGATTTCATAAAACAACATTGTGAGTGGATGTCTGGAGTTTGTCTGTCTTAAACTAAGTACTTAGTGATCATGCAGAATTTTGTTCATTATAATTCAGAATGCATTGATGCGTTGTCAGATGTCCAGATGTTGCCTATCTTCTCTTGCCGTGGCAATTAAAGTGACCCATCTTTCCGTGAATGTTTGAAGAAGGGAAAGAGAAGATATGGTCTGTGCTCAAAGAAGAGGTTAATTCAGATGTTGGAGGGATGAAGAGCAAAATAAGGCAGCTGGATGTACACAGACCATCTGAAACAGGCCAGAGGTTATCCTAGGGCAGGTTGGTCAATGGGCATTAGAGTGAACTGTCCCCGTGGTACATTGATATCTGAGACAAACTGTATTTACTGTATGAAGGCGTATGACACACTCAACAATTGGATCATTAAAGCCAATTGCACAAAGGCCCACGCCCCTCCCCCGGCTGAAAGGAGATGTCAAAGGTCTGTGACCTCTTCCATTTATGTGCATTGATCCCTCCGTTGGGGGTGGGGCTTCTTCCTGAAAGCCTCCTTCTATCAGCTGTTATATCTTTGTTCCACCTGCAGGAAGTGGACTAAGTATTGTCCTTTTTTCAAATGTTATTTTATTTTTAGGTTATAATTAAAATTTGGCGTTTCATTTACAGCAGTCCACAAACAGAGGGATTAGAGTGTACAATGAAATTGTTCCTTAAAGGAGTGCGCTTGTGTGCTTTAACTTATTTATAGCTCAATGCCAAAAGGTGCAGATGCAATAGCATCTTGTTTTAAACCTGAGTTTTAAATCCTGAAGATCATTATTCTTCCTCCCATGTCTGCTTAGAGCTTGATTGGTATTATAACATGTATAATATCAATCAAGGTGACAGTTTTGCTGAGCTGTATCTGCACGCTCTGTGAATGTGCTGTTAATTTACTGTAGGACAAACAGTCCACTTTAATGCCTGACCATGAATTTGTGTTGTTTGGTTTGACTCTGTTTCACACCCTGGTGTTTATGGCCTACTCAGGAAAGAAGGGAAAAGGGAAATGTCATGTGGATGAAATTCCATGGAGCCAAAATGCCTCTCTGTCTCGCAGCAGCAGCAGCAGCAGCAACAGCAACAGCAGTGTGTGGCTTGTGTTGATAGATGAAGGGACTTCCAGTCAGGCACACAGTACAATATGTGTACAGCCAAAGGCACTTGAACATCCTGATCTGTGCTTTCTGACGTGTGTTTGTGTGAATTTCTGCTTGAGGAGGAAATTAAATGATGACACATTGTTTTGTCCCTGTAGTACTGGGACCCAGCCGTGCAGGACAACGTGTATCTCTCGGCACTAGTTAATATTTGAGTATCTCTATGAACACATCCAGCTAAGAAACTATACAAATCTCATTAGAGTTATTACACAATTAAAAAGTAGTAAGTGATTACATAATATTATATAAAATGTCTACATAGCTTTATTGCCAAACAACCAATACAGTTATTAAGTGTTTATTGAGTAAATTGTCTTAAGACTTCTGCTTTGTAAAGAAACTTATATTTTTGTATCAGAGGCAACTGTCTGACCAGAAAGTAGCCCGCAGTTAAGTTCTTTTTGTGTAGCTGTATGGTCTGTATATGTTTGTTTGCTCAGGAGTATTTAGTTTTTTTTTTGCTAGGTATGACAAAATACAGGTTAACAACAAATTGCAATGCAAACTGCCTAAGTTGACAAACATTCTGCCCAAACAAATGGCTTATCCTTTATTTATTCTCAAAGGCATAAATAACAAAAATATACCCTCTTAAGCAGCTTCTTAATTTCACATTACCATTAATTTTCCTGTAGTCCTATTCCTAGATCAAAGCTGGAATAATTTCCTGACAGTAATAAATAAAACCTTTCTGAGCATGCCCCGCAGTCGTTCATCTGGAAGTGTGTCCGGCGCAAAGTCAAAGGGTCACCGCTAAGAACGAGCACATACATTTCCGTGGGTGGGGGACGTGATGGCATGTCAAGGTTAAGTATTTCAAGCTTTTGTAGCCAGAGCTGAGCCCTTGCAGTAGCTGTACTAAACAGTAGAAGTCACAACAAAAACAACACAAGCTCCAGCACATCGCGTCGCATGACCGTAAAATTGAAGCAAGGTAAATCAAATAATAATATAATTTTTTTGTGTGTGGGTTCCTTTACATTATTGTGATCTCATGAACAAGAAAGTGTCCAAGTGAGTCTGTGGAGTGCACTTAGGAAAAATATATCCTCATTCCTGCCATGGCAAGCATCCAGCCGAGAATCCCTTTTGGCTCGCAGCGCTGTGGTGGAACAGTGTGTTCTCACAGGGTGTCCCCCCCACCCACCAAGCCTGATGCCAACAATCCCAGCAGAACAGAGATGGCCAAAAATTACTGCTTGTGGCTTTTATGTTCTTTTTTTTTTTTTTTTTTTTAATAGAGTACAGTGTGTGCCTTGCCACGGATTGCTTCGTAGTAAAATACTTCTACATAAAGTTAATAGTTGTTAGGGTCTGATAATGATTGTTTAAATCATTCATTGCAGTATCAGGTTTCAGATAAGTGATAAATGGGTCATCACAGATCAACCTGTCTTTGTTGATGTAGTTGTACCGGTCATCTGTGGCAAACCCCCTCAGCTTTTTTAATGTAGCATTATTTTTAATAAACATGCCTGACAGGGTTAAATGAAACTGTATTGTTGCTGCATTTATTTGAAATATAACCTGGATGTCAGCCACTTAGGTGTAGATAATTAAACCAGATACCAGACCAGATAGCCTCTCACACTGCGGTAACTCTCTTCAGTCTTGTTGTGTCTTAAAAAGTGGGATTTTAAAGGATACCACAGGTTTGGAAGTAGAGGCTTACCAATTTCCATTTCCCGTCCTTTCAAAATGGCTGTTCTTGCAAAATGCATTCTATGGAGAAGTTATATTTTTTCACTATCAGCAACATTTTATTCAGACCCACGCTTTATTTTTTTAAATCTGGAAAAAAAGTTGTTTTGTAATGGACGTCAGGGCCAATAAGCAACAACTTTTTTCATATGTTGTATCAGAGTGCCCCATTACAGGTAATACGGTAATTTAGGAACCACATAAAAATTATCAATTTAATACAACTACTGCTAGCTACTTTACAAACCTTGTCCAAACAATGCCTCCCTTTGTGTCCATGCTTGGGATTAAAACATGTAATTGTAGCAGTAGTAGTAGTAGTAGGAACTTGGATAATCGTTTAACTGAATATATAGTTTGAGGTATTAATTCTTTTGAATGCTTTTATTTCTTTAATAGTGTTATCTTAGGTAACAGTTTTTGGCTGAGCACCAATTCTGCCTGCTCTACTGACCTCTGATACCTGTTATTATGGATAAATTTCCAAATCTGTGGTATTAATAATTTTTATAAAAATGTGAGGCATATCTATTAGAGTGGTTTTTCTCAAAGGGCAGTGAGTCCAGTAACAACAGCTGGAAACGCTCAGGCTCTGAGCCAGATATCCCTCATCACCATAGCAGCGTCTTTGCTTTTGTGCCCACATATTGTCTCAAACTGTGCCTACCCACGCACCTTTGCCTAAACAAACGCTACCCCAAACACCAGGTTCACTTTCATTCTCCCTTTCCCCCTCTTTGTATTAAAACACAAGGTAAGCATGTTTGGAGGATGCCAGTGTTTTCTGGGAGAGAAGGCTGCCTGTAGCACAACGCTCTTCCATAGGCTGTCACAGATGGTCCAAGGCTATTGTGACCTGCTCTGTGCTGTGAGGACTTAGTGTTCCTCTGCGACAGCGGAGGTCATCCTCTCCTCTGCTTTTGTCTAACACTCTCTGGGTGGATTCTCAGATTTGAAGCTCACTAGCACACAGCCATCCAGGTAAATGAGGCAAACACGAAAAGCAGCAGACCTTGGTCTAAATCTGTTCCCAAAAAAAAAACACTACTTTAAAAATATAACTAGATGTAAAAGAAGTCAACAAAATTGTAAACACATTCCATTAAGCATTAAGTACATTCATTGACTTGATGTCATTTACACAGTATAATTAATCCACAATAAAGTTATAATCATTGTTATTTAATGTTTTTGTCTTGAATAATAACTCATGAACAAATTATACATTATTTACTTATAAAATTATAATTCAGTATCTACTAGTTTATTTATTAATTCTATTCTGTTATTAATTATTGCACATAGTTACCAGATAAATAAGTGCAGCAACATCTTACTACATACTATCATACTATTACCATGCTGTAGAGCTCGGGAAGATGACGTCATCTAACCCATATTTAGGCCGCTGGTCGGAGAGCCATACATCTGTACATGGCACCAGTCATGCCACTGTTCTAGAAAAGATAATATATTACAGAAACATAGTATAACAGGGCTTTGCATCACAGTCAGGTTTCACATGTAGCGACAATGAATTACGTAAGCAAGAGACACAGCTGCGCCCCTCTGCATACATTCTATGAAGCAGGACCATCAATTAAATGACAAAATAGAAAAGAAATAAAATTCATAGACTCACCAAAACATCAGCAGCGTTCATCCTCCTTTCTTTCCTAAAGAAGAGTTCAAATACTCTGTTGCACAGTTCATCTTTAGTTCCAACAATAAATTGAGATTCTGCATCACAAGGGGTTATCCATAAATAAAATTCCTATATGTCTTAGAAAATATCATATTGTATAGTTTGTTTATATGTTATTTAAATAAATTGAGTAAATGTAACTCATTTATTCTCACTATTTAGAACGATTCCAAGGCTATATCCATCAAGACTAGAAATAAATATCTATTCATTCATATTAAAGCCAAAGCATTAAATGATAAATTGATTTCTACTGATGCAATTAACCAGGACACGGATTTAAGAAGCAGGTTATGAGCTCAGCAGTCTTTTTTTAACCTCCCTTTAAAAGTTTTGTTTAAAATCATCAGTATTTTGGATTGCTATGTAAAAAGCAAAAAATAAATCATGACCTGAGAACTTGCTTTTGTTTTTTGACCAAGCCTTTTGATCAAGCTAAATTTCATAAGCTTCTGGGTATTTGTAAATGCTAAGGCTGCACAATACTATGATATAGTTTGATGTTTTATACCATTTATAATACAGTTCAAGCGTGTGATACATGGTGTTTTTTGATAAATCAAAACATTGCAAACATTTACTTTCAAAGATGACAGGTAAATGATCTCTTATTTACCATTTGTCTGAGGTAGTCTTCATTGTTGAATGAGCTTTGGGAACTGTCACATCTGCCGTCTGTCAGTGGGATCAGTGCAGGACAGAGTGGCATCAGGCCTCAATAGGGACACTGTGGCTTCTTCTCATGAGGCTGGTTTGTCTGTGGGTAAAGCCTTGCACAAAGCCACGGTGCACTACCATTGTCCCAAAGACAAAACAGTCCTGCTGATGCTAGCAGTGAGGAGGTCTGATGGGATTTAAGTGTGGGTCCTGTCACCGGGGGCAACCTGGTGTTTATTAATCCGTAGGTTGGGGGTAACGGAGGAGTAGGGGGTACCGGGGGAAGGGATGCTGCTGATGCAGCAGTGATGCCTGAGGTCAGGAAGAAGGGCATGATGGATACAACCAATCGCCCGGTAAGGAAGTTTAGAGGGAGGATAGGGGGAGGCTGCCCTGTCAGGACATTAAGGAACCCCTTTGTCACAGTGTCACTCAAATGGATTCAAGGTGGTCAAGACTTCTGGAGGACAAGAAAGGAGAGGTCTTATTGTGAGAGGTGGCTGGCTGTCTCTGTGGAGGTCTGATGCACACAACAGACCTCTTTTCTCTGGCCTCTTCATGAGTGCTCTGAACTGCCAGGGAAATTGAGTCAGTGTGAACTTTTTTAAAGTTTGAGTGGATGAGCTGTCTTTTGTATCAGCACCATTTAAGTAAGATCAAAAGAACAAGAAAGTGGATATTTAGTCCTTGGAATTTTAAACATGTACTTTTTGTTTAATAATTAATTTTACTTAAATAATTATTTGTGAAAAGTCTGCCTAATTTTTATCTGACTTATATCAACATAAAACACGTTTTGTTTTTAAAAGACTTTTCCATAACTGCAGTTTGTACAAACGTTACAATATTGGCAATGCATATACTTAAATAGCAATGTAACAATTCATTCTTTAATAAATAATGAATTTTTACATTACATATAGATTGTTTCATGTATTTTTCAAATCAAACAGTATATGTTAAACCCTAATAAAAAGCTATTGAAAGGTTACATGTCTTTTACAAGAGAGAGACCCAGCTTTCAGAATAGGACCTCTCTTTGTCCTCTTCCTGAAATGTCCCATTTGTATCATGATCATGGCTTGTAATGTAGAGGCACGGTTAGGCTACCTCTGCGTCCCGCTCCTGGATACGAAACGTGACCCCTCTCTAGTTGTGACATCTGATAAGACCCAATGTTTTGATAGTGTTGGCCCCTTCTACATGATCCATTGCTCTCTTTTTACACCTCAGAACAAACAGGGCTGTCTAAACAACACTTTATTGCATATACAAGGTCTGGTCAACCATCATCAAAGATCTGCAGTGGCATGAGCATTTAGGTTTGGGCCAGATGTTAGAAGAAGCTGTGGCAAAGTGTTTTAATAGATTTTGGGATACATGAAAGAAATGAACACTGGCATTAAGAAAAGTTTTTGTTTTGCAAGGTCTTGCAAGTCAAGTAGTTATCTCGTACTACAAATAATCTATATATACTTTATTAGTCTTTGGGATTTTATTAGAAGAATATGAAGAAATGTTAACAATGTATTTCCTTTCTTTGTCTGGCCCTGGTTTTCCCGTTCCCTTTGCGTGCCCTTTACCATTGACCAGCGTTTGACCACTGTCCATGACAGGTTTACAGTATGAAATAGAACTCATTGTTGTCTTATTCAATATGGTGCTGCTGAAAAAGTCCATAAATGCATTAGAGTCCTGTGTGTGTCTGTTGTTCTGCTGGAGGTGAACTGGCGTTCAACTCTATAGTGTTGTAAAATGCAGATAGGGTTCACTGGCAGGGCTCGCCATTTTACAACATGAACAGCATTGTAAACTGTCACTCATCCTTCACTTTCATTCACTTATGGTATCAGCAATGGCATCTAGGATGGGACGCTTTTCATCTCCACTGGCAACAGGTGAAAAGTCATGTATTGTGTATAATACTGAGGATTTATAGTTTCTGATTGTAGACTCAAAAGTTGTGTTTTTTTTTATCCGTTTATTTTTATGAAATAAAATAGATACATGGTTCAAGGTGAAATTAGTCAGTGGCCAAATCTTAAAAGGCTAACATTTTAAAATATGCTAGGGCTAAAATATATTTATCTATGGGTTATAATGTCAATATATTTAAAAGATGAGGAGTTTCTGACTGCTTCTTCAATTTTTCAAGCCAGACCATGATGTTTTTTGCATTATGATTAATTTATTAGTTTATTAGTATTAATGAAAGTTATTCTATGTATCTTGGTTTGAAGGTTACTTTTAACTGATCCCTCGCTGGATCAGCTTCCTGGTAAATCAGTGTCATTAATTAATGCAGCCCTTTGTCCTGCTCAGATTCAGTTTAAGGTTAAATGCCTTGCCCTTAAACTCATCCACTAGGCCAGAGTGTGTGGCAAGGTCACCGCTACAATCAACCTAGTGTTAACACAAAGGCTGCTTGTCCCCTAATGAATTAGCTCACGGCCCTGGGTGAGTCACAACAGAAGCCTCCAGCCTCTCGTGAGCTTCCCCAGCCCTACTGCCCTTTCACATGCACCTCGAGCCCCTCATTTTAAAATGAGTTTTATAACCAGACAGTAAACTTCCAGTGGCTTAATGATGATGACTTCTTCATCTGCCCAAATGCTCCTTTTGTCCAGTCCTCCTCCGGCTTTAGCCCCTGCCCCCGTTCCCTCTGGTAACACCAGGCCTTAAACCCTGTTTCACCCCAGTTTATAGTCCACTGCTAATCCTCCAAAACACACACACACACACACAGACACACGCACACACTCATACATGCACACACAGCCTCAGGCTTTATCTGCGCAGCTCTGTCTCCTTATCCTTGTCTTTTACCTCGTTGCTGCCGGGTTCAGCAATGGCATTCAGTAGGAATGTTTGTGTTTGTTTGCAGGGCTGACTGTAAAGGCCTCAGTGACCTTAGCTCATCTGCTAATCTCACTAGCAGCGATTTGCACTTCAGGGCTCAGCAGGTAGTCCCGAGTACAAGCAGGAGGGGGCTCGAGGAAAGTTGTGGTGCTTTTATAAGGAAATTAGATTGTGGCTCTGCCACCCAGATAATAAACAACAGTGCGAGTCCTCACACCCTTGGTGTCAGGCAGAAAACGTGACCGGTAGACATGGCCGGTGTGGTCACGGGAATTTTCACATTGTTGAAAGGCTGCTTCTTGTCAAATTGTCATGGGTAAATCACCCCAAAAAAACATTGATACATTGGTTATGATAACGGTGAAGACACATTACAGGGATAGTGAAATAATCAATATATTGCAATCATCTATCATGTCTGTGTTGTGAAGATGATAAAAAACCTAACATGACAAAAAAAAAATCTTATGCTTTAATATAAAGAAGACAATTCATATGGATAACTGTCTTATAACAAAGCTCATATTGGTATCACAATAATGCACCAAGGGCGGATACAGTATATGTAGCAATATGTTAGCTCAATCGATTGTATATTAATAAACCACAGAGAAGCAACAGCAATGATATTGTATCAAAGTACGCCTCCTTGATGTGCCTCTTTATTTTCGAGTTACACATTTGTATTAAAACAATAGATAGCGATTGATTAGCCTGTGCTCAGGCCAACAGTCATGTGTTTGGCAGCTGCTGAGTCAGTGAACACAGAGCTTTGGTATTCCTTTGGGAATCCTTTCCCTGCCCCCCTTCAAGCCCAAGATCTCCCAGAACCCCAGCTGGTCACATGACCTGTCTTTCCTCAGGTGGCATGTGGTAGAAATACTTCCCTTTTGTCAGGGACTTTAGCAGAAGCTCAATGCAGTGGTGAAGGATGGGCTCAGGGGCAGTAGCCATTCAATCCACACTCTTTTGTTTTTTGCAGAATGTCTTTTGAAGCCAAAGACAATGCGGGGCTTACTCATTATCTCTTTTTGAAATGGGTTATTTAAGAGTGGCCATGTCAAAGTCAGGGGCTTAGGCATAAATCACACAGACAGCTCTTTTCCCTCAGTTGAACTTGTGGCTGCAATGATATCATATTTTAGCAGATATTTCACTTTTGTTGCACCCCTTGTAGCCTTTACTGTTGGACTTATGAAAGTAACAACCTCACTGAGTTCAGGGATACTTCACTGTAAGAAGTCAATGACATTTACCATGTGTGGTCTAAAAAAAGCAACAGCCAGACAAATTTCACAGTCACACTCAAGCCCAATGTTTAGACAAATGTAGCTGATGGAGTGAAATTAGGAGCTACGAGTCCTAATGGAGGCTCCCTGATTGGCTCACGTGGTGGTTTATAGCGGTCCCTCACACTGTGCGAGGCCTAATATAACCATTGAAGAGGAGGTGAGAAAAACTGCACACAAGTTGATTATAACAACTGTTGACTGTGCCTGTGGTAATGAACTGGAACAGTGGTCACAAGGCTCAGGAGAGCACAAGAACAACAGTGAGGAAAGAGACGATTATAATGAGGTTATATAACAAAATAATGGTAACAGGATGCAATAGAACAGATGATGTCCTAAAAGCGCTACAGTAGAGACACTGTCACAGTTGGTTGACTCAAGCCTGTAGTCATAACCCAACATTTGAGGGAATAATTGGAGAAGATGCTTGCTCTTTTCTGCTGGACATATTTGAATATGAAATAGTGTTAATTTGATGGTTCTCTAGCATTAAACATTGATGCTGGATTTAATTTACTAAAAAAACTAGAATATGCTTGAACAACCAAACCTAAAAACGCATATAAAGAACCATCAAAGTCCAAACATTTGGAACTGTAGACACAAATAACTAGTCTTTTGAAAATAAAAAAATTATAAATATTGGGTAGATGCCCAGTGGCTTTTTAGTGACTGATAACATATACACTCCCCAGCCACTTTATTAGGTACAACTGTTAAATTGACTTGCTGAAGTTCAAACCATCAAATTGGGGAAGAAAAGGGATTTAAGTAACTTTGAAAGGTTGTTAGTGACACACGGGCTGGTCTGAGTATTTCAAAAACTGCTGATTATCTGGAATTATTTTCAAGCACAACCATCTCTAGGGTTTACAGAGAATGGTTCGAAAAGAGAAAATAACTTGTGAGGGCAGTTGTGTGGACGAAAATGCCTTGTTGATGTCAGAGGTCAGAGGAGAATGGGCCGACTGGTTAGAAATGATAGAGAGGCAACAGTAAAGTAAAGAAATGAGGCACTTTGGGCCCCATAGTACCAACTGAGGATCGTTTAAACGCCACAGCCTACCTGAGTATTGTTGCTGACCATGTCCATCCCTTTATGACCACCATGTACCCATCTTTTATTGACTACTTCCAGCAGAATAATGCACCATGTCACAAAACACATTTCATCTAAGACTTCTTGAACATGAAAATGAGTTCACTTTACTCAAATGGCCTCCACAGTCACTAGATCTCAATCCAATAGAGCAACTTTGGGATGTGGTAGAACAGGAGCATTGCATTGTGGATGTTAAGCTGAAAATCGTGATGCTATCAAGTCAATATGGACCAAAATCTCTGAGAAATGTTTCCAACACCTTGTTGAATCTATGAATGAAAATCATGCACAAGACAACAACAAAAGTAAATATAAAAAAAAATAAATACCAGACTAAAATTAGACTCAAATGCTCAAATGCTTTTCTAAA
Source organism: Neodontobutis hainanensis (assembly GCA_024349245.1). Taxonomy (NCBI): domain Eukaryota; kingdom Metazoa; phylum Chordata; class Actinopteri; order Gobiiformes; family Odontobutidae; genus Neodontobutis; species Neodontobutis hainanensis. The sequence goes on along the minus strand of JALDNG010000118.1, from coordinate 476,437 downwards.
AGGCTCAAATGCTTATATAAAAAAATATGTTTTTATATTATAATAATATTTAAGGCACAAAATAAATAAATATGAATAAGGTAAGTGAGTAATAACATCAGGAATAGTATTTAACATTGTTTTGAGTTTTCTTTTTGATTCACAATATGGAAATTGTAAGTGATGTTAGATTATATATTCTATATTAAAAAGAACATCACTGCTGTCTTCTTTAGTTTGATTTTGTGAGTGAGCATATTTCATGTATTTATACTAACAATTACTTAATGGCTTGGATGCGATTATCTTGCTTCATATCATGATAAGAAACTGGCCAATGAGATATAATCACCAACATCTGCCAGGGTGCATTGATTTGTGGTGCATATCTGTTTATTTATTTTGGCCAGATGAGCTCCTGGTATTTATAGCAGGAGTAAAAGCCCAGTGAGGGGGCAAGACAAGACAAAATGCTCTATGACGTAACATCCTTTTGTGCTTTTTGAATGACAAATGTCTCTGAACTCGCTCTTAATAAAGATAATGAAAAGATTAACGAAAGGATTTGCGGAAGTACAGAAGTTAAGGCGTGCTGGGGGTCACGCGTGGCAGGGCGCTAGGCTGCGTGGCAGTAGTGAGAAGTGGGGTCCGCTCTTTGTTTTCCCCCCGCAGTTCTGCAGGCCTCCAAGAGCATCTGTCACCACAGGGGGTCAGCAGGGCCAAGATGAATGAGCCCCTGGTGGATTCCCTCCCTCCTTGGCAAATGGCACAGGACAGAGGAGGGCATAGGGGACTGGGGGGAGGGGTCTGTTTGCATGTAAGTGAGAGAGCGAGCAAGAGGCAGGGCTTGTGCTATACTCGGAGTGGGATTCTCAGTTGCCTCTGTAGACTAGCATGACAAAGGTGACTTGAGACATACCAGAGAAGAGTGATACTCCATATGCTGCCTGGATATCCACCATCTGACTGTTTCCAATGGGATTTATTATCTAAAGAGGACTACCTTTGAGAGAACTCTACCTTCACTTTTGGATTTTACTGTCTTTCAGTCTGGATTGTTAAGCTGCTGGCCAAGGACTCATGGAAGGTACAGGAGAAACCTCTGTCTTAAATGTGACACTTGCATATTAATGAGATGGGCATTTAGCACCTAATTCAAAGTACATGGAGAGATGTTTGCCTTTTTTCATCAGGTCTTACTCCCTTCCCTTCTTTTCTCGTATCAGCTGGCTTTGAGTCACCACAGCTTTTCTAATGTTAACCATTCTGGCCATTGGAATGGAGTTTTAAATGATACAGCATAACAATGAGGTGAAAACGACTCAGATATTTGTCAAATTTTCATTAACATCTTGAAGTTTCTTAGCTGTGGAGAAAAAAGACACAGGTAGCTTACAGTTTGGATTATATGTTATATATTTATTTTTTTTGGTCTGATAAATTAATCAAGGAAAGAAAACCGCTTACTGTTACGGTTTTGTGTTCATATGTTAACATTAGTAAAATATCATGCAAAAGATAAGCAGACATGATCCCAACAAATCTTACAGTGAAGTTGAATTCTGTTTTTCTCTCTGGGGGATAGGCTGTAATATATTTATACAGTTTATATTTATGCAGTATGAACACATCAAACAGAAAAAAAACACAGCAAGGAGGATGCTAAAGATTATTCAACATTAAATATTTATTAACATAACATTTTTAACTTTCAATCGTACATTTTTATTTAATGTTTAATTATTTTAAGTATGTCAGGAATTAGGACGCTTAAGTCAGTGCATAAATCAACAACAGTTGCAAATCACTAATGTGGCTATTTATGTGACAAAGGTGTTTGTCCATCAGCTTGAATTTGGCTCTAGGGGAGCACCTAAACCAGCCCGTCAGCCTGCACATGCCCTCAGATGTACTTCTAAGTATGTACTCAAATGCACTACTAACTATGTAAGTTTACATTTAACAAGAAGATAACCATCAAAATATTTAAGACTCTACACTGGAGGGCATTTGTAAACTGCCATATCTTAGAGCAGGGGTGCCCAAAATATTTTGTTCAGAGCGCCAAGGGCCGCAACGCAAAAAACGTTTGCATGTAAATAAAATAAATACTGTTCTTCCAGGTTTGTTTAAAATGCTAATGCTAAAGTTAATGTGAACACCATAAGTGAGGACAGTAGGCTGTTTCTGGGATATATATCCACTGGCTAAGGTAATAACATATTACCTTACAAAAAGCATGCTTGACTGTCACTGGCAATTAAATCAAAAGTCAGTCTGCAATTTCAGTCACAAAACATGAAGACCCTAGGCTGGCCAAATCAAACCCTGTTCTGGGCCAGATTTGGCCCCCAGGCCCTACTTTGGGCAACCTGCCATTATAAATTCCCACTCTTTTCCACAGAAAGGCAAATAGATTTAAAATCATCATAAATATTTTTTACAATGATTTTTTTATTCAATTCTTGTTTGTCCACACCATAAATTAGTTACTGTTTAAAGGGCAATGTTGTATGGGGTCTATGAGATTTTAAACTCTGCTTTGATACAGTATCAAGCCGGCTAATAATTTACAAAATAAGGTTCAGTGTGATTACTAAATGCAAGTTGAACCAGCATGTGTACACTGAAAGGACTTGGACCCCAGACCCGCTATCCCATTACAGAGCAGTAGCACAAATTCAAAAGTGATGACGGGGTAGATTGTGACTGTCAATGTTTTAAAGGGAACTTTGCTTCTGTTCTGTCAGAGCCTGAGAGGCTAAACAATACTTTGTCAAAAGGTCAAAGTAGCGTGCAGATCCATTCATGAGACCACGGCTTGTATGTATTGAGTGCAACAGCTAACTAAAACACCCAATTGTGTTTTATGAAAATAGCCCCAAGGCACATGGTATCAAATAACAGTTTGTGGTCTAATAATAGTGGCCACATATGCCATGATATGAGCCCCTCTTAATGTTTGAGTGGTCACAAGTGCATCCAATCCCCCTCTCTTTCTGCCCCAGGTTTAAATGTATGTGAATGAGGTGAATGGAAGCATCATATAAAGCCCTTTGGGTGCCCTAGAAGGGTACAAAAAGTGTACAAAAAAGCGCTTTATAAATGCACCCCGTGTCATGAAGTTGTTATTTTTATATTTAAACAGCCACTGGAGGTGGCAGCACAGAGAAACAATGGGTAAACAGTGATAGTAAATCTGCTTGTTTTGTAAGTGAACTAATCAGAGATCTCATTTCTTTCCCTCAGGTCTCAAAGCTCAGTGTGAACTGTCCTCACTGAAGGTTTCTGAGTAGTATTGAACCAGCATGTAGGTGAACAAGACCCTTCAAGCCTGGAACAACACAACGTAAGACTAAGTATAAAAGTTTTCTTATTTGTGATTTTTTGATCAAAACAACACTGGCTGTGAGCTATTGCTGGTATTTGAGTTTTCTCTGTGTGTGTCTTCTCAAATACACTGAGTAGAGCATAGACTTATTTTGACCTAGGGTCACATTCATGCAGTCTGTTGATGCCACCCAGAAGCTGAGGAAAGGCCTGATCAACAGCTTGCCTCAGAGCCAGTGCTAAAATTGCCTCTCTGGAGCATAAAGGCCTCTTTTGAGCCAATGAGCATTAAACTGCTTCTTCCTGGTAGGCTATTCATTTTGTTTGTCCATCCATGAAGCACAAGTAGCTTAGTCACCTGAAATACCCCTCAGCCACTTTAACTGACCTTAGCAACTACCTGAGTCACATCCGTTTAGTGACCCTTTACCACAGCCACATTTTGTTTTAAGTTGTGCAGGTGAGAAAAGGTCAGGCTGGCCATTCACATCCAGTCCAAGCAAGGTTAATGACAAATCTGTCCGTTGAGGCTTGAGGGTCAGTCAGCCAAAGAAGTCTCCGGAGCCAGCTTTGACTTCACGATCGAACAGGCATCGGCTGCTTCAACTCTGCCCTGAGGCTTCTCCCCTCTTATCCCCTCCAATTCTTTTGTTTCCTTGTGCAGCACCTTTTTCCATCAGTTAAGCAAGAAATACTGTAGCTTCATTCTGTTAAGCTTCTTATCTCTTTGACAGCATATTCAGGCACTGTTAATCTTGTCTTTTGTCTGGCTTGGCTGGATTCCTCCCCAGCAAGGTTGTTAGGTAAACACTGGGACTGGAACCTGTCCAGGCGTAGACAAAATGTGATCAGGAAGGGGAGAAAGTTTGCTCCTTCCTAAATTCCTACTGTGGTCTTTATTGACAAAATAAAAAGGTTTAGGGTTTCTGATAGTATATTTAAACATCTTGTATGATTTATGATTTCACATTGCCACTTCTAATGTTAGTTTTGGATACATTTCCTTTCTGTGTCAATAAAAATATGTTTAGTAAAGCTATTTTCCATCAGTGTACCACTATAAATGTAGAACCCCAAGGCTAATATTACATTGTAAAAAATAACATACATCTGGTCGAGGGTGCCTTAACAGCTGTACTGGATCGTCTTGAAATAGGAATGTGCACATTTCCCAAACAGCTTGTCTTTAGCCTGAACTCTGCAAGGACACAGACAGAGTCTTTTCAGGACATGTCTATTTGTCAGTAGATTAGCCAAAACCTCTTTTCTTTCCGAATCACGTGTTTTGGAAAAGTCTTTTATCACTGGCTTGGATTAAAAAAATAATTCAGACTTGTTTTGACACACTGAAAATGGGAGTCAAGGAGGGTGCCTCTATCGTGTCATAAAAGGAAGAAGTTATGTGGTTTGAGACGGCTCTTTCAGTTAATTTTGAGATCTTACGGCTGTCTTCCTTCGCCAATCGCCCTTCTTTTTTGTTTGGTATTTGAGGCCACATGGTTGTTGGCTCTATGTCCAGCTGCCATCTGCCAGCAGAGAGTGGCCAATGTCAGGCCCATGGAGCCGACCCCAGCAGATGTCCCAGAGTGGACTTTTGGGTGGAGGAGCCAAAGATGGCAGAGCAGGCAGAGTGACACCACTGACAGAAAGAGTGAGACAAAAAATAGAAGTACACCATTGGCCTTGGCCATTATGTGCGCCAGTCTGTCTGAGAATGTGGAGTGCACAGCTTCCAAATACTAATTTCCTGTAATTAGCCTCTAAATAAAATGTTTCAGAAGATGATGAAAAAACATCATTGTAATGTAAAGAAATGGAAAGTTTTATAATGAGTGTTACATTTTAATATTGGTTATATGGTTATCAAAATGTTAGTTTGATTTTTATCTCATTTACACAAATAAGATCAAAAATCATTCATTAATTTAACGTTAATTAAGTTAATCAGAAAAAGTTAATGAGCATTAATTTCTGTGCGTGACCCTCAGTCCCAATGTTATTTGGAGAACACAAATTGCTAGTATTCGTTCCAAAGTGGCTTAAAGCATTGCTAAAATGGGAAGGTGTAGACAAACTAAATCAGAAAGCTCTATCCATCCTATATTTTTCCTACTGTATATTAAAAACTGTAATGAATAATTGTACATAATGTGGGATTTACAGATCACACTTATATTTACATTTAGCAGACGCTTCTATCCAAAGTGACTTACATTAAGCTTCAATTCACCAGTGTTACAGCCGGAACACCACTAGAGGAAAAGGGGGGTTGAGTGTCTTGCCGCAGCAGGATTTGAACCGCCAACCTTCTGGTTATAGGACAACCGCTTTACCTATAAGTAGGTAGAGTGGTCATATACCCTCAAACTTGAAGACATACTCAAATTAAAAACATTGTTGTGATTTGTAATTTATAAAGCTAAAAACAATCAAAATTCAATAATTCAAAAAATGTTTACTAATTGAGAAGGGGGTAAATTTTAAAGGGAGAACACAATTTAAAGGTACAGTGTGTTTGTACTGTATTAAAGAAACAGTGTATCACCAGAATTGGTGTGATACTATGGAATGGACTGGACCCTAATATAAAGGGTGTGGTAACTTTACAACAATTAAAAAAAAAATATATATATATATATATATAAAAGCGTATCTTTGATGGGTATACTGGGATGTAGGGATGGACTGTAAATATAGTAAATATTATTAATAATGGTTTAAATTAATTCATTACCTAATATGATCTAGAAAATTATTAGTATCTTTAACAAATGTGCTAAAATGTATAAATATATTATAAATGTAACAAATAATATTGATCAAAAATAATTTAAATAATTTAATTAAATATTTTATTAAAAAACTTAAATAATGATAACTATAAATATAAATAATAATAAAAGTTTTTTTTTCTTCTGTTTATGAATAGAGGTTTTTATAATTGTTTGTATGTTTTGTTTTGCAGTTTTGTAATAATAAATATATAGCACTTTAAATGTTAAAAGGGTTAGGTGCAATAAGTCTTAACTTCAGCCTAAACCTTTTTGTTTTACATCTAATAATAATAATTATTTTGCCCAATAAACTAAACTAAAAGAGCATTTGTATACAATACCAGTTGCTGTTAACCTTGTAATTTGTATGTATGGTATGTAAGGTATGTAAGGTGCTGTCTTAACAGAAATGTGGTTGTGCATCTTTGCAAATCATGCTGCCCTTTTCTCTTGGCTCTTACAGATAATGGGGAATTCATACGCCGGGCAGCTGAAGTCTGCTCGTTTTGAAGAGGCTCTTCATAACTCTATTGAGGCCTCACTGCGCTCTACCAGTGGAGATCCACAGCCCATCTTCACCCAGCTATACCTAGAGCCAGACCCGTATCCTGGTAACGTGGAAGGTAAGGCCTCGAGAGTAAACAGCCTTTGGTTAAAGAATAATGAAAACAGGTAGCACAAAGATTATTTATGCTACTGTTTAAATTGTGTTTGTATTTATTATGGAGAACTCTATTTGTAATGTCGCATAGTGACCTATTAATAGGGTATCAACCAAAATACATACATAAAGACTTCTCAATCTTATGTCTCCCTTAGACATAAAGCCAAAAAGTGTCCCTCATGGCGGTGACACACCTAGCCATGACTTGAATGGCCACTCTTCCAACGACATGGACGATATGGACGACGATGATGAGTCAGACAGTAGTAGCCCCCCGCTTCCTTACCTGCAGGCCCCTCCTCCAGATGGCTGCTGCACACAGGACGGTAAGTGCCATAGTTATTTACTTTGCTCCGGAGTTCAAGGAGTTTGTAGTTGAGAATTAAAATGTCTTTATAATGTGTTTAAAATGCCATTTAATTTCAGTTCATCCTCTGAGTGAAAAACAACCTTCCTCTTTAGGTTTCTGTCAGGGCGGCAAGGACCTCCGTCTGGTCTCCGTAGCAACAGAGCCCATCGAAGTCCCAGCAGGCTTTGAGCTGGTCGGTGCCAAATCCCCCAGTGTCCCTGAGCACATCCTGGTGTGTGCTGTGGACCGGCGCTTTTTGCCTGATGAGAATGGGAAAAATGCACTTTTAGGTCAGTGTGTTCCCGCAGTCTGTGATAAGACAGATAGCAGTTGAATTTATATTAAGCTTCTGGTGACTCTAATTAAGGAGCAGCAGTTTCTAAAGGGTGTTAACTGTCAAAATGATCGCACTGCTCTTTGTGTGATTAATGTTGTATATTAACCAATGCTTGTTTACTTTTAGGTTTTTCGGGAAACTGTGTCGGCTGTGGAGAAAAGGGTTTCAGATATTTCACCGAGTTTTCTAACCACATAAATCTGAAGTTATCCACCCAGCCCAAAAAGCAGAAGCACTTAAAATACTACCTGGTGAAGAATTCTCAGGGTGCTCTGTGTAAAGGACCCCTTATTTGTTGGAAAGGTAAAGATTAACTCCTATCACATTGAGACTTAACTCTAACCATTTTCTTCATATATTGTTTTTAATACCATATATTAACTGACATTTTACTCTCACTTTGTTCTCAGATTGTAAAACTCGTCAGTTCTCCAGCAGTGCATCAACGTCCAAACCCTGCTCAGCTTCGTCTCTCAGCAGTAAAGAAAATAGTGCCACCAGCGGTCACAGCTCCTCTCCTTTTTCCTTGTCTGGTAAGGCAACACGCTTTTGTCTGACAAAAACAGAAATGTTGCATTTTGTATAGGTTTCATGTTTATGCTATAGTGACAAATTATCAGGAAAACTGATTTTTTATTACTGTAATAATCTTGGGTCAGTGAATATTGTTGGGAGTAGATAACCTTATAAAGTTGTACTGTTGTTCTAAACTAAATAATTTATTCCAAGTCCAGAATAAAAAAAAATGTTAAAAAGGAGTTTATTCATCTTTTTTCTCTTTGATTGGTAACACTCCGGTGCTTATACTATTATTTTTTTTCTAAACCTAAAGCTGCCTGTATGTGGTGTTCTCACACCTAAATGTTAGGCAGCTGTGCTGTGAAGCTCCCTGTTGGCATAAATCAAGCATAAAATCTCCATGACTACGACCTTTGAGTACATACTGCTCCTGAAGAGGTCAATGGTGCTCACAAGCAAGAACTGAGTGCCTAGCTTTTGTTTTAACTTTCAGATTCTCCACCAACAAGGATAGCGCAGCCTCCATCTGCTTTTTTCAGCGGTCAAGACCTCATTCGAGACTGCGGTTTCATCAAACCTCAGACCATGACACCTGGAAACAAGAGCTTGCCAATAGGTAATGCTATCAGTATTATGTTCTCTGTGGCTCATTGCACATTTGTTTCACTCTCCTACTATCATATAATACTATATTTCTTTAATAATGCTTCCATTGTTTTCCTCACTTCTAAGTCGCTTTGGATAAAAGCGTCTGCTAAATGACTAAATGTAAATGTAAACAATTATATTGCTAGTCTTTTGCCTGTACGTGAGTGACATGGCCGTGCACCTGCTGTAAAGCTTAGTTACATTTAATATGTTAATCAACACAAAAAGCAGCTGGAACTATGACTGACAATGGAGCTGAGATGACTATGGCCTGCCTTGGACTCACTTTCCAACCCACCCACGTCCACACAAAAACATCCATTTGTGTGCACTTGTATTAGCACATCAATCAATACAAAAGGAAGGAATGCTGTAATGACTTTAAAAGGCCGTACAATCCATTGGCCTATATACAAGGTTGTGATATTGACAAGCAAAGGTTACAAATACCAATCAATATTTTAGTGTATTGCACACACAGCGATTATAAGATAAAAACATGTCCAATCATAACATTTGAAAGCTTTTAAAAAAGTATATTAAAAAAGTATATAATATATATATATATATATATATATATATATATATATATATATATATATATATATATATATATATTATATATAGTATATGTACATAATATCAGAACAATTTTATTGTCAGAACAGTCCTAGCTGTTTCAGGATATTTTATGTTTGTTTCTGTTTCTGTCCAGTACCCACAGCTTTGAGGGTAAATGCACCGACTAATGGACTGGGTGTTGATGGACATGCTCCTTTGCTGAGCCCCTCCCAAGTCTCATTAGGGCCTCAAGGTCAGGGTTATCGCACCGCTGAGCTTGGGGACAGCCCAGGCAAGCTAAACAGAGATTCCAATACTATTTTATAACTACTATAATATTTTCTTTTAACAATATCTTCTGATCTTGTTGTTGTTCAGTGTCTTCTGTGATGAACAGCGGCCCTCCAAAGAAGCGGCATCGTAGCTGGCATCCCAACACTCTGGTGCCTGTTCTTCCTACAGCTGTCCCTGTGCCCACTATACGACCTATAGTCTGTCCTCCAGGTCAGTCTCTGAACCAATTATATCTTCAGTATTTGTGCTATCTCCTCAGAGCTTTCTACTCTGTTATTGACAATGTTTTCCAAGCAGTAAGCCCCTCCTTACTCTTGGTGTGGAGTGGATATACCACATCCTTGATGTGCTTTGGTCGTTAAGGATGATTCAGCCAGCATCTCCATGGCAATGGAGATGGAGAGTTTACTGCTGAAATTATAAAAATTGCGTCCTTGCAAAAGATTTCTATCATCATGAAATTGTTGTTAAATATGACCTCCTCATTTAAATTGTCTGCTCTTTTTATGTTTTATTCAGCCCGGTTACATACTAATGAGAATTTTTTCAAAACAACATATGCCTTGAGTGGCAGCGGTCTATTTCCAGCCATGACATGTCATTTCTGTTCTATTCAGGTGCTGTAATGGCAGTGTCTGCCCCTCTGCCGCAGGGAACTGGGGTCATTCAGCCCCAACCTGTGACCGCAGGAGAAACTGTCATCGTTCCAGACAACCTACTTAACTCTTCAGGAGTACGCCCTGTCATTCTTATTGGTAGGTGGTTAAAATACATTATCAGTGTCATCATCACAGCCCCTTTTGACTATGTAAGATGTCTCAGTTAATTAAATGTGCGGTTTTGTGTTAGTTTTTCAGGTTTTAGTAAAAGTGTTTTTTTATTACAGGGCATGGCACTTTACCTTATTTCTATGGGAATGTGGGCGACATAGTGGTGAGCCCCCTGCTGACCAGCTGCTATAAAAGCAGCCAGTTGACAGAGAAAACCTTAGAGATGTTAGGCCTCAACAACAGCCAATTGCTCAGTGTGGAGACAATGATTTTGCTGACATTACAGTACCTGGCACGTTTAGGTAAGCACCAAACACAAACATTAATTTTTCCTATTTTTTACCAAAATCTTTGCAGATGTGTTAACTACTAAGATTAAAATTTCTTGCGTTGCCTGTCTTGCAGGCCCCCACCAAATTCCTCTTAGAGAGGAGCTGGAGCAGATTGTTTTGAAGGCCATGTTGTGCTGCCCTGGAGGTCCAGCCATCTCCCCCTCTCAGCTGCCCTGGTTGGCTCGGCTAGAGGCCAGTGTCTCTGGCGGCAGTGTCCAAGTTGTGGTTACCCATAACTCTTTAGGAGAAGGCATTTCAGAGTCACTGCGTACTCTCTGTGAGGGTCCTCACCAACAGCAGTCCCTGCCAACTTATGTCATCATCATATGTGCCTCCAAAATGAGCGGCAATGAGTTCTGTGTACTTGTTTTAGGTAAACTGCTCTGTTTTTTTGCTTTTGGGGAAAATACAGTTGTCCTAACCAATTTGTTTACCACAGGAAGATATCAAGCACGAGCTTTAGCTGAAGGCATGCTGACAACCAATGAATTTCTGAAGGAAATCAGTTATGAGCTCATCACAGGGAAAGTCAGTGTCCTGGCGTCTCACTTTAGAACTACTTCACTAGGTGAGTGGATTAAGTATGTTAAATATTTGTGTGATGAAGTCTAAAAAAAATATTTTATATGTGTGACTTTGGTGATGGTTTGTTTTAGGGGACAATCTTGACAAGCAGCTGGTGCGATACCAGCGCAGGCAGAAGGGGCAGGTCGTCCCGCCCTTTCAGGGCGATGTGACTGACCACATCCATTCTCAGGAAGCTGCCAGCATGTCACCGCCCACAGATAGAGGTTAGACTGCTCTCCAGGTTGTTTGAACAGGATTGACTAGACTCACTAGATAATCAGTGCATTTTCTATTTGGACATGTTGAAAGACTGAGGAAATAAACATTACAAACTAGTCACATGATTCAGATACAGTTTCTATGACTCTAGTTGTCAAACATTGTATCAGAAATAACAGGGCACATGTGTCTGTTCTGAATCCATTCCCCTTCTGTATTTCCCCATAGAGGATGTTTTAAATAAGATCATCCAGATTTATCCAACCCAGCTGAGAGTGGCACGTAGTCTGCTATCTCAAATCTGCTCCATTGCTGACTCAGGGACACAAAACCTTGATTTAGGAAGGTTTTGTAAAGTGGACTTTCTTGTTTTGGTCCCTCCTTCTCATATCTTGGTGCAACAGACAGCACAGCGGATCCGACAATCAGGTACAAGGACATTTTATTTTGTCTTATCATTTAATGGAATGGTTCAATTGCAGTGTTGGACTCAAGAATGTTTTTACATCAACCTTAAATGCTGCTGTGATGTTTAATGTTCTTAGGTGTGCTTGTGGACCTTGGAATTGAAGAAAGCACATTAGCCAACCAGAAATCAGAGAGGTATGTGGTGCGTCTGGATGGTGATGTGCATGCCAAGATGGAGGCCTTCATGAGGAAAGTCAAACAGAACCCCTACACACTGTTTGTCCTCATTCATGACAACTCTCATGTTGACCTCACAAGGTAAGGATTCACACTGAAACACTGTAAACTTAGCAGTGTTATTTTAGATAAGTTGTCTGGAAAGCTGGCCTAAAGTATAAACACATCCAACACAACTTTTCCACAGTAGTATAACTTGAGAAACTATATTTAGGATTTATTCTGTATTTTGGAACATTTCACATTTGTTAGTACATGGTTCAGTTTTGTTGCTGCTTGTCTAATTAAAATACCCTTTTATATATTCGGGAATTTCACAGTTGTTAGATTAAGTTGTTGCTAATGTTATTTTGCCCGACTTCTTGTCCAGTGCTCTCTCAGGCTCTGTGTGTCACGGAGAGCTGCAGGGATTGGCTGACAGAGTGGTAAATTGCCAGGAGGTCCTAGATGCCATGAACCTGCTCGTCCTGCAAGTCAGCTGCTTCCCATACACACTACAGACCCGCCAGTCCCGCATCAGTATCCACAATGAAGTCCACTGGCCCACTATCGAAAGTCTGGTGAGGATTATTTATACTATACTTGATTATTGTGTGGTAATTGACAACAGCAGTGGTGTAGTTGCTCTCCCTGGTGGACATAACTGTAGCTACACTTGGATCACTGAGCAAGTGCAGATTTTCTTTATGATGTAAGAGATCAGATTATGATATTTAAATTTGTGAGCTTTACAATATACTCTATGTTTGTATTGTAATTACTGTAATGTTAAAACAATTAATATTTTACATAAGTTAAACTTTTTTTGTATTGTGTTAATAATAAAAACAATCATTTTGATGAGGATCAATTGAGTCTTTGAGAATTGTGTGCTATAAAGGTGTAATATTTATGTACTATCTTTGTCCAGCAGGGGGAGCAGTCTTCTAAGGAGTTGGTCTACTTTGGCCTGAGGGACTACAGCAGCTCCCTGCAGTGGGGTGTGGCCAGTCCCATTCTGCGTTGTGATGATGCATTTGAGAAGATGGTCCATACCCTCCTGGAAAGGTCAGTGTCTGATACTTGCACTGATGTAGATAAAACATTCTGACACTTTAAACAAAGCCCTGAATAAAAAGTAACTTAATCATCTCTTTTGTTTTTCCAGACATCCACATTTACACAGTATGGTGATCCGCAGCTACCTGCTTATTCAGCAGTACACGGAGGCCATGATGGCACTGACCTCTTCCCCATCTCTGAGGGACCACATTACTCCAGAGACTCTGGCCATGGTGGAGGACTTGATTAATGCCGCAAGCAGGGAAGGTGTCCAGGGCCGGGGCCACATGCTGCTGGTACGAGTCCCATCCTTACAGCTGGCCATGCTGGCCCGTGAGAGGCTGGAGGATGTCCGGGACAAGCTAGGCCTGCAGTTATGTTTTGCTGTGCTACTTGGTAGTCCTGCCTCTGAGCTCACCCTACCAAAGGTTTTCTCCAACCGCCTTAGGGTGAGTTCACAAATGATATCTAAAATACAATTTATTAAACAATTAGGATTTAATTTTATTACATTTTATTGCCTTGTCGTTTATTTAATCCTGTCCTACAGGCATGGAAAGGGTGTGAGAATGAAGAATGGGTACCACGGACCTACGAGGATCTTGAGGGACTACCTTGTATTGTTATCCTGACAGGAAAAGACCCACTAGGAGAGACATTTCCAAGGTACCTGTTTTGCTTTTATTTTATTTAATGTTAAAAAGCTGTTGAAACTACTAAACAATTATCTATTATTTATTCTGGAGTATCTTGTGGTAAATTACTGGCTGTTATCTCGTTAGACTCCACACTGTACCACAGTCCTGTGCACTATAAATTCACATATTTTTTTCTGAACAAAAAATATCTTAAGGTCGTCTCTTATCTTTACTATGTTATTGGTCTTTGTCTTTTTAGGTCTTTGAAATACTGTGACCTACGCCTGATAGACTCAAGCTACCTTACTCGCACAGCCTTAGAGCAAGAGGTAGGCTTGGCTTGTACCTATGTGTCCACAAGTGTAGTCCGGGATCCCAAAAAAGCCATGGCTTTAGGTTTAGATGGTGCAAAAAGCACCCCTCATGATGGTGACGAGCTGGAGAGACCGCAAAGCAATGGCAGTGCTGCTACTAGAGCGTCCGGTTAGTGTGATTATAGATTAAAATGCTATTTGCTACAATTGACATCCTTTAAGCTGAAAAATATGTTTTAACATGGGCTGTCTGTCATGTCTTTTTTTAGGTTCTTTGGCAGAGAATGGTGTCAGTTCATCAGACAACGCGGACTCTTTCACGAAGCCATCCACATCCAATTGCGCTCCAGAATGTGCCACCTCTAATAATGACACAGTTGAGACAGGAGCTCAAACAGTATTTAAACAGGAGTGTGATTCTCCAGGAAGCCACCTCCCTCCACTCCACTCCAAAGACTCCAAACCCCCCTCGTCCCTCTGCTCCACCTCCTCATCCTCGTCCTCTCCATCCTCTTCCTCCACTCAAAGGCCCAGTCAGTCTACACAGTGTGGCCGCACTGCAAAACCCACCCGAGTGTTACCACGGACGGTCATCATGTCCCGAGCAGCTTACAACCTGCTGTCCGGGGAGTCTGTGAGTCAGCTGAGCTCTTTCTCACTGCTGCCTCATGCAGATGTGGCCTGGAGCAGCCCGCTCAGGCCTCTCATCCCTCACAACCCGCAGGGAGCAGAACAGAGCATGTACTATCGGCAGTGGACCACAGCCAGACAGCATCATGCAGATTACGAAGCGCCTCTTGTGCCTCATCCTCGTCGTTTGCTGCTCAGCGGACCACCACAGGTGACAAACAAAAGTTCTATGTAACATATATATAGTATTCGTCACTAAACATGATTAAACAAAACTGTTTAAACATATTGTAAGTGTTAAATGTTGTTATAAATTGTAGGTGGGGAAAACTGGTGCCTACCTGCAGTTTCTACGTATCCTGTTTAGGATGCTTATCAGACTGTTGGAGGTAGATGTGTATGACGAGAGTGAGGTGGAGGATGAAGAAGGTCAGTATTGTTAAGCCTTTGTAGATAGAAATGTAATTTGTCTATGTCACTTCTCACGTGTAATTTATTGATATCTTCTTTTAGAAACTCCAATTTCAAGTCAAATGAACACCATGTGGCCTGACATTGAAGATATTCACAAGTTTCCCTTTGACTTTTTCCCTCGCGACCCCAAGTTCAAGAAAGCAAGTCCTGTTTACTCTGAGAAGATGCCAAAGGGCTTGAAAGGTTTGCAGAAATGCACATTTTTGTTTCAAGCAATTTTTGTACAGTTAACAAGGACTTAAAAATATTTGTTTTAATATTTGGGATGTGCAGATTCAAAAAAAGATGGAGAAAGCCAAATACCAGTCCAACGAGAGACTAGGTCCATACGTTTAAGCAGATTTGCAGCTCACAATGCATTTCATCATTGTGAACAGTGCCACCACTACTGTGAAGCAAGCCCGTCCTCACAGGTGAATATTTTAAAACATTGTCAGTTTCGTAAACACCATTTATCCAAACTGATCAGCAAACCTAATGCCTAAGAGCGTTTTGCTCATTGCTGGGTCTTTCTGTGTTAACAATGCATGATCTTGATGATTTTTGCAGCTGGCGGAGTGCATCTTCCATGCCTTCACCTTCAGTTCCTCCATGTTGGGTGAGGAGGTCCAGCTTCAGTTTGTCATTCCTAAATCTAAGGAGCATCACTTTGTCTTCAGTCAGCAGGGCAGCCACCTTGAGAGCATGCGCCTGCCACTCGTCTCCACCAAGGTAGGAATGACACCATCCAAGAAGTTTAAAAATTTATTAGTCTGCAATACAAAGTTTAAGGCAAAGTTTTAAAATGTTCCTTCTGTGCCTAACCCTAGGACCCTGACCTGTTGAAGAGCCCCATATTTACCCCAACTACGGGACGACAGGATCATGGCTTGCTCAACCTTTTCCACGCTATGGAGGGGGGCAATCATTTACACATTCTTGTTGTGAAGCAGTTTGAGATGGCTCTGTACCGCAAGTACTGGCCCAACCACATTCTGCTGGTCCTTCCAGCTATGTTCAACAACGCTGGAGTTGGTGAGTTGTTGTGTCCTTGGGCAAGACACTTAACCCTCCTTGCCTCCAGTGTCTGTAGCACTGGTGTATAAATGTGTGAGAACGTTCGGTGGTGGTCCAGAGAGACCGTAGTCACAAAATGACTGCCACGTTTTTGTCAGTCGGACCCAGGGCAGCTGTGGTTGTGTTACCACCACCAGTGTGTGACTGTGGAGTGAATGAATAATGGACTATGTGATGTGTCTTTAGGTATTTTAAAAAGCGCTATACAAGTAGTATGCATTATTATTATTTATTTTCTAGAGGACTAAAAAAGTGTTGATATCATAGGTTTTATACCACTGAACAGTTCATGTTTTTTATTACTGTGATGCACATTTCTTTACAGTAGCTTCAATTAGAGCCCAGATCCATAATAGATGTACTGTATATGATGTAGTGTATATGCCTGCTGCATGCTACTTCCTTTTATACTGTATGTAAACTGGTCTGGTTTAATAGAAGGCCTAAATTGTGCTTTAAAGACACAGAAAAATTTCAAAACTTGATGTTCGTGGAGTGCACCAAACAGGAACCTAACTTGAGCTATTGTTTAAGGTGCTGCCCGCTTCATGATCAAAGAGCTGTCATACCACAACCTGGAGCTAGAGAGAAATCGTTTGGAGGAGCAGGGTATCAAGAGACAAGATGTATGGCCTTTCATTGTCATGATGGATGACTCCTGTGTATTGTGGAACGCCTATCAGCCCACAGACAGCAGGTAGGACTCATTGCTATCATTTTAAAGATTTATTAACAATAAATGTCCTTAAACTCCAGAAGTAACAGACACATATTAAAAAGGATGTTTTTAACATTAACTATTGTACTATTGTTTTATTTTGATTAATTTTAGTGAAACATCTGATGGAGGTTCAGAGCTCACCAATGTGTCTCTAAAGTCAATGCTGCAGCATATGGAGAATACACCTAAAATTTCTTATTATGCAATGTGTGGTACTCGCAAGTGGAGCAGCCGCCAGTCTCACAAGCCTCCCAGCAGACCGTTCAGTCGATGTCACCTACATGACTTTGTCCTGCTTAATGTGGACTTAACACAGAATGTCCAGTATGACCTAAATCGGTAAGTTTGTTTTATTTCACACATGCTTTTGGCTGTTTCAAGTTTTGACAAGAATGCTTGGTTTGTTCAGGTACAGTTGTGAAGAGGTGGACTTTAATCTGAGGGTCAACAGCAGTGGGTTACTGCTGTGCCGCTTCAACAATTTCAGCCTTATGAAGAAACACATTCCATTCGGCGGGAACAAGGACTTTATGGTCAAACCCAAACTCGTGGTAAAATATTCTTATAATTTGTTTGTGATTCTTAAATCTTGGTTTTAAAATAGGCATTCAAAACTTAATTGTTTTTTCCACTTTAGGAGATAGAAAACTCATCCCTAATCAGCCCGTCCCAGTATGTGTGTGCACCAGACAGTGAGCAGACCCTGCTCGATGCACCAGCCCAGTTCCTTCTAGAAAAGTTCCTTCAGAGTTGCAGCTACAGACTGTTTCCCATGGCTATTCAGAACAGAAAGAACCCAGTTCTGTCCATTGACAGTTACCTTAACATTGGCCCGGAGGTATGAGTGCCCCTGGGATTGTACCTGAACACATTTGTGTACATTCAGAAATGTCATACTATTGCACACCTTTTTATGGATTTTTTAAGTTATATGACGCCTTTAAATGCCTTAGCTCTTATTACCAATTTTGAAGCAAAAGTATTCAGGTGGTAGGGTTTTTGATAAAAAATTAAAAGTGAATTTAAAATGAGATTTTGATGTGTGAAAGAAAATCTGAATTAGCTGCTCATACATTAAATACAGAAAAGCAAAAGAATGTTGTGTGATGTCGGAGAGTCGTGGAGTTTGGGCACAGCCAATGTTTTGCCTGGTACATTCTGACCTGGATCTGCAAACACACATCCAACAAACAAAACATCCAAACAATGCAATTTAGTCCCAAAGCACACTTTGACTATGTGCATAGACTTGTGTTTGTAACTTTGTCATTAAATTACATGAATTACACTTGAGCACTTAAGGTTTAAATAAACCATTTTATTTCATTTAAAATGCAAAAAGAACTGCCCTCTTTAGAACTGCCCAGTTGATCAAAGCTCATCTTCCTTATTACCACAGATTTCAGTGTGCTACATCAACTCTCGTCCACACTCCACTAACCTGAACCACCAGGGCCTGGTCTTCAGTGGCCTCCTGCTTTACCTCAGTGACTCCTTTGTCGTCTCTGGACTCCTTAAGAAATTTTACTTCTTGAAAGGTGACTTATCACTTTACTCACAGATATTAAATTTTTTTTCTTTTCTATCATCAACATTTACACAATGTGTTACATAATATGGTTAACTTAGTCATTATCTTCAAATAATTTCTAAAACAACAACTTTTATTTACATTTGTTACCTGTTTGTCCACAGGTGCCACTCTCTGTGTGATCTGCCAAGACAGAAGTTCTCTGCGTCAAACCATTGTCCGACTGGAACTGGAGGATGAATGGCAGTTCAGGCTGCGGGACGAGTTTCAAACAGCCAACTGCAGTGAGGATCGGCCCCTCTACTTTTTGACTGGCCGCCATGTTTGAACTTGAAGTAGATTTATTTCACGACAAGCCAGCAATCACAGTACCATTGGCATTAGAAGGTTAAAGGACCCAACGTGCTTTGATGTCTGCACAAATGGCCTCATGGCTTTATCATTCACCACGACAGTCTCCACGGCACATGTGGCCTCTTGCTCAAAGCTGAACTCCTCTTCGCTGGAGTTGCACCGATACAGACTGTTAAAAAAGAGCACCTCTGAAATGAGCGTGATTAAGTACATTGTTGTATTATGTGTAAACCCCCCCCCCCCCAATGATAATGTGACTATTTAAAGATTGTACTGTGTGTACAGGACTATAATGGGACTGTGTCCTGTCCTAAACATACATTTTCTCTCAGGGTTTAAAAGGAAGATGTAAGGGAAGTTGTTAAAAGGGAGTGTTTTTCACCCTTTATTCTATGTATTTGTTGGTTTTTACTTAAGTTGATACCAAAGACATCCTCTTCTGCACCTTGCCTATTTCTTTCACTTCACTAATCCTTTCTCATCTGCTTTGTAAAACTCTATCGCTACTAAGACAGTATAACTTTTGGTATACAGAGTAACTGTAATGCAATATTATATTGAGCTATATACAACCGTTACAGTACAAATATTAGTGTATTCTTGCCTCTAATGTAATGTGTGGCATTGATAATCCCACAAAGTTAATGTTTTCCTTTGAGGCATTAGCCAATCAAACAGCGATACAGCAGCTAACATGTCTGTTCAGTTTATCACTGCCAGATGTAATCAATACCTTCAATATGGCCCCAAACAAGCAGCAGATCGCACCAGGGCATAGTCATACTTGAAAGGAGAATGTTTTTATTGATTTCTGCACAGGGTTGTCCAAAGAACATGCCTTAGGTGATACAGAAGATATTGTCACTTAAGTCCCCCATTTTTCGGACCAACAAGAATGAAGAAACCATTTAACTGTGAGATGAAACCTTGAAGCAAAATGAAATAATTTCATTTTGGACTACTGTTTAAAATGTTTACATTATTAATATATTGTACCACCCCTTTACAAAGAAGGGTCTTTAAAGTTTTTAGTCTTGTGTATTTTCCAGTATATTTTGGTCAGAATGTTTTTGTGCAAGTCAAGAAGAATCTACCTAGATGTGTCCTTACCGTATGTATGTATACTTTTATTATGACTTTTTTTTATCTAAATGAAAGTCCATGTAGGATTCTTATTTATTGAACTTTTTTGACTGATAATCAAATTGAAGTGTAATTGATAGCATGCTAAGCTCACTTAAAACAAGTGAGTTTGTCCTTTTTTCCAAAACCGTTCATGAAGGTTTTGCACACGACCCAGAATGATTCCTAGATGTACTGAATGTCAATGGGGTGGGAAATACAAACTTGCACTATACAAGTTGCCAGCAGAAAAAATATTTCTCACAAAGCTAAACATTAGATTTTACATTTCCCCATATGATAACTGACTTTAAAATAAAATGACATTTGTCCATAAAATGTTTCTTTTCGTATAATTTAACACTTGCAACTTGCTTTCACAATCTTCACTAAAATGTAGACTTTGTTCATAACCATGTGCAGCCAAGTGGAAGCCTTGGTGTCTTGTGATCTACCTCATGTTTACCATTGTGTTTGCAAGTCTTGGAACATACGGTTTTTAGGGCCATGCTTTTGTTGTCCCGATTTATGAATGTAATAAAATAACATGTCAATTCCCTTACGTTGTATTTCTTTGTGTTTGTCTTTGCAGTGATTTTGAACAATGACTTAAACAGTATTGGTCCATGGCATATATATATATATATATATATATATATATATATATATATATATATATATATATATATATATATATATAATAGCAACTGTTTCAGCTCCTGCTCATTCATTTTATCGCACACAGTATCTCAGGATGCTGTACAACTTCTAACGCTCTTTTCAGACACTGTTTTCAGTTAGGGGACAGTAAGAAGGGCTCGCAAAAAGATTTCTGTAACTTATAATTGCTCTTGTGGGACAAGGTTAAAAATTTGTAGCTCAAAGGGGGCTCCCTCAAAAGGTTTCTGATGCTTTAAAGAAATACATTGGAGATATACATAGTTTAAAGATGGGTTTTATTTGGCTCAGATCAATGATGGTGAAAAGAGTTGAGGGTTAATGGGTCACTCTCAATGTGTGCGTTTTGCTGATAATAAATGAAAAAATGTCTCCAGATAATTCCCTGTAACCCATTTTTCTCCTTTTACTTATAGCCTTGGGTGATGCAGTAATGAACAAACCACTGATGTGATTAAACATGTGTATGTGTATCCTCACATACAACTTGCAGTAAATTGGTCCAGGTGCCCTGTCAACTCTCTATGTAAGTGCTAAGTTAAGAAGCAAACCACACACCCCTCTAGTCTAACCAGTAGGTCTGTTATCTAATTACTCCCAGCCAATGCTTAATTTGTAAATCTGGAGGTGGGAGAACACAGAGAATATTTAGGGGAAGTATTCCCCAACATCAAGAAGGAAAGCAAATTTAAAAAAAGTTTTAAATGTTTAAAACAAGGCCACATTAACTTTTACATAAAGAAACGTAACATTCCTCATTTAGTGTTGTTTAGTGTTACAAAAAATAAGAGGTGCCGGATCCAGTAGGACCTGTAGGTCCCCGTCCCAATTTAGAAAGTGAAGGAAAATATTTCCAGTGTTTCTCCACAAATTAAGCACTGCTTCCAGTCTTGCATTAGTCATGTAGCTAAACCTAAAGCGTCTCTTAGGGCTCAGTGAAGGTAAGAAGAGTGATGGGCAATTGCAGCTTTAAGGAGAATAAACTGGGCATGCTGGGCAAAGAAGATAGTACAGAAGATAGATAGAACTACATAATATGTCTATACTTAATATATATTATATCAAGTGTATTAACATGTTTTAAAACTCTCCAAGCACTGCAGAAAACAAAACATAATGCCTCATGCTTTTTTGCAGCAGTGGTACAGTGTGTACAGATCGTTATTAAATCTTCATACACAAGAAGCACCTAAACTCTAGACTACCAGCAGCATCTCATGTGGGCAAAAGAAATGTGATTTTTTTTTTTTTATTATTGAAGACGATGCATATAAAAAGACCCTATTTATTGTGCTGAGCTGACCCTTGGATTTGAACACCACCATCATGGTACATTAATGATTTATCATTCCCGAAATATTGCCAAAATGTATTGATTAATTCACTTTCTTCCGCTTGGTCTCGTTAGGGGTCATGGGTGACTGGAGTCTATCCCACTAGTCATGGGTCTGAGGCGCCCATTCATTACTGCATAGTGGCTGGGTAGTCGCAGGGCTAACACTAACACTTAGAGACAGACATTGACAACCATTTACCCTCACATTCATTCACTAAGGACACTTTAGAGTTGTCGTATTTGTCGTAGTTCAGGTGTTTAATTTGATCATCATTGTATACTGTATTATATGTTTCATGTCAGCAAGAGAACTGCAGTAAATTACCTGTCACACCACTAGATGGCAGTGATGGCGCTGAGGGGTTAATAGAGACTTACAGTAAGGTAGGTAATTGCGTCAAAGTGTTATAAATTATGATTTACAAAAAATACAACTAATTTATTTTTCAACTTTTGTGGCTGATATTTATTATTAAAAGCTTCACATTATTCCACACAAACAATTTTTTATTTCTTATTTGTTCAAGTATTTATATTTTTAAACAAGAAGCCTACAGTTTGTAGCCTGGCCTGCCAGACCTATTCACCTCATTCTTTCTCAGTGCTGTGAAGTGGGTCTGGAACCTCTCCTATTGACCATGGCTTCCACTAGTTCAAGAGGCATGTTAAGCTCTATTTTCTGATTGTTTTTTTTATTTTTTATTTTTATGGTCACTGCGGATGTTGGTAGCCTACTGCCCTGAATTCTTATCGGTTGTGTGTGTAGGCCTATTTGTCCTGTCTTCTTAAAATCAGACTCAAACCAGACTTATTAATTGTGTAGAACAGAAAAATATTTACAATATAAATAAATATATACAATTTTACCAGCAATGTTTTAAATTGATTATTTATTGTTTTTATTTGCATTTGAGTGCTTAGTTTTAGTTTCTCTGCACTGGTCTGATGTGCCACTTCTATTTCATTGTAGGCTACTGCTGTGCAATGAGAATAAAGTTTTTACTTTATGCTGGACAAAGAGACCACTCAGCAACTGGCCATTAAAGCACTCAGGCCACTCACCACCAGAAAACATTGATAAAGAATTGGTGATGTTTATTTACCCAGTCGGGGCTGAAACAGACTTCTCTGACCCCAGCACAAATATTTCAGTTATAAATATTTAATTCATCATGTATTTGCTGGATATATTGTCTAAAATGTTTGTTTCTTTTTCTTACTGGTGCAGCAGAGCCATGGTCTGGCATCCAAATTGCTCTTTCTGGGTTGAGTTGCTTTAAACACAGACTGTCCGGGACCACCAGCCCCCATAGCATTGGGCGGTTGGGGTTTGTTGCGTTTAGATTAACAGTATAATCTTTACTTTAGTCAAATCTTTTGTAAAAAGTAAAAAGTTTTGGTTGTTGAATTGAATGTAAGAAACAATGAAACTAAACTCTTTAATAATTTATTAAATACAGCATATTACACTCATGTTGATAATGTGCATATACTAGCATTTACAGTGTCGAGATATTTCTTTAAAATCTTATTGCTGCACGTTCAACAACAAGTTTTATGCATGTCATTTTTTACATGAAGATAGATGCAGCAATTGATGACAAAATAAATACAAACATGTCCTTTGAGCTCGAAGTGACAATGAGACACATGCTACTTAATAAACACATGGCAGAACATACACCCTCGCCATGCAGCAAGTTACATAACATCTGGCTATTGGTAATTTCGGCTCATATCGTCAAAGCCAACTCATACATGGTAACCAGAGGTAACTTTGGATCATTGTTGGCGAAACTGAGTCACGAAAAACCAACAAGCAGATAAAGTCATAACGATACAATGCATTTTTGTAAAGCATCAAATCTAATGTACTAGTGTTCCTTCCTATTTTCACTACTTCATTCATGTTGCTTATCAAGCACCCTCAGACTTCACATACATAACTAACCATTGACATTTTCACAAAGAAAACCTCATTGAAAAGCCATTCTGCTTTCTTTGTGCAGTCTTTGAGATATACTTTCATACAGAACAAATGAAGTGCATGAAAGAATGGGACACATGATTTAGCAACTAAACAGAAGTGCAATTTCACATTCCATGTCATTATCACTATATTTTCATATTTTACATTTATGGGCCTATTTGGTTTTTAAAAAGATCAAAGTGCTTTTGGAACAAAAGGACAAAAATAAGAAAATACAAAGAAAAAAGTGATTTAAAAGAACAGTATATATTAATTCTGATTATCCATTATGCACATAAATTAACAAATTAAGTCCCTGAGGGCTAAAAACCTACTAATGTATGGAGGTTTGATGATGAGTTTCATGTACAGTACTTAATATCATTGCACAAGATAAATCTGTTATCTACTAACTAATGCAACTTAGAAAATTGGGCACAGATTTAGCTATGCTCATTTTGTAATATACCATTTAACATGTGGAGAATTGTGTAAATTCATTATGAATGCTGTATGAATGCCCTTCCCATAAAAAAAAAGGTAAGGGACAGTAAGGTTAGACAGCAGCGATTAAAAGCATAAGCAATAAGGTAAACAGAGAGAATAAAAAGGATAAAAGCGTAAAAAGGTACAGTTCCTTTTGGTCAAAATACTGGCGGTATACTTCTTACTGCAGTGATAATGTGCGGTACAACTTAAGCTGCTTCAAGAGACCAGTCTAAGTCCCAATTCAGGCATATCCTATCAGCACAAAGCTAATGTCAATTAGAGAATGATGCATTAATGATAGGCTGTGGTAAGGCGATATGGAGGCAATGAGGAAAGAGAGACGGTTAAGTAAGGCCAGGGTGAAAGAGAAAATTTATATAATTAAACTTGAGAGAATGGATGAGGTGAAAAAAATTATAGAAATGCTAAAGGGAAGCAAAAAGGAAAGGATTAAAGTAGAGGAGCATGTTATTATATCAGCAGAGGTCCTGGAGTCGGCTGCCCTGTTCAATGACCGCCTTCGCAAACTGCTTAAATACTCGGTCCATGTAAGTGCTCCTTCGAGGCCACAGCCCTTCAAGGAAACCAATATGGCCCCCGTGACAGGTGATGATCATTGCCAAGTTGGGGTTTTGTTTCACTGCCTCCACTGGGATGGCTAGGGGGAAAAAAATATTATTATTTTTAATGCCTGACTTGATGAAAAAATACAGAATTTTTTAACTAAAAGATAAAGAATTGCTAAATATTTCCAAAAAAGAAAAGATTTCAAGAAAAAGGAATCTGGACGTAGGTTTGTTGAAACCCTTTAGCATTATATCCTGGATGACTGAGAACCTCCACAGTTGCTAACCAATTAGTAATTACATAAGAGAGTTTATTTCGAAGTTCAAAATAACTCTCTTTTCATTTATTGCAACTTGTGCACAGCTTGTTTCCAGATCACAATTATCTATGCTCTGTAAAACTAGACAACACTAAATGAGGGCGATAAGAGTTTTAAATGTTAGTCTGCCGGCGATTGGTAAATCCCTTTCTACTTTTTAGCAATCTGAATATTGGCTTTAAAACTAACCCTGCATGTTATTGTATAAGACTCACCGTGACTAGGGGAGAAGACATCATCAGCAGCATTGAGGCAAAGCATTGGCACCTGCACAGATTTGAGCTTGTGGACAGGACTGGCATCACGGTAGTAGTCATCATTTGTAGGGTAACCGAACATTATAGAGGTGAACCTCTCGTCAAACTCGCGAATGGTCCTCGCCTGAGGGGCACAAAGTAAATGTTAAAAATGACCTATTTTTGCAAACTACCTATTTTCCATTCCATTTTTGCAGCAAAAAAAAAAACAAGTCATACCTTCATGACATGATCGATGTCGTAACACTTTTCAAGCACAGGTCTGTGTCTAAAGAGCAAATTAAAAATAAAACTGTCACCATTTGCTGTCAGGTAAAATGAGTTGTGTCTATGAATGTCCCTTAGGAATCCTGACAAGGTTGTGAGAAAAAGTGAAACAACTGAGCTAATCTCTCCACACTAAAAACAGACACTTCAGAAATATATATTTTTTAAGCTCGCCAAACTTTATAGAACATTTACCAAATTCAAGAAGTAATTTGTCAGTCTACCTTATAAAGATGGCAGCTCGAAGCCCTAATATTGCAGGTTTCAAGCCTTTAACTGCCTCGCTCTGGCAAGAAGTTAGCCACAGGGTTAATCCCTTTCTAGCCTTGGCTGACCTGTCCACAGAGGCTTGTAGGCAGCTGGTGAGGTAGGAATTGAAGAGGAAACGGTCCAGAGGTTTTTCCAGAGAAGCTGTGCACTCAAACACATCCCAGCCTGCTGAGAAGACTACGACCCCTTTGAGACAGGTTTCACGACCCTTACGACCCAAGTAGTTGGCCAGCATCATCCTGACAGAGAAGTGAGAGGAGAAGGGATTTGAACAGCCACGCAGAAATAAAAAACATACTGGGGACTGTTCCGTTTCTGACACATCCTACACTTAATAAAATTGCAGCACTGCAGTAAAGATTTCACATGCTCATACTTAGAAGAATGTGTGTACGGTCGGTTTAATAAATGCTAAATGCCACCACTAATGTTTAAGGACTCCTGGTAAAGCACAAGTGGAAATCAGTGCTTTCTTCAAGATGTCTTTGCATAAAGATATTTTTAGTTTAGTGATTGTAAGTGGCTTCATTACCCGCCCATGGACACTCCAGCAGCCATGAGTGGAGCAGCTTCTTGAGCCCTCTGGATGTGCTCAATAACAGTCTCCAAATCCTCAGTGTTAGCAGCACAGTATGTCCTTGGAGTCTGGGCAAAAGAGAAAGCATGTATGATGTTAAAATTATGTTAGGACTGTGGAATGACGCAAACAGCACATGAAAATTTAGCATTTTCATGGCATTACTTTTAAAACAAAATACATTATAACCTTGTAAGATGATGTATTTTTGAACAATAGTCTTAAGTATGAGGCCATATCTTGTTTTTTTACACTAAGCAACAGACAATAAATGTAATTTGGATTTTGTTTGTGGCTGAACATGGGCTAATGCAAAGCAAATGCCCTTTCCTTTAATAAAAAAAAATCAATAAATGTAATTCTGCCAATGCTGTTCTTACATGTATAGACTATTCAAGAGAAACAAGCATAGTTTAATTAGTGTATATAGTGTCATTGTCAAAGTTTCATAAAGGAACATAGTTTATATGAAGTCCAAATATGATGTGTACTCTTTCACTTTTGCCAGATAAATGCTTAGTCCCTGTGTAATGTAAAGATAAACAACTTTGCAGGTCAAGCAGGTTATTCAACATTTATAGACAAAACACAATTCAATTTCCAGTGTTATTGTTTTGGACATCCATTTTCTATACTGCATGGGTTTTCCTGTAATGTAAATAGGACACTAGCGCATATTGGTGTTAGAGGCAGAGGGCAACCTTCACACTGACGGTCATTTCAAAGTGCTGGCCTACTTAGACAACAGAAATGTACAAATGCTTCATAAAGGGAATATAACATAATTCCCAGTGAAAATGAGGTATAAAGTTTCCTCTTGACAACACTACTTGATACAGTGCCACGGTTACTGAGTTCTTGTACAGCAAAGCTATGCATAAATCAAACTGAGCAACAATACACTTCTGTGTCCCTGTTTTCAATCGACAGACAAAGATCGCAATAGTGCACAGCCAAGCCATTGATTCAGACTGACACACATTCAGAAAAATATTGCAGCTGTGAGTAGTGCCACATTACTAAATAAGCCGCATTAGGGTATAAAAGAGAGCTCTGTTCACTGGGCAAGAAAAGAGGCAAGCGTTCAGTGTGTTGGCTAAATATACCAACAGTGTAAAAAATATTATTAAGCCAGGTGTCAGAACAGCATGTGCGCCACAAGGTCATATTTCTGTGGTTCTGCATTAAAATACGAAATCTGCCTCCAACTTAATCCCTGCTGTGTAACAACATTGTCTGCCCCTGTTTCTGCTCCCTGAGGGCTGGTCGACACGTGCGCTTGAGGCACACCTGGCACTGACAGAGGGTACCCAAAGAACAACTCCAGTAAAGAAGCTGTCTGACTTTTAACAAGAAGGAGGAGTCTGGAAAATGACAATTGTTCAGAATCATGTTATGTTCTTACCAGCAGAGTTTCACCGCAAACTCCTCTGTTGTTGAACACCACACATCTGAAATACACAAATGGACAAAAACAAATTCATTCTGCCCTGTTAAAATGTTTACAGTAACTGATGGCAGGTTAAATAACTACCAAGACATGAGACAACAACAAGAGACAAATTTAACTGGTTTGTAGTGACATTTCTATGGATACAGAAACTTCGACTGTGGACCATTTTTGTAAACCAAAGCTTTATTATAACACTGGGAATACTTATATGTCCTTGTGAAGATCCTTCTTTTTACAGCTACAAAATCAGCATCCCTGTTCAGCCCACATTTTTTTTTGCCAGTCATCTATTATCTGCTGTTCCTCTGAGTGTATCTCTGCAGACGGGCTGGGTGCGTTTGAGGGGGAGGCAGGGGAGGGTGCATACACACATTGCAGTGTCGACTGGAAGCTGGTATGGGCTAAGCTGCAAAGCTTGTACCGGGATAAGCTCTAATTCATTAAGCTACACGGGCAGGGGTGAGGGGCAGGAAGATGGAAGATGCTGAGTTTGCCGGCTTTTTTCTCTGTGTGAAAGAATGAGTGCAGTGAACAGAGAAATGACCTGATGGAGGAAGAGAAACAGTGGGGAAAACTGCTTCTGTCTGCAAAGCTTAGATCTTGTGCTTCGTTTGGCTGTTTACAAAAGCGGCTCCTGATTTATAGCTTAGTAGCCCACTTTATTTTATAGTTCACCTCTATTGATCCAAACCATTCACAGAGATGCATATTTTGTTATTTTGTTTATAGCCAAGCTCACAATCTGTTTTCTTAGAAGTGTTTACACTTGTTTCTGTTTCTATTCAGAAACCTAAGAACTTGGTCTGTAAATTGTATGTGTGAAATTAAATAATGTATTTAAACAGGGACAATGCAGTCTAACATAGTTACAATACAAATACTGTAACTGATGCTAATTTTCATCTCCTGTCCCTGGTTGGGCTTTCTAAGTACATTATAAAACATACACATATAAAATATTCACATCTCTTTAAACATTCACTCATACACTCACTCACTGACTCACACAGAAAAACTCTTAATTTAGGAGTGCTGCTACCTAAAAGTAATTTGAGACTAAATTTTAGAGTGGTAAACTGAAACATAGTGTGACAAACGTGTTGTGGGATTTAGGGCTGGATCTCCTCTATGGCATGTGTCCAAGACCACCCACCTATATCCCAGATCGCGGCTCTGCTGGACCATGTGCAAAATGTAGGACTCTCGGCTGGTTCCAGTCAAACCGGGGAGAAGAAGGACGGTGGGTCTGCAGCATGGGTCGGGATGAAAGACGTTGTCATCGTTGTCAAACCAGTCCAAAGAGATCTGTCCTCCATCTGCTGCCTTAATAAGCTCACTGCAGGAACAGGCGGGACATGGAACACAGCGGTCAAGAACTGGCCATTATTATATCTTTATCTGATGTTGTATAATTTGGTTCATTCCAAGATAAGGACATGAATCTAAAACAGGTAACATAAAAGCTACTAATCAGCTATACTTTTAAGTATTTGTTAGTAATCATTAAGAATTCATAAAAAGCTTTTTCTATTATTTTTCTGGTTTCTGTGTGTCACTGCGTTAAGGCAATTTGAATCACAATGTGAGTCAAGCTCTCACTGACATTTCTCTAGGAACCTTTATGTTTATTTTTATCAAAGTGTTTAGCAACAAGCCAAAACAGATAAAAAGGACAATGCACCAGTGGATTCTTATGGTCAGTTGGGTTTTTGGCTACATTCCTTGCTTGGCAGATGAGGTCACTGAGTCCCAGGACTGGTGTATTACAAAACCTGCAGAACCCACATACACACAAAGAGGTGAGACTAGGACTGCCCTCCGCATGAAATTACAGAACCACCATGAAACATAAACCTGGAGCTAGACTTTAAAGTCAACAAGGGCCAATCCCAAAAGACCAGGGCTCAAGTTGGGAGGGAGACCTGCGCAAATCTTCTGCTCGGACAATGTCATGAGTAGAATTTCACCTGGACAGCCTAGTACAACAAATATAAATATATCTATATATTTTTTTACAGTGTCAACCTTGGGTAACTTCATCAAAGGAAGAAGGCCCAGTCTTCCCAAAGGAAATGTGATAATAACCTTAGAAAATGTAACCATCACTCTTTCCACTTTGTGAGATGGATAAGCCCCTGTGCATTATGGGAATATCTGTCTCCCTGACTGAGAAGACAGCAGATAAATGTACTTGAGAGGGCCAAATTAAAAGACAGTATGCTCACATAAAGAATCTTCCATTGCAGAAGAAAATATTCACATATAACTGTGAAACGGGGCATTTATTATTTTTTATTCACAATGACAGGCATTGTATGAACCCCTCAAGTGTCATCTTTTCTTGTTGTCTGTACACACAATACATTTTAGTGTCTTTTAAGTGATGATTACACTACAAATAGTCTGGCAACTAAAATATAATAATAAATATTGACATCTACATTGGCTTTATTAAGTGGCAGAGGACAAGCCTAACAGCTAATACCCTGATGTTTTAGCAAGAACTACCTAAGAACAAAAAACGTACATTTGTTTCAGTAGTTGTGAAACATACGGAGATGCGAGGTTTTAAGAAACATGCAACAATACGTAGTGACTAAGGTTTTTTTCCTTAAGACGTCACAATAGTGGGAAATACTTGGCATTCGGTCATGTGTCCAGGTCCATAAAGAATGTTTCAGGTTTCAAGACAAAAACTGGTCTGCTTTATTTACAGAGAGTACATGTAATTGTGGCCATACAAACTTACTTCCTGTAGACAACACCAGGTTTGGCTGTGACAAAAGGTCTCAGCAGAGTTTGGATGCGGCTTTCCCAGCACCAAAAGGTGGGGTAGTAGGTCTCTGACACTACAGGGCAATGCTCCCTCAGAAAGTGGTAGAACTTCTTACCCCCGGAGATAAGCTGTGGCTTCTGTAAAATACAGTGTGGTTATAGATTAGATTAAGACACTGAGCTCTTTTCTTATTAAACGGATGTGTGATGAAATATAGACTTTTACAGGCATGCTTTCTGCCTGTAAGCTTTTATATTTGTGTGTAATACAATATAAAACCATCCATATCTGCCATATTACAATTAAGTTGTAATGCTGAATAAAAAAATGAGCAGTCAACAAATGACAAATGAGACCATTACCAAGGATGACCTATAGCCTACTTTAATACAAGACAGAGTATTACCAACACAACAACGCAACATTGTAAACCTTGACAGGGCTGGTTATGACACATGGCCTACATGCATTTTACAAAACAACCACTATGACCAGTGGTTATTTTGTGGGGAACATAGGGGTAAATATTCCCTCCTAAATTGGGAGCTCTGTGACAGGATCTGACACCTCTTCTTTTTTTTCAGGAGAAGTTTCTTAAAGTTAAAGTTAATGTGGCCTGTTTTTAAACATTTTACCTCTTATTTATAACTCAGCCTGCAGAAATTACCCATTAATATGTTAAAATGCCATCACAAAAAGCTATAATGCAGTCTTCCTAACAACATATGTTCCTTTACCCTTTTCCCTTCTTGATGCTGGGGAAATACGTCCCCTAAATGCTCTCTGCGTTCCCACACCTCCAACTTTACTTAAGCACTGATTATGACAAATTCATTACATTGTAGTATATATATATTTATGGGACACATTTTCTTGACCAAAGGTTTTGTTTTAACTTATGACACTGTGTTTTGTATATCCAATTTCTTTTAATTTTTTATTTAATTTTAGTCGAAGCTGTAATAATCAGGGAATGAAAGTTAGGTTTTTGTCTCATCCTCTTTCTAGACTATGTCAATGCACTCACTTGCATTAAAGGAATGTGTAAAATAATGAACAGTTGCGAAGGACAATTGTTTAATTTGTTTTGAATATAATAATAGTGTCTGATTTAGCAACTACATAATAAGTGTATAATATCCTCTTTTATAGTTGATGCCCAGTGTATTGCATAAGACCCATCACCAGCGTTTAAAATGTGCTAGCTTAGCCAATGCCGTCAAATAAATAATGACCCTGTCAGTTATGAAATAACTTACTCCAGTTGCAAATACTTCAGGCACGTATACTAATTTATCATCCACGTTATTAGGTTTAAATATCAATACAAATTTCCATTTTCACGCTTGACATCTTCAGGACATGTGCAGAGATGTAGCGTTAGCACCGGCATCGACAAATGCAACAACCATCAGTGACTGCAGTACAGTATCGCCCACCGCAAACAGAGAAAAACATTAACCTTATATCTTATAACGCAAGATATGCAGGCCAAAATAATCAACATCACTGCTACAAAGAGGTTTCTACAACGTAAGTCAGACCAGAAACAATCATTTACCTTTGCTACTGAAAGTATATAGTAGCAGGTGTACGCTGCGCTAAAACCCAGCACCAGGGAGAGTCCTACTCCGGAGCCAAACAGTCCAACTTTCACTTGATTTTCCAAATAATGTGACAGGTCCCTCGTCAAAATGTTGAAATTGAACTCCGGTGAGATCATTGCAATTGTCCCCGTTTTCCACCACAGAGAAGGGCAGGCAGCGGGCAGCTCGGCGAGAGTCTGCAGTGCGAGGCTGAAATGAAGGAGACAGTCAAGGGGACCTGATGTGGAGAGGAAACATGCGCGTCAGCACCGAGCGGGGGCGCTATTTGACCACAGATAGTGTCGCTTTGAGTCACTCGGGCGCCGTTTGCTGGCAACTACTGTGATATACACACTGGCATCGTCATAGGGATCGTCCAGTAGGTAGAGGTTTTTGGAGAGACGTGATTTATTTTATGCTGTAGATAGTTGTCAGACTCAGTACAATCAGTTTTGTGAAGCAGACAGAAGCAACACAAGATTATATCGTGTAGGCTACATTTTAAACATTGAATTAATTCAGAGATATATATTAATGTATAGTCGATGGAGCATATTTTCACACTGCTTCAGGGTAATGAGGGTACTCTCATTTTAGTTGTTTTTAAATATCTTTTGTAACTTTATTCTGGGTTTGCTACAACAAAGTCCTTGTATTGTGTAAACCTTTTCACTTTACCTGGCAATAAACCTCTGATTGTAATTCTGATGAGCTAAAACTAAAAACTGGGGGAAAAGAATACAACAAAACAAAAAACATTTATACACATAGGCATTGCATTTTTCATGTTTTTATGGTAGCCAGCAACAACGATCTTAATTATTCTCCACACAATAGCAGCTACCCCTGAGGCTCTGGATGCTCACATGGGGCTTCACTGCTCCAGCTTCACCAAGTGGTAATTACTTGTGTGTAATTGAATTAATGTTGGTTTGTTTGTTTGTTGCTGCATTGCATGCATCACTAGGAACTGAAAATATTGGCTTCACTTTTGGACAACATCAGAACTGTATCTTAGTGGTTTTCAATTCTAACCTGTATAAAGTTATGAAAAGGTTGTAAATAATATGTATTGTGCAAGAGAACCACTCTCCCACATATTTATTGATGAAGACAGATAACATTTACAGTATTTGTGTGGTGTTTTTTTGTGTGCGAATAGAGGCCTACCATGAGCCAACAGGTGTTTACGGACACAAGAGGAAACTTTTCCATAGTTGCTTATTCGGGCTTCTTTGCTGCTGCGTCTCTGCTGCGTCTCTGTGGTACCTCTAGCCCTCCCTTTCCTCCACACACATACACATTCGGAGGGAACATGCTCATATTTGGCGAATTAGACAGGCAGTATCAACACAGTGATATAATTTCTGTATAATATTAAAACATGCTTTAAACCAGGCACTGGACACAAAACATAAATGCTGTCAGACTACATCCAGAATAGCGATTGCAAAAACAACAATAATATAACAATTACTAACTTTTTCACACTGTTCATAAACTGCTGTTCTGTCAGGTTAGATTAGGCAGGTATTTTGTGTCATGAACAACAGCAACAATAGACTGTTAAATGTGTATTATGTGCGTAAATGTAATAATGGATTAGATTTATGTTGCTTAACTCCCAAGGGATCCAAATCGCTTATAGACAATCCATTACATTCACTCCACAGTCACACACTGGTGGTGGTAAGCTAGCCACAGCTGCCCTGGGGCCGACTGACGGACGTGGGAGCCATTTTGCGCCAACGGACCACAACGGACAGTGTAAATGAGGGTGAGCAGGATTCAAACCACCAACCTTCCGGTTATGGGACGACCGCTCTACCACTGAGCCACTATGTGTGTTTATACTGTTATCATTAGTGCATCTGCAGGGATTGTAATATAGTAACTAGACTTTAAAAAAAGTCAACAATTGTTTACACAATATCTCACTGACCCCTTCACTTGCAGTTCACTTCTTTCCACTGAGAGCTAGGGCTGATATAGATATGAGTGAGCTCGATAATAAATTATTAACAGTTCAACAGTTGTCCTATTTTTTCATTTGGTATAAGGATAAACCCCAATGAATAATTCATATCCATGGAGTAAGGTTAATGTACTTGTAGCTGGACTCTGTGCACATCGCGCATGCGCACCGGAAAGGTTCGTGCTTAGTGCTTGTTTTGTTCAGTCGCCCGTCTTCGTGCATTGTCGTTCAGCGCTGGAGCTAGTTGCCTGTTGGGTCTGAACGATTATTTACAATAATGGCGACGCGTTTATTTTGAGCGGACTACAGAGAACCATCTCTGGTTAACAAAGGATAGACCTTGGGGGATTTTACCCGACAACAACTGGGACAAGCACCCCCCAGAAGATTTTTGCTTCAAGAGACGGACTTAGCAGAGCTGTATCGGCTCACTGTTCTTTAGTTGGCTAACAGCTCGACTCGCTAGCCTGCTAAGTTAAAAAGCTTGCATTCTAGTAGAGTCAGTTTATTTAGCGTACAATTTGGAAATGATAATCTCACCTAAATAGTGCAGTTATATTGTTTATTTTTTAGAAACCGCCGTAAGGAGGAATTGAGAGCACGACTGTGGCAATAGTTTCTGAAGAGGCTCCCACAGCTTTGTAGGTAGCTGACCGAGCTACTTCGCTAGGAGGCTAGCTCTGTGGATTGTTTGATTCCTATCTGGACTTGCTTACGCTTGGTAGTTTGCTAGTATACACTGCTGGCCTGCTTTATTACCAAGATTTCTGTGGCTTTGCGATATATTTTCGTAAATGTCCACGGGCAGGAACAACCGGGCGATGATGGAAGGAGTTGGAGCGAGAGTGGTGCGTGGACCTGACTGGAAGTGGGGCAAACAGGACGGAGGAGAGGGACATGTAGGCACCGTCAGGAGTTTTGAGAGTCCAGAGGAGGTTGTTGTAGTCTGGGACAATGGGACAGCAGCGAATTACCGCTGCTCTGGAGCATACGATGTGAGGATACTGGACAGTGCTCCTACAGGTAAATGAGTTTACCCGACACACTCAATGAAGTGTCAGCTGCAGCAGAATTTGTGTATTTTAAATCAGTCTGTGTTGTTTATAAGGTTGAAGCTTCCATATGTTATTGGGCTATTAAAGTTTTATTTTGTTGTTAAAACACGTGCCTTTTGTTGTTGTGATGACCTGCATGGAGAAGTCTGAAGAGGAACAACTCTTTTAGTATTGTTTAAATAATTTTTGCTCAGACAATATAACATCAACGTCTTTATTAACTTTTATTCATAAAAGACAATAGTTTTGTTAAGTGTACAGTCCATCCTTATAGAAGTATTATAGAACATTTATATAAGCTGTTTTGCAAACATGAAATAATTGCCATCTTTTTGCACAAATGTATATGTAATAATGTATGTAAAATATTTTAATAACAAATTGCAGTAGACATGTCTGCAGATGTTATCACAAAATAAAGTCAGACTTTTTTGAACTTACATGATACCACTCCCTCCATAGGCATCAAGCATGATGGAACCATGTGCGACACCTGCCGTCAACAGCCTATCATTGGTATTCGCTGGAAATGTGCTGAATGCACCAATTACGACCTCTGCACAACATGTTACCATGGAGACAAGCATCACCTAAGACACCGTTTCTACAGGATTACCACCCCAGGCAGTGAGAGGTTAGTTTGATGTTTATATATTCAGTTTTGGCTTTTAACTTTTTGCAATTTAGCTGATTAACAAACCACCTATAGTTTGTTTTTATTTCTGTGATCCATGTGGGAGTCTTTTGTGAACCCTGCCTCAAACAGACAGAATATATCTCTTGCTGCCAGCCCTCAGTTGCCAAGCAACAGTTTGGCCTTGTTACACAGTCCAGTGAGTTGTATAGGATTTGCCACTGACCATTAAAAAACAATTTTAAATTGTTTCTATATTTGTAACATCTTAAATGGGAAATATTTTATTGTGATATGTGCTCATCACACATCCTAAAGTGAGAAAAGAGTGTTTTATTCAAGTCTGTTGGACCCTGAACACATGGCCTAACAGCTGGCAGCCTTTTCAGCAGCGTATGACTTTATTTCCCTCTGAGACAGACGTTGCATAATGAACAATGAGTGCTGAAGATCTCCCAGCTCACACTATCCTGACACTGGTAAAGAGCTTTGTTACACCACATTAGAGTCTTTGTCTAACTGCTGAGGAGGGTGTGGCTAGAGGCTACAAGATGTTTGCATTGGTTAGACCTCCACTGTTCAGCGGCCATACATCAAAGCTTTCTACCTATGGAAGGTTAGATCTTAGCTTTTATTTACTGGTTAAGGCAAAAGTTAAGGCCGCTGTCATAGTCTCTAATATCTGCAAGTATACTTTTAGAAAAAATATTATTTTTAATAATTATTTTTATGTTTTTTACACCTGCTTCAATAACAATGTTGTCACCAATTATTTACACATCATTTACAATGCATGCAGTAAAATGTTATTTGCAGTGAATTATTTTCATAATTCAGTAGGAGTTTAATGTATTTGACATTGTGTTGTATAGTGGTGTTGGGTTGTTTAATAAATCATTACAACTTACCATGTGAGAATCAGTAGTATCCCTTATGCACAATAATTCAATAACTTTTCTGATGTGATTATTGTATCTTCAATCAACTCAGATTTTGTAATCACTAGGACAATTAAAAGTACTATACTGATGATTGTCTATTATGGTTATACCTAGTCAACACATTTATTATGATACTGTGGCATGCAGTACTTTTAAAAGATGTCACTTGTAATAACAATAAAACCAGGGACCAGAATTAACTAATCATCTTGGGAGGGCAGTGTAAAATGCTTTTTAAAAAGGTTTAAAGTGGTTGAAAATAAAGGCTGCAGCTGTTCAGCGCAGTCCACACCAAAATTACAGTAAAATAGATGTGTGGAAAGGGCAGTCAGTTAACTTCAAAATTGTTATGAAGTAGTCCCTGATTTTGGTTTCTCAGAGAAACGCATAATCGCAAACCTTTTCATACCTGGATCCTGTGTCATTTGGTTAAAGAGCACTCTACTAGGTTTGTTTGTTTAATAAGCTCTACAACTTTCCTGGCAGAGTCCTTTTAGAGTCCCGTCGAAAGTCAAAGAAAATCACAGCCAGAGGGATTTTTGCTGGCGGTCGAGTGGTGAGAGGAGTAGACTGGCAGTGGGAAGACCAAGACGGAGGCAACGGGAGACGAGGAAAGGTACAAAACATTCGCAAATGAGTTATAGCTTCATCTTGCACTGTGCCCATAAATACTGACTTTACAGAATATGTCTGTATAGTTTGGGCTGCTTGAATACTGCCAAAATAATAATGATGCAATTATTTTAGTTCACAAATTACTAAAAACAATTGTTCTTTTTACACACTTTGTAATTATTCTGCAATTGCAAATTTTAAAGATAATGACCAAAGGCCTGTTATTTATTCACTCTCAGATTAATTTTCTATTTTAACAAAGAGACTATATTAGATACATCCGCTAAGTAAAAACCAATGACTCACTGCAGACTTTTTAGAGGCTCCCCATAGCGTGATTAAACGTAGTCGGCTCCTGCTAGGTGTTTGTTGTACCGGTACTCGCTCTGACCTGCCACTACATGGTGTGCTGCACAATAATTGCTTTGTATTTATTATCTTGTTTTTGTAATTGGGAAAACCCACTGATGTAGAACTGTCTAATGTCTCTTTATCATCATGTTAAAATGTGTTTGCGCAAAGATTCAATGTGATATACTCACATTTAATAAAAAACAAAATAAACACAAAGATTGGCAAAATTGGCAACAACATCAAGGAGGACAGAGGTGAAGTTGGATAACAAGTATTTGAACAAAGTTTGAACAAATACTGTGTATTCATTTGCTTCTGTCTGCTCTTTTCTGAGGATGCTGCAGGTTATTCTTGGTGTAGCTGCATCTTAGAAGATAATACACAGTCTGATGAAGTTGCTTGGTTCCTTTTCAGATTCTTACTGGATCAGTGTCATAAAGAGTTTTTATTTTGACCGGGTCCAGACCTCGGAATATTAAATTTAAGAGTCCCTTAAGGCAATTTAAGACTTCATTTTCCTCTGGTTATTTAATAGCACATCTCATTACTGTTTTATGATGCTGTAAGCAATATGCTGTACTGAAAATATTGTATGTCCTGCAGCCTAGATACTGAGATATACTACTTAGCGCAAATATTACTTCCTAAGGCCCATTAATCAATTACCACTGTAGGGGGCCAGAAATATAATTGAATGCTTTCAGTGTTTACTTAAGGCAAAACTTTTAATTAAAGAATTAATTTAACTTGTCGATCTGTCGATCTTCCCATTGCATTTTATACAGTGTTATGACAAAGCAAGTTTTACACAGCTTAAAAATGAAATATCAGTGACTGTAGAGAAAAGGCCAGAATCACATTTTTAAACTATATATTTTAATCTAACTCTGGTTGTAATATAGATTGTATGATCACTTGTGGTTGTAATCGTACTATAATTATCATTAATCTACATTTTCTGATTTGGATGTGATTAATGGAAAATTTATATTGATATTGATGTATGAAAGCTCTCTGAATTCATCAAAAAGGATCTAAGGCTGCCATCGAAAAATAATTAGTGTTAAAATGGCTTCATCCAAATCCTTATCAGAATAGAGAAGTAAGGCTTTGCATGAAGCATGTCAACACTTGTGGGCAGATATAAAATACTGAGCAGCAGCCGAGTTTTATCTATAACTCTGACCTGACAGAACTTGCCTTTTCTGGTCCCAACTCTTGCCTTAGCAAACAAAACAGGTCAGTTTAAATTAGTATTCTTAAAGAGTTTTCCCCCCATTGATAACCAAAACAACAATAACTTTACCTTTGACTAAAATTCCTGTGGAGGGAGAACTGGGACAAAATCTAATTGTGCCCCTCATAATCAAAGACTAATTTGATTTGAACCACCTATTTCTAATATTTTACATCAGTTGGGGAATTCAGCAAAAGGATATATTAGCTGAAAGTATTAGGTATAGATTTTTCTTTAAAGTCTGACAGCTTCTTTTGTCTTCCTTGTCACAATAACAATGGGGTAGAGTGTGAGTCGGAGACAGTTACAAAAGACTGAAATTGAAAAAGTTTTCTTTTGCGGTTTAGCTTGTTGTGTTACAATGCTTTGAGCCTTCACTCTGACTTTAGACTTGACGAACAGCATAAAAGATTAGTTTATTCAATTAGATCAAGAGTTGTTTTTAGCTGTGGTGTGGTTTTTAAATAAACACCTGTAAAAGAATCCAATGTACAGTAGTTGAGTTCTTCTAAATGTTGTGTCAAATGCTTTATTCAATTAGCTGTCTCTGCTCTCACAGGACAAAACAAATCAATTAGCTTAACACTCTCTGCTTCTCTTCTCTTGCCTCTACTTCGCAGGTGACTGAGATTCAAGACTGGAGTGCGGCCAGTCCCCACAGCGCTGCCTATGTACTCTGGGACAATGGTGCCAAAAACCTGTACCGAGTTGGCTTTGAGGGAATGGTAAGCAAACGTCCAGTCTGACCCACTCACACACACTTACACACACTTGCACACACTCACAGTCTCACAGAAGATCAGCTGTGAGGTGGCTTTTGTGTTTGATCACACAGCTTGGGAGTCTTTCTTTTGCTGCTAGTCTTTTGTTTGAACCCGTGCAGCCAGCAGGGGTAGGGTGGAATTGTACAGGCAGCTGGAAGAGGAAGATATCTGCATGATAAAGGCAATCTGTTCCTTCAGTTTTTTTTAGTTAACATTCAGTTAACATGGAGGTCAACTTGAGAAGAGGGGGTATTCTCCTGGGGGTTTGCTGCCGGGCACTGCTACACACGCGTCTCAAATAAAAAGAGGCATCCCTATTGGTTGAGTCTGATCAAGCCCTTGTATGAAAGTGGCCAATAGGGTTTCTAAGTTGCATAACAGATTTGTCTTTTGTAATTCTAATATATTTAAATGATTTTCAGAGGAGCAGATAAAGCATAGGCTTTTGGATTAATGAATAGACTAAATAGACCCCCACTATGTTAACACAGGAGTATGCATATTATCCACACTATTTATTTGATATGGTACACATCATAACATCATATAGTATACCATCACAGTTCCTTGTTTATTAAATTTCTTTGAAAAGAAACTCATTACTTTGTTGAGACTTGCTGTGCTCCATCCAGTGCAGAGGAATGTGTGCACCGCCTCACTATCATCGTTGCCCTCTAACTTCATGGCGGCTGTGCATCTGAGTCATCACAAATGATATGACACTTTCTCTTAGCAGCAGTGTACTATTTCATTGTCCTGCCATACCCTCAGGGCATATTGCCATGATATTATGGGCTTTTTCAGGAACTACATCAATACTGCCATCAAATGTGTGTATAGCCTAAGTTAATTATCCACAACTGAGACCCTGCCCTAATGGAATTTCTTGTTTTCTGTCTGTTTCCCTTTCAGTCTGATCTTAAATGTGTCCAAGATGCCAAAGGAGGCTCTTTTTACAGAGACCATTGTCCTGTTTTAGGTAAGTAAGCCACTGTTTTCTGTATACCGTCATTATTGCACCAATTCTCACCTATGTTCTGGTGCAGTGAATTCAAGGGCATTAGGGGAACTTGTAGTTAATTAAGTTTGGTCACTAGATGGCAGCACCGTATAGTCACCTGTCCTCAAAGCACAAGTCTGGGCTTGGGTCATACACTTTTTATTCTGATTAAGTGATGTTTTTAGACATTTAATCATAATTGATCTCAATTATTCCAGGGGAACAGAATGGCAACAGGAATCCTGGTGGTCTCCAGATCGGAGATCTGGTCAACATTGACCTAGACCTGGAGATTGTCCAGTCGCTTCAGCATGGCCACGGAGGCTGGACTGATGGCATGTTTGAGACACTCACCACTACAGGCACCGTGTGTGGCATTGATGAAGACCATGACATTGTGGTGCAGTACCCCAGTGGAAACAGGTACAAGCCCCAATCAATAAAGGAATATTTTACTCATAACATTAACTTTTTTAGTTAGTCAACTTTTGAACTAAATATAATAAATCTGTTACCATGTTACTGAATAGATACTTTAAATTGTGAATGTATTGATATACAATTTGTTAAAATATATATATTTTTTATCACATTTTATTAGCCTTCCTCATAACTGAAGCTAACAGATGCTCAAATATTCCCT
This sequence comes from Neodontobutis hainanensis, assembly GCA_024349245.1. Lineage (NCBI taxonomy): Eukaryota > Metazoa > Chordata > Actinopteri > Gobiiformes > Odontobutidae > Neodontobutis > Neodontobutis hainanensis. The sequence goes on along the minus strand of JALDNG010000118.1, from coordinate 434,806 downwards.
GCAATGACAGTTTTGTCTGATACCATTTGTTATGAAATCCGTTTTAATACCATAATTTTTAATTCTTTCAGATGGACATTTAATCCTGCAGTGCTGACAAAGGCCAATGTGGTCCGAAGTGGTGAAGTGGCAGCCGGGGCAGAGGGAGGCAGCTCGCAGTTCATGGTTGGGGATCTGGTGCAGATTTGCTACGACATCGACCGTATAAAGCTCTTACAGCGAGGCCACGGAGAGTGGGCTGAAGCCATGCTGCCTGTAAGAATATTAAACACTAATAACTTTACACTTCTGTAAAATACAAATTTAAATTCAATTTGTACAGTATTCCTTTCTTTTTTAAAACCCATTATAGGAAAATCTCTGTAGTTTTCAGTGGTTCTAGACACATTACAGAGAGCCATTATTGACATGATTCATCAAATCAGTTTACTGTTCCCTCAGTAAGACTTCTATCCCTCACCTATTATGAAGTTTATCCATTGCTGCCCAGCACGCCTTAGGTTATGTAACGGCGGTCTACTCCAATATGCCACTTGTCCCTGCCAAACCGGCCCCCCTCAGCAGCTAATGAGCCTTAAAACCCTGAGATGGGCTCTAGCTTTGATCACTAACCAAAGCTGTTGGTCGCCTGCTGCTGCTCCTACTGCAGCAGTCACTGTTATTGATGGCATTCTCAGGACAGCCCCAGACACGGCTCGACAGACTGAAGCGCCGGTGTGTCACATAGCCATGATCAAAATTATGTAATTCAAATTTGAAAGCATCTTACACTGCCCCCTGTCTATTGTCCACAAGAAAGATGATTAGTTAATTCTGGTCCCAGGGTGTGTTTTTATTACAAGTGACATCTTAGTATTCTATATCTTTTCATCTTTTTTTGATTAAGTTTATTTCATTGAATCTGGGACATACCTTGAAACCAGTCATCATCCCATGCATAATGATGATTTACTGTTTACTCTGACATGCTAAATCTTACAATCCATTTGTCAACATCTATCAACAGACCCTAGGCAAGGTGGGCCGTGTGCAGCAAATCTACTCTGACAGTGACTTAAAGGTCGAAGTTTGTGGAACCTCTTGGACGTACAATCCTGCCGCTGTCACCAAGATTGCTCCCTCTGGCTCTGCAGTCAGCAACGCCTCTGGAGGTAGTGTGTGGATCAACATGCAACACAGATACACTGTAAAACGACTCGTGTTTTTTTCTCTCCCTGTTTTGCTACTACTGCCATTCATTTTGTATGTTGTCTTTTTGACCAGAGCGTCTGTCTCAGTTGCTGAAAAAACTATTTGAGACACAAGAGTCTGGGGACATTAATGAGGAGCTTGTCAAGGCAGCAGCTAATGGAGACCTGGCCAAAGTGGAGGATATCCTAAAGAGACCTGATGTGGATGTAAGTGACTCAAACTGATTGCAGTATTCTGGAAAAAAAATAGTTTGACAAAAAGATATAAGTCTGAGTGCTAATCTACTCTCTCTGTACTGAGGTGGTCGCTAAAGAGTGAGCCCGAGTTACCCCCACTACTGCATTGCTCTCAATCTAAAAAGTACCAAACCTAGACCCAAAGGATGCACAAAAGAGCATTGGTGTGCACTGCAGCACTGACCTGATTGACTCTGAGACCCAAGTTCTGCAAACCCCACACAGGTGCAGATTGTGTTTTGACAGAAGCTACAAACACAGAACAGTCAGATAACCCCTTTGCCAAAGGACAGATGCCTGTTATGAGAAGTGACCATTATGTCAAGTCTGCCATAAAAATCTGTCATCGCTCGCAGGGGAGAGAGTGCGTGTGTGTCATTGGTGAAAGCTGGCCAGATGCCCCGCTGCCTTTCAGTGGAATTATTTGCTTAAAGCTGAGCACATTGAGCCAGACCAAGTGATCCTCTTGCCAGGACAAGAGATGTCTCGAGACTCCCAAAGGACCCCACATTAATATTCATGCTCTTGAGTTTTTGCAGTGCTGCAGTTGGTGATGAAACCTGCACACATGGCTGTGCATACACAGTCACTCATAGAAAAATGCTTCATCAAAGTAAAGGGCTAATTCAGTAGAATGCAGATCTAAATATAAAACATTGGCGCTGGTGTTATATTTATCAATAATTTGACTTTTTTTATTTGTTTTAGGTTAACGGGCAGTGTGCTGGACATACTGCTATGCAGGCAGCCAGTCAGAATGGTCATGTCGATGTCTTAAAGCTGCTGCTTAAGCACAGTGTGGACTTGGAAGCTGAGGTTAGTATAGTTAAAGAAATCTTCTAATGTGTCAGTGGGTTTAAAAGTCTAAATTGTGAGTTTGCATCATTCTCTCAGGACAAAGACGGAGACCGGGCAGTGCACCACGCAGCCTTTGGTGATGAGGGCTCTGTCATTGAGGTGCTGCAAAGGGGCGGAGCTGACTTGAATGCCAGAAACAAGCGTAGGCAGACTCCTTTGCATATCGCCGTCAACAAGGGTCACCTACAGGTGGTCAAAACCTTGCTGGACTTTGGCTGTCATCCTAGTCTACAGGTATAATATGGTTGTATTGAAAACCTAAGCGTCAAATAAAGTGTATAGATATAGAAATCCCTTTATTAGTAGGTTTTCTGAGCCTGCATAGAGAAGTACATTATTTTTTACTTTTAGGATTCTGAAGGGGACACACCTTTGCACGATGCCATCAGCAAAAAGAGAGATGATATGCTGTCAGTGCTGCTAGAAGCTGGTGCAGACGTCACCATCACCAACAATAACGGGTTTAACGCACTACATCATGCTGCTCTGCGAGGAAACCCCAGGTATGACACCGCTCTCTTGTACTTCGAAAGTACTCTTGCACCGTACTCTTTGTACTTGGAATAGACAATGTAAGTTGCCCTTACATTGTTGCTTATAAGGGCTCAACATATAATAAATTTCTCCTGTGCAAATCTGTGATCTACTCAATATGTGTTTAATGGTCACTAAATTCAATAAATCTTTTGATAAGATTCGTTTTGGGATCTCAAATTAGGTTGACGTTGATTGAAGTTGGATGAGACATGTAGAGTAACTGCACCTCCTCAGCAGATGGTTTGAGTTTAAAATGATGTTAGACTACCTTTGAGGCCCCGAAAGCATCTGTTTTATGTTATTTTCTTTATTAGTGTAGTTAATAGCCCTTGAAGTTCATTTGTCGCTTCGACTTTATTGTTCTGCTGGTCCGTTGCTGAGTGTCGCGATCTGCGGTTGGCCTGGAGCGGCTGGCCTGCTCAAGGAAGCTCCTTGTCCTTGGCCAGAGCTATTTCTGGCTCTAGGAGGTTGCTTCTTCACTCTGTTTTTGTGTTTGTCTTTCATCCATGAGCATATTAAAAATGGCTCAGAGAGATGCCTGTCTGTATCAGGTTGATCATTCCGGGCGTGTTCGGTAGATGGATGCTGACATTACAGGGGCACGCTTTTATAGACAAGAGCGGTTTCTAGAAAACATAGCAGCTGCTTTTTTTGCTTAGCTCTTAGAATGTGCTTTCATTAGGGTATGTTTGTGGCCATCGAAACGGCATTCTCCTTCACTTGGATTCATTTTGTTGGCACCAGGACAAACGGGATTGAGGTCAAAGTGCCGTGGAACACCTGCCACACGCCTGGCCAGACCGAGCTCTCCACCTCTGACACACTGCACAATAGATTATTTAAAGCAAGCAGCCTTTTCCTTTTGTGCTGCTTTGTTATAATGTACCTTTAGGGTAGCTTTTCCAGTTATTAAAATTACTAGGCTTCTTTAAACTGTATAGAAAGTAATCGCCTCTTAGTATACACTGATAAGTAGAAACTGAAAGAAGTGTATAGGACATTTAAGTTGTTTTCCCTGCCTTTTTGTGTTACAGAAGTAGCTTTCCTCATTTCCCTGCGGCAGGCCTTTCCCGAGTCAATGATCCCTAAAATTCTATAATTAAATTTAATTATATAGACATAGGTCTATCTGATAACATTTGCTTGGTAAATGTTTTGCAGTTATACTAATATATGAGTGAAAATCTAAATGAATATCCCACTGAACGCATCGGCCAGCCGGTCAGCATTTTTTAGTACGGCTTTGTAATCTTTAAAGGCATTATGTGACTAAGCTACTCTTGTGTCGCTTAATGCAAAGCTCCTAAAGCTTAGATAATTGTTAAGAAAAAGTCGCATACAAGTGGAATTAAAATTAAATTACTTGTGTGATAAAAATGCGTAACTATAATGTTTTTTTTATCAAACTACGAAGTACAAAGCCCTGTCCGCTAAGAGACTCATCGACTTGGAGGCAAAAAATGCTGGAGTAGGCAATTTTCTGTATCAGAGGTCCTGTCGTGTTTTGTGTACGTCGCTTGCTTCAGTCCACACTCTGTCCCCGTTGCCTTCAGAGAAACGAAGATATATGTCACCTTCTCCAGTCTGCCCATTTACTTTTATTTCACGCTCGGGCTCTCGCAATATCGGCAAGACAGTCCACAAGTCCTAAAGCCCTCGAAAATCTCTCCCCAGGTTTGAGTCAAAATACCTTGTCTGGTTTGTTTTTAGTGGAGACTAGAGCCAGTTGTTTCAATTGAGTGCTAAATGAAATTCTTACCATCATCATTTCTAAAAATGACAGTCGTAAAAAAGCACATGCAGATTGGAGACCAAGTAAATGAGGTATTATTTGAGTTTTCTGTGGTTAATGATTGAAGTTGTTATTGCTTCCCAGAGTTTTTGGAATTGGTGCAGTTCTTTGATTGGGTAGAGATACAGATGACGAATACACAAGATAATGACTGCGATGCATGGTTTAATAAATGCCATCTATAATTTCTCATTAATGCTGCAGCAGTGCTACTTGTAAAATAAACACAATTTATTTTCAAATTAAAGCTAAAAGAGTACAGAATATGTCAAGAGTCCCTTGTGCTAGTGTTTAAATGTGCATTACGTGCTCAGGGGTTGTAACGGTGTGGGTGGGTCTCCCAGCGGTGAAGAAGGATTTAGGAAGACGCAGAGGAGAAACTCTTGGTGACAGATGAATCTTTCAGCTCAGAGTCCCAAATGGTGAGAAAAATCAACTCCACCAACCGAGCGGGAAACAGTGTGTTGGATTATATTTCATTTTGTTCATTACTCACACACTCCAATACACAGTGAGAACGTGTTTCCTCATAAATTAGACCTAGTTGTTAACTTTTACAATTGGAAGTAATTTGAACATGTTGGGGAGAAAGGTTATCTCGGACATCCGCTGAGCGAATTCTCTTTGTGTGTGTTTACCGCAGCCTTGGGCCTGCAAGGGGAGCCTGGCTTGTTTCTGTGCCTTTCCCTCGGGCTGCAAAAAGCCAGTAGCTGTTACAATACTGTAAACAATACGATTAATAGTCCGTGACTCATAAACAGACTCCAAACAAGCTGTGCAGCGAGGGTCTATACCCTTTTACTTGTCACCTCCTTGGAATATTTGCCCTCCTTACTCTTTTATATTGCTCTACTTTCATTTAATACAATCACACAATACAACAACTCAGTTCAAAGCACACCTCCCTGCAGTGCTCTGAAACACATCTATCTTAATACACTTATACTGTCATTTAAATACAGAGAATATATTACAATGTTTTATACTTTTTATACATTTTGACATTTCAGACAATTTTCAGATTTGAAACTAATTACAACAAGTCATCAGAGCTCCTCTCGCCGTGTTATCTGAATGAGAGAGCAGGGTTACATTGACATGTCGGCTAAATTAGGAAGGCAGATGATGTGAAGATGCATAAAACCGAAAAATGATAGTGTGAGAAAGGTTTGATCAGTCTTCTTGCTGGAAATGAGTGTTTGCAAGGAGTTGACGCCTGTGATTTGAGCTACTGTCCTCTAGAACAACTGGCTCTTGTCTCCCGTAGCTCATCCAACATCCCTGCAGGAGGCCAAACAGGAAGGAGGCCAAAGAGTTTTAGTATGTATTTGAGTCCATTGTACTCCTTTGAAACAACTGTATTTAGCCCCCTTTTTATTCCCTACACTGTCATTGTCTTATTTTGCCTTAAGATCTCTACAAAGTGAGCCTACCCCTGCAGAGTATCATTAGCCAGCCTGCTTGCTTGCTTTTGCCTATTCCCTCCTACAGTGTAATTGACTGTTAGCATCCAGTGACAGTCGGTTTAAGAGATGTCATAGAAAGACAGCCGTGTGTTCTCACACAGACATGTGACCGCAGTGTTTCTGAAATAGAGCACACTGCACGTCTACCCCCTGCTATTTTTGAAACGGCAAACGATGGTGTGGTCAGAATATTAATCTCTATTGGCAGGCGACACTCAGGCAGGACAGGGCACAATTCAAATTTTTGAAAGTTACTGTTGATCTTTTATTAAAAAGAAATGGGACATTTAACATGGCAATCACTTAACACTTGAGGATAAAGTTACAAGTCACAGGTTTTGACCTTGAATCTGTGAAAATTATTGAAGGTATTACAATAAATGGCATCTCCTGTAGTCATCAAAGCATAGCTACAGCTGGTTGAAGGGGACCAAATCCATTCAAGAGGTGATTTGGTTCCATTTTACCAGCTTTAGCAAAGCATTGCGGAAGTCACTGTGGCGGAGACAGAGAAAATATCTATTTTAAATTGAAGTAGAGTCTTCCACTGCCTCACTGCAGCAAGAAAAAGTAACATTTAAAGACATTAAAACCAGAGGTGTGTCTTGTTAGGTCATGTACAAGCTGTAATGGGGATTGCCGTTTCTTTTGCGTTTGTCTTTCTCATTCACTTATATCCGGCCTGTGAACACTCAGGTGCATTTAGCCCACTACAACTCATTTACCACTCCACCAATAGCACCCGGGTACATTTGATCAACCTTACCCAACTTTCTCCTTTGCCGCCTCGCAGGCAGGCTATTTATCCTCCTCGCTATCTTTTTAAGTTTTATGTTGCCCCCCTCCTAGAGAGTGAGAAAAATTGTTCCCTGAGAAAAGGATAATAATAATCTGTGGCACTGCACTTGAGTCAAATGTCCCGAAGTCATGAAGCAATTACAGGCTGTGACAGATGGGCCCTGCTGTAAGCTTTCCGCTGCTCCGGTCACTGAGACGGCCAGTAGACAAATGTAGAGGCATACCCATGTCCACAGACTCTCTCACTCATACTCCTGCAACCGCACTCTGGGGTGTCAAGACTCAACATTAATTTAAGTCACTCATTTAAGGCCTACACACTGATTTGTAGTGTGTAGCGTAGTGTTAGAACAGCAACTGAAGGCAGAATACTCCATGTGTCTCATCTTCAGGCGTCTGCAATGGTACAAATTGTTCTATTAAGTCCTGTGCTAAAAAATTGTGTTTTTTTTTTTTTTTTTTTTGTTAATTTGTAATATTCTGTGTTTATGGTATTTAAATGTAATACTAATCTGTGAAAGCTATTGACTTTTCTTTTACCAAGTCTTTTGGTAGAAGTCTTTTGATTTCTCTAAGTGGCAAGCAACAGCTGAGGGATATATGGCACTGTCGACGGGATGGAGGTTAACATAAGGCCAGCTTGATATGGCACACCAGAGGCACATCTATTTGTAACGTGGCCACACACAAACAGCACAGTCCTTCAGAGTCAGGTGGCCAGGCTGCTCACCTCGTCTAAGAGCCATAACAGGGCAAAAGCAGGGGGACGACAGGCAGTATTTGATAATGTCAGCATCTGCTGCGTTTGTCACTCAGACAGCAGGTCACTGCTATTGAGAGCCTGAGAGAAACATGCAGCGCAAGCCACGCACTCCTTTACACCACTGAAGACTTGACAGAGGACAGAGTGTATTGTGCCGTCCAAATGGGCAAATCCAGAGCCTTAAATATCATCTTTATTCCTATTCTTTCTAAAATTGCTACAACAAATTTTAGAGGCTCATTGAGATTTCTTTTTTTAGGATTTTGAAAATTAAAAGCATGATGGCTCCTCAGTAATAATCAGTTCACTAATTCAAATGTGTAAAAAAAAATTATCATCTACAACGATTTAAATTAGCCACAATTTAACAAAAACTCACATTATTTAATTTACATTATCGGTTACAAGCTGTGTTAGCCAAGTTTTAGTTCTCCTATTTATTACAGAATTATAGAAAAGATTAGATTGGCGTTTGTGTTGTTTTTGCGGAGGCTTTCTTTTTATTTATGGATGCAGCCCCTGTACCTGGCATATCAATCAGCTCACAATGAATCATCTTGTATTTCATTATAATAGAATGGTTGTACTTCACTAGCTACACTGCAGCAGTAATGTGATTGCAGTCTAACGCGTTGAAATTTGGGAAAATGAATTGAATTTGATCCAGTCGTAGCAAGTACGTCCGGTTCAGTGTTTTAGTTTAACAAAGTTTTATTGTCTTTGCTGTTATAGCATTTATATTGTTCCATTCATAATAAAATCTTGAATAGCTAATCAGAGAGAATTATTTTTTGCTTGTATTGGCAGTCACTTTGTTTTATGCTTGTTACTCTTGATTTGATTATCATAATCGCAACCCCAAATCAATCTTTTTACCAATGTAGTGGAACTATACAGGAGTAAAACTGGTCTTTATGTGTGACTTAAACCAGTCACAGGCGAGAGTTGAACGCAGAATAGGTAAAAGTGCGACGTATGAATCGCTTTCGACACCTCCTCCCTCACCTTGTTTCTCTCTGTCTCTGTTCATATTCTTTCGCTTTTATTTGTTTGAAACGGTCCACAATTGGAATCAGCTGACAGGCCAGAGTTGACCCTGATCCTGCATTGTCACTTTTTGATGGTCTAATCTGACTGCCATGCGGCCCAGCAAAGCATTTGGCAAGCATAGCAAACGTGAACAATGAGAGCAGGAATCACGGAGAGGGAGGGGAGCACATGGGGCAGTGGGGTTGATGCAAGGCGGGGGTGCGCATAAGGGCAGCAGCATAAAGGGAGGGCACTCGTAGTTAAACACACAAGATTGTTAACACAGAAGCCATATGATACTGCAGAATAAAGCCAATTTGGCAGCAACAGTCACTGCTTTAATCTGCATTCTCAGCAACTATTTCCTGCTCTTTTAAACACATTTATTATTAAAAACACAGCCACATTAGTAGAGGATGGGCCCTTTTCACCTGGCTTATTTCTCTCAGCCATGTGGGAGCACTGGAAAAGATTATAGTATTACTGGTCAGGAGCGGCTCTGGCATGGCGCGTGCAGCTTGCTGCTTAGTTGCAGCTGGCAGAAATGCAAAGGCTTTTATGCAGTAAAATCACCTAATAACAAAAGGAAGCCATGTTAATATGGCACTGTCACAGGCCCACCATTTGCCTTGAGGCCATGCTGTCGGTTAAATATTGCACCAAACTCGCACTAGTCAGAATTAATTGCTATCTTTTTAGATAGTGACATAATTGTCAAATAAATTTTTGAAATATAATGGATGTGAGATCTATTGTCTCTGTAAGGTATTACAAAGCCATATCATAGGTTCCCTACAGTGATTATTGCTGCAGTGAGACTGCCCAGAGACAGTATAGCTAACGTATGAGCCTTACCACATTCATACACTCACCCCCCCTTTTCTCACACCCCACACGCTCTATACTTTACCTATTATTTTCCCTCTCTCCATAATCAAGAGTATTAGCAGTTTGCAAAACACAAGACACATCCTCAAACAGTGCTGCGCAATATGATACCTCCAGAACGAGGATCTGCACCTCGCCAGGAATACATACTTCTTTACATTCCATAGCTGTCATATGTTCATATGGGTACATAAAGAAGTATGTGCACCAAGGAGGCAGTTGTATTATGAATTTTGTCTCACCTTTTGTCAAGGTCAGGAAGTTAGGAGCAGAACATTTTTCCTCATCGTTTTCTCTCCCAAGTATGGTAGTCTGCACTGTAAGGTGACTTTGAGTGTAAATTCACTTCAACACTCAGGGCTTTCCTTTACTTGCCATGTAAGGCTGGAAGCCAGTCCCCCCGCCCCTGATCATAACAGGAATTTTCAGTCCATACCATACAGACTGTCCCAGTGACCCCACTGTCCTCCACAAACTGTGAAACAATCTTTCCTTTAAACCATGCTCGCAAGGTGGTCTTCTCTCTTTCCAGGAAAATGTTGACAAAAATAGCAGGCTAGGAAAAAAGACTTCTCTCTTCAGAGACTCCCTGTTGTGTGAAGCAGCCTCACCGTACGTACCCCTTGTCCTGGCTGACAGTCATTGGCTGTGTCCTGGGTGCATAGTTGCAACTTGAAGCCTCACAGATAAACTGTCTGCCTCTAATGTCCCCCGCTTCACTGTCCTCCCTTTCACACCTCACGCTAACACCCATTTGTACCCCTCTGCTGTCTGTCCCTCGCCCTCTTGTGTCAGCGGTGTCCCCAGTTGCTAACTGGTGTGCTTGCTGATGTTTGAAAACCAGGGTGATCCAAGTGGAACAGGAAACTATTGTGAGCAGGATTTAGGCTTTAGGCGCAAAGGCAGGCCATAGGTCACATGAAGGCGCTAATGCCCACTCAGCACTTGTGGATTGGTCCTGCTTTTACCCCCCACCCACCGGTAACTCTCATTATGGCCTGCTCTCTCCATGTTTGTTTCACTCTGTGCTCTTGTGTCGTTTTCTTTCCAGGGGAACCTCAAACACCTTTGGGGTGTTATTTATTTTATTTTTTTCACTGACACTAATGCAACTAATGTTTTCATGCAAAGGGGTGATTTAAATTGATAACCATTTGCATGCTAGCGAGAATTGTTCAGTAAGTCTCTAATGAATCTTTACCCTAGACCAACACATTCCACAAGTCGTAACTGGCCATGCTATGCTAAGCTAGCCAGCGGGTCCAACGCTTTCTTGGGCAATTGCTGTCAAAGAAAATAGGCTTGTTTATATTTAACTGACTGTGTGATGTGGAAATAAAGAAAATGGTGCAAGGTTTTTTAGAGTGGCAGCCTTTGCAGTTTTAACAAAAAAGATTGTACTTGAGGTGACAAGACAAAGATGGGCTTGGGCACGTGAATGAGCCGGGTTCTAAAGATGTGACGTCCTGTTTAGGAAATGTCACAGCCACCTGACGAGAGTGAGGGGCGAAATTCCTTCCTACAAACACCAGCGTGGAGCTTGTGGCACAAGGACCTTTCAGCCTGTTGTGTACTCCCTGGTTTTAGACATTTTACTGCAGTACTGTGTGCCCTGCATGTCCTGCCTAGTTTCTATCAGTCAGTCTGAGTGAAGAAACTGGGTTACTACCCTGCGTGCTGTGGGTTCTGTCACTGACACACATCTACTGAGCTAACCAATGCTGCCTGATGTCCCCTCCCGGCTGCCCTAACCCCCCACAGCTGTGTTAATACACTTCTCTCAGCTGTGTGCGGTCAATCCGCTTTACCCCTGTCCACAACTTCCAACCTCTCCGCTCCTTCGTTATTCTGAGGCTTCGTCATTCTTCTCATCACCACATTCCATCCTTTGGCTTCAATCTATCTTAAAAAGTGCGTTGCATCCTTAAACTTACCTCCTGCCCCTCAGTTTAACTCAAAGTGGTTTAATGTGACCACAAAAAAGAACCAAAAAGACAAATGCAACAATTTAAAAAGTCCAAATAGTGATAAATCCCAGGTGATGGGGATAGAGCTGCTTGGTATCAGGTGTCGGATGCAGCGGGTGAATTGTGAGAGAATGTCTCTCCACACCAGCGCAGGTTTGAGTTAACAAGTCCGTCATTACATAGCGGCAGGGCTGCAACCATGAAGCCTAATGAGCCAAAGAGCTGTGCTGCTGCAGCATGTCCGGCCAGTGCCAGGAACACGAGAGGGAAGGGGAGAGAGAGTAAGAGTAAGACAAGGAAGGAGGGAGAAAGAAGAGCAAGATGAGAGCGATAGAGTGGAGAGTGCAAAAAACAGGGCTTAAATCCATGTGGACCAGCAACTCCCCAGCTGCTCCTTTTCTTCCTGCATCCTCTTCATACTTTTACACGTTTCTCTTCTTCTTCTAAGACTGGAGGACAAAGACAAAAGCCCAAAGGTGTTTCCTGGTTAAGTTTTGTCCCATTGCTGCTGCCACTGCTGCAGAACAGTACATTTCCCCCTTTGCGACTCTCAGACAAAACCATGCGGTTAATAACTGATCACATCCGAGGAAGAGACAGGACAGGAGAGAAGAGAACGCAGACCAATCACAGGATAAACTCCATCCAAAAGCGAAGGAAGAGCATATATTACCTGTCAGATCAGTTTCTAATGTGAGCCGCTCCTCCTCTCATTCCCATAGCCATAATGACCTAGCGAGCGCTCCAGCTGCTGCAGCCATCGCACGCGTGTGTGTGTGTGCCGGGTGCACGCCTGACTCGCTGAATCAGCTTCTATGATCGGGGGAGGGGGGGGGGGCAAGCGGGTTGAGTGCCACAGTAAGGGAGGATGAAGGGAGAAGGGAGGGGGCAAGAGAAAAGTAGGCATGCATGCATTCCCACACATCCCCATATCACTAGGACCAGTCATACCTTTACAAGAGGAAGAAGCTGACATAAAGGAGTGCCATTAAAAAAAAAAAAAGAGAGAAAAGAAAGAGTAAAGGAGGGGTGAGAAAAAAAACTCTGCAGCACTCCTCGTTCTATCATGTGCATTCTCAGAAAAAGAGCTGGAGGATGCCCCGGTCTATGGAGGAGACAGAAAGTGTACCAACCATCCTCCCACCCTACCTTTTTCTTATTCCATCGGCACACCGCCTCAGAGCTTTACTCTGCTCCTAAAATGCTTTTATTATTCAGAGGAACTTTTGAAGAGGGAGTTTACAGAATTTACACTTACAGATGTTTAGTACAGATGCAGCAGTGGTAGCTATACGTCTGTGGTGCAAGACAGCTGTACTTTTAATAGTCTCTTGTGAAATGCAAATGTATTGTCGTTGTCGAGGTCTTGAGACAAGAGGATGGGATGTCTTTGTAGAGCAAAGTTTTTCACATTGAATCTCTTTTGTCTCAACTCCTCCTCCTGGGTCCGTAGGGGTTTTTATTTTCTCTCAAATTTCCTAAGCAGGGAGGAATTTGCATGTGCCATAGATAGTTGATATAGCTGCTGTTGTGTGAAGCACTTTGAATTCCATTGTGCCTAAAATGTGATATAAAATTATATAAAAAGTTTGGCTGCATCTTTTATTATTCATTATTATTAATTTATTTGATTGGGACATTGTATGTTAATGAACATACATGAGACACAACCACATTAATGTAAACATTCCAGAATGTAGCCTTAGGCTAATTTCCATCTGTTGTACCAACATTCTCACACATCGGAGCTGTGTCACTGGAGGCAAGCAGGATTAAGTGTTGTGCCCAACGACACAACTACACTATGAACTGTGAGGAGAGTGGGAATCGAACTGCCAACCTTCCGGTTATAGAATGACAGCTCTACCACTTTGACTAGAAGAACATTCTAGAAGAACTGGGCGGCAGTAGCTCAGTGGTTAGAGAGGCCGATCCTCGCTCGAAACATCCCAAAACATCATAACATCCCGCTCTCCCTGACATAATGTCGTTGTGTTCTTGGGCAAGACACTTGCCTCCAGTGGTATTCCAGCTGTAACACTGGTAAATAGCTTAATGTATTTAAAGCGCTTTGAGTGCCTACTACAGTAGGTGGAAAAGCGCTATATTAAAAAAAAAAAAACATTATGGAAAGATGCTAGACAGGGAGGACACGAGGGACACAGTGGCAACAAGAATGAGAGGCCAGCCAGCCTGAGGCTTCCTTGCCCACTGTGTAGAGCGCTAAGCTAAATGGTTAGCACTTTGTGGGAAGCCAAGCATTTGAAACATGCCATGGCCCTGTTGCCGGGCTGCTTCTGTGTCTTGTCTCACTACCCCCTGACCATATTTAGTCAAGCAGTGCAAAAAATAGTTCCCAGTCCTCTCCGCTCCACTCCTCTGCTCTCCTTGCATCACCCCCCTCGTTCACACTCCCCCAAAGCAACTGTTGGCTACCGGCTCTGCAAAGACTCCCCTACGGCTGCCTGCCTATTGATTCCACTGGTCTGCAAGGAGAGAGCAGCATTAGGCCAGCTAGCCCCTGCTACCATCTACAGCGCTATTTTTAGAAGCTCCAAATAAAGTGGTCTCTCCTGCTCCCACTTCTACCCCCCACCCCCTGCCTGATATTACCGTGTCCTTTCAACCACCCCAGTCTGTATCATTTTTTTTAAATAGACAGGGAGCATGCTGCTTTATGTTAGACCTCCTGTGTCCTCACCTTTAAACTTAAAATAACAACAGTTTGAAGTGAGGGTGAATCTGTATTGCTGTGAGGTTTGGGATTGCATTAGACAGCAGGAAACATTATTATGTCTTTAACTTTTATTTATTTACTCTGCATTTGGGAATGCACAGATGCAAGTGGCAGGCTCACCTCACAGCACTGTAAAGTTTTTGGTCGCCTTCCTCCGTTTCTGAGGTCTCATTAATTTTCAAGTGTCTTTTTCAAGCTTTCCCGAGGCGCGGCCACTGAAGAATCTGTTTAATTAGTTGGTCTCATCACGGGGCACATCTATACTGTACAGAAGCAATGTCCTTTGTGCCCTCATCTCTTTTTCATTCTCTCCTTACGCCTCAATGACAGCATATAAGTCCTCCTACTAACCCCACCTGAATTTTAACTTCACAGTGTAGAAGCCACAGTTTTCTCACAGCACTATGCTCCTTAATTTTAGTAAAGTACACAATGAGCAACCTCTATATTTACTAGACAGAAATTTGTCATGCACTTTTTGGGAGCTAAGTTTGATAAGCCTTTTAACAACCACCGTGTCATTTTCCCCCCTCACAAAGATTTATTCTTTTTCTTGCTAGAGATAATGTATTTAAGTGTGCCCTTTTAATTAATGTGTTGTCACTGGAATTTATAGCTTTTCAATTACATTATCTTTATGGCTATTACAAGAAGACACCGTTTGCTATGTAAAATGGATTCTTTACTAATGTGGCTGCTCAAAACTTGACCTTATGGGAAAAATTGGAGCTTTCATAAACGGTAAAGGTGCTACCTGCTATTACAGGGCAGTCGGTAAGTAAAGCACACAGCAATGCTTTACTGTGCCTGTGCATAATGACTTGTACAGTAACTCTTCAATTGATGATGCTGCTGGTGTGTTTTTTGTGGATCCCCTCTGTGGGTCTCTCCACCCAGTCGGTTCCAGCGGCCCAACCCACCAGTTTAATCTCAATTACCTCCCGACATCCCATCTGCCCCTGAAACTCTGCAGCATGGCTTACATCTTCGCCCCATGATGAATAGCATACGGCTGAATGTTTAGCTGAGCAGTTAATCGATCAATAAGAATAGGGTCTATTAATGGATGTGCTTTGTTTCACTGGATGTAGGGGCATCTCTTCCTCATTCCAGTCCCACTTAAAATGCAACTCCATTCATACAACAAAAATACAGAATGACTTTTAAATTGGAGTGACAAGTGATGCTCGCCAACCTGGATGACTCATGTTAAACAGCTCCTTGATCCCATGCTTGCAGCATCAAACTCAGACTAAACAATTGATTCAATTTCTTTTTTGTCCTCTGAGATATAAATAAACATTAAACTTTAACTGTTAGAAGTAATAATTCTTAGGACCAGATCAATATAACTGAACCCCAAGCTAAAATAGTTGCTACAGCTGCATAGAAAGCTAAAGTTTAAGATGTGACAACACACATTACCTGAGGTGGGAGTGATTCAGTGGCTCAGAGAGTCGAGCAAATCATCTTTAGTTTAAAGTTTTATATTGAAGTTTTATTATTAAAGACCTTATTTAAAACAGTGTTTTTTCATTATTATTCTATACAATTTCTAAAATACTGCTACACTGTTTGTAGGGGTTTAGCTGTATTTGTTTAACACATTGATATGTCCCTTGGTGAATTAAGGACCTTTTTTCCCCACTAAATGCCCATGTGTATTTATTTTACATATATATATATATATATATATATATATATATATATATATATATATATATATATATATATATATATATATATATATATATATATATATATATATATATATATATATATATATATATATATATATATATATATATATATATATATATATATATATATATATATATATATATATAAAGTGTTTTCCTCGAGCATCTGTCCTGCTTGGTTGCCCTAATTCTTCTTTGTGCAGTTGCCCACCAGACATCTTCATGGAGGGATTACAGTTGCTTCTAATGAGTCCAGTGCGTTTTGAGCCAATCGTGATGGTCTCCTTCCATCAGCCTGGCTTTTCTTCATGCCTGCTGTATTTGTCCCCACATACCCCCACCCTCACCATCACTTTACACAGTGCATCATTTGAAGAGGCGAGGCTGTTGAGTGCTCGGAGGAATAAAAGTGATTTATGAATGGGCCAGCCTACCTGGCTGCTGGAGGGGGAAGCCAGTGGCAGTTGGGCTCTCTGATCCCGCAGCCCATTGTTCCCTCCAGCCTCACTGCAGGGGAAGCTCCTCCGCTTCTGCTACCTCTGATCTTTTACCGTGCCAATGGCTCTGCATTTTACCTTTAAACAACTCACAACCTGCAAACACACCTTTGCACTACAGGGGTGCATATTAATACAATTTTTTTTTTGAGAATAACCTGTCTACTATAGTGTTAGAGTATAGTGCTTCAAGACTTACCACTTGGTCACTGTTTTTCAGCATCAGTACATTGTCATCTTTGCGTTTAAGAATCTCTGTGTGATCTTGGTATTAGTACATTAGCACAGATGTTTAATTATATGATAGTGTCCGATGGCAGACGCTTGGGAGATGAACTTGCTCAGAGTGGGTAAACATAGCCATGATTCATTAAAAGATATCGAAACTTGCAGATAAACCTGTACATTGCAAAGTCCTTGGTGTCTTGTATTGAGTTTACCAAGGATTACTCTCTGAGTTTATATTCTATAATGACTTAGCATTGTCTCATTGGTATCATATCCACTTGTTCAAATAGGCTTTGCATTATGCCGCTTTTAGTTAATCAAGTAAAATCACTTGCCAAAGACGCGGCCTATTTAACATTCAGGTAGCCTAGGTAGCAGGCTGCAGGAGCATGCACTCTGACTTAATTGAAAAGTGCCCCTAAACTTTGACGCCCTCCCAGTGTCCACCTCTCTGTGAGCTGGGTCCAGTCCAACAGATCAGCTAGAGGACACGCTGATACAAGCCCCAATCCCCCCCGTGACCAATCACAATGCCCATATTCTTTCCTAAGGCTGGGCCAACTGTGGCTATGAGCCAATAGATAAGCTCAGCCATGCTGTAATGCTGTGTCTGTCCTGTGGTATACTGAAACATCGAGTCCAGGCTGCTATGTTGCTATAGCACATGTTGGGAAAGGGGGGGGTGGGAGAGGAAAAGGACGGGAGGATGGATAGATAGAGAGGAAAAGAGAGAAAATGAGGGATTGAGCAAAGTAGAGAGGGAGGGTGTACTCCCTTACTGTAGGGAAACAAGGACATAAAGAGCTTTTGGGAAAGTGAGTATAGCATGCTAAAAGAACGCTGCATTGTGATGCACACAATCACTGATGGTATGTTTTTGCCCACTTGCCAAACCTAGAAAGAGCAGGATTTATTTGTGGCACTTTAAGTGCCTATGTGATGCAGGTAATAAATATGACAGAGGAAGGTGATATACTTCTGCAACACAGCTGTCAGGCATCTTTAATATTTTCTATCGTAATTTAAAAACAAGTGTAGTTTATCTATTTGCTTGATGGATTGGAATAAGTAATGTAATGACTTCAGTCATTGTATTGTGCTTTAACATCTGGCATCTGGCTGCTGTGTGTTTATGAAACACTCAGCGTGCTGCATATTTCTTTGTTGGCTGAATGAGAAAGATCTTGTCGTACAATTGATCTTTCAAAAAGTGACTCAGCAAAAAACATATTTATTATTACCACAGCAATGCTTCTTGGCTCTACAATTGCAATTAAAATTAGGTTTTAAATGAATTATCATATATTAATTGTATTGTGTAACTTTTTTTTTTAAACAATTTGAACATTTGTATTTCCTTTATTGTTAACCGTTAAAAGGCCACTCATATAGTGTCAGGGGTGTTCGTGACCCGAACACACTCCGAGGGACAGATTCAGGCTGAGGTTCACATCTAAACCAAGCTTAGCTGTTGAATAATGCAGGCCATGTTACCTTGGTAACCCGTGCGGACACTGAAGTCAATAGCTCCCATGTAAATGCGCTATGACAGGTCAGAGAGGATAAGATTTTATGTTTGCTTGCGTCTTTTGGTGTGTTTGTGCATGTCTGTGTGGCTGCTTGCGTACAAACATGTGGAGAATACTTAACACAATTCTCTTTGACTTTGACAGAAAATGTGCTACAACAGATTGTATTGGATCCTTTAATGCACTGATACAGGCTTCATTCCCAGCCATTAACATGTTGGCTGTTAGACATTTTGTGTGCTGCTCCTGGGCATGTGGCCTGTTGTCTCAGTGCTTAGGGAAAGCAGTAGCTGATACAAGGCCCTTTGATCCCCATTATTTCCCGCTGCAAACAATGGATTTTAATTAGCAAAATGCTCGTTCAGCTATGGCTTCCTTCCCCGCATGTGTGTCTAGCTGCAAAGGAAGTCAGGCTTATCAGCTGAAAATGTCAGCTTGTTTGTGGCACTTTGGATCTGTTCTGACAATTACTGTGCTCGAGAATTTGTTGGTGTGTGCTGCGAATTTTCACGTCGCTGCTTGCTGTTAAAGAAACACGCTCCAGTATATAGAAAAAGAGCAAGGGTGATGAGGGGCAGAGAGGTGCATGGAGCTGGGCCGTGGAGCGAAGGGTGATTTAATGTGGTAGATTTGCCACGAGACTGTAGATCATGGGAGCCTCCCAGACTGTCTGCCCATACGGTGACAGTGTGGCAGGCAGCTGAGTGGCTGTCGATCGAAGGACCTTCACAGTGGCTGAATTCTTCACCACTCTGCAAAATCTCCAGTCAATCCCTCGCTTCTATTTACCGCTATGCACCTCCGCGAGACACTTTAAGATTATTTTAACGGGTCGTACTTAGTCTGGTTTTATTTCGAAAAGACCCAGAAGGGCAATTTTTAGTAAAATCTCAGAACCCAAAAACTTAAAAACATTAGAAAAATGCAATATTTGATAAAGCAGTTGAATATTGTGATAATAATCACCTGCAATACTTTTAGCATGACTTTTCTTATGAAGTCTTTGGTTACAATAGTGCTAAATTTAATAAAAATCTAAGAAATCCTTGTTTTATTGCACCACAATTTGATTTAAGGCCTGGATTGGACATCAATTTTGCCACATGAACTGAAAAATGTGGCACATTATTATTGTTTAAGCCTGTTCATGATACAGATAATATGATTGCAGATACCATACATTAGTGATTTATTGTTTCGGGTCTATTTAAAACCACTTCAAACATGGACACTTTTCTCAGTATACAAAAGTATCATTCATGGGTTATCATGAAGGAGTTGTTTGTTGTGCATAGTGTCAGTTTTTCATATTGGTGGCATCAGAATCCCTGTGCTGTTCTAGTCAGCGAGGGGTCACATGTGACAATCTTCACTCTGTTTGCAGTTTGTTTGAGGTGCAGTGACTGTAATAATAATAGACAAAGAGCAGGGGGCTTTGATACTTTAATTCTAAAGAGAGAGATAGAGTGTGTGGGTGTCTCAGACTTTGGAAAGAGTTAAAATAGTTTGGGACAAATAACTGAATAACATGGTCCAAATCATTAGATGTAGTACCAGATTTATAATGTTGTGTAAAAGTGCTTAAACAGTGCTTTTGTTGGAAGAGGTTTACAATTCCTAATAATTTATTTGTGTTGTGCTTTACTGAGAATTAAATTGTATTTTACTGCCGCGCATGTCAATTTTCTCTATTACCATCTTAAAAAGTAGATTGAAGTTTGGATCCTGAGGTATCCAAGGTCATGTGTAAGTTGAGTAATTACATGCTTGTTTTATTGACAGTAATGCTGTTGGGTGTTTGTTCAATTTGAGTCACCATTTCAGAGTAATACCTTCAACAAACGGCCTGTCCTTGGCTTCTTATTTATGTCGGGTTTTATTTCTCTTTTTTGGGTTTGAGGGATGTATATTATGACTTTTATGGCTTATGTAAAAATGAGAATCAGGCTTTTTCAAGGTGCAGAGGCGAATAAAGTGCAAAGAGTAGCATGGGAAAATAATTGGGTCATCTCAAACCAATGGGACATTAACGCGCCATTGGGCTTCTCCGACTGTCTTCTTGCCTCTTTCCTCTTACATTCCAATGAATCAGGACGCTCCATAATGCCAGGTGATTTAAGGCTAATTAAAGCTAAGCCTTTATGGGTCCCTACCTGCATTTGCGAACAGACAGCAGCACCTGAGATATTTGAAAATGCACCACATGTCTTCTAAACAACCTTCAAGGCAACAGCAATAGCTATAGTGATAACCAAAACATCATAGAAATGCACCCCTGTCCCGTCTTCCCCCTTCCAGCTTTATGCAAATAGTCCTTAATAAAAGCATGCTCACTCAGGGGCCTAAGGTAGAGGCAGGCAGGCAGGGGAAGGTCACATTGTAGGGGAAATTATTCTCTTCACGGTATGGTAATGGTAGCGTTTCTTTTTTTTTTTTTTTTTTTTTATCGAGCAGAGCCGGTTAGGTTCTTGTCCTAGGCTCTGCGCTGCACCTCTAGCAGAAATGCTACCTGTGTTTATTTACTCTGTCCACAGCATGATGGCCAGTTGCTGTAGGAGGGCACTAACTGCTTTTAAGCATAGACCTAAAAATACTGATTATTGTTTTTGTTTTTTTGTTTTTGTTTTTTAATTTTTTATCAAATAATTTTTTTTTCAAGGCAGATGACACCCTCATCTGAATCTCAAATGAATCTCATTTGAGATTCTTTTCTATGCCTCTGTTAATACACAAGCATATGCCAAACACGTATCCACCATCAGAGTAACCATATGTTTGTGCACGGCCATTAATCTCATGCTGGATGTTGACTGTTGCCGCGTTGCCCTGTCCAACCCTAACTTACCGTCTCCCAGCTCTCACTTCCTGTTACAATAAACAGCCAATGACCACCACACAGATGGCTGTCAGCTCAGCCAGGCCAGCAGAAGGGCCTTGTCAACCCCTACGCACACGTTTAGTTCACAGTCTTACATGCATTGACAAAGGTAACACGCCCGGAGCTGAGGGCTTCACAGAGCATCCCGGTCAATGACAAATTGCTGCCCAAGACAACAGGCCGCAGTGTAGCTCTCCAGTGGGACTCTTGAGATCTCTCACAGGGTGACCCACTTCCAACATTTTCCTTCTTTCTTTCTCCTTTTACCACTGCTTTTCTTGCAACGTGTGCGACAATAACCACCAAAATAAATTGCATTCTGCAGTAATTATCTGGCAGAAGTTGTCTGACCAGTCAGCGGCTTTTTTTCCAGCTGGACTTTACCTGACATGTGTCCCTCTTCTTCCTCATTGTCTCCTTCACGTCAAGACCTGAGTACATCTTATTTTACCCTCTGTGAATACACCACTTACCAAAAACGATGGCTCAACTGCATTGCAGCAGTTCTAGTGTGGGGCATTAATATTAATGTCTACCCATTTTGCCCAGCATGGCAGGAAGCCTGTCAATCCACACCTTTTATTGGACAGACTCCATGGTCCAGCTACACCTGCCTAATGTTTCATTCCTACATTCTGACACTAGGAGGCGCAATATGGGCCCTGTCATGCCTGGAGACCAGCTCTGATTGGCTGGTGGTTCACCATATAGACCGTATTACCAGCCAATCCCACTCCTGTAAATGTTGTATATATGGAATGGGTGTAAGACCTAGAAACAGGAAGAACAAAGGATTTTAAACGATAGATTGCTTTTCTGTTGTAATTTGTCCTTGTAATTTTCTTCAAAAGAGTGTCAAGTTTAACCTCCAGTTTTATGGCTTTGCCTTAAGCAAGATTCTCAAGCTTTTCTACTGAGTAATTAGCTTGTTTAGTGTCAAGTTTCCATTTTTACCCAGTGGAAGCATTACAGATGAGATTACGCAAAAGGCCCCATGAGATTGTTAATCCAATGTATCCAAGCAAATGGTTGAGTGTAACAAGAGCAACGCATTCAGAATGTTAGATTAGGCAGAATGGGTGCGGCTGTGATCACGTTTAAGCGCTGCTCCTCTGCATTAAGTGTTGAAGATGGCTGCAAGCAATGCAGGTGTGTGCGTAAGCCAGTGTGCAATGAGGGGCAGGGAGAGCGCACAGCAGCCTGGGATCAGTGTGCTGCGCTGTTCATCACTGCAGCAGTACACCAGCCCCTCATCTGTGGCCAACGTAGAGTTGCTGACTGCCTGCCCCCTGCCTCTCTGGCCTTTTTCTGCTGCTCTCAAGAGGCTGTGCTGATGATGCTCACTTTCATTACTCGAGAAAGAGGGAGACAAGCTGTAGGTTGAGCAAAAACCCACAGGGAAGCAGCTATACTGATTACCCTCCACCTGAAAGCCTGCCACTATGTTCATTTGCATTTCTCTTCTTTAACTGTCTTTATAGTTAACACTCTGCATTCCTGTGTCCGCTGTGGCCTCTCACACCAAATTGAAACATATTTCCTCTCTGGTAACTGCACTGGCCCAGACTATTTTTACTCCACTTTTCTGTACATAAACACTCCAGCGCTTGAGTGGGAGCAGTCCGGCCATATCCACTTCTGAGCTGCCGCCTCATGTCGCAGTTCAAAGATATGCCTTGCATAAGTATTCAGGGTTAATCAAGGTCATTGTATTCTCCACAGTGTTGTGCATTAAAGCTTATTGTGGGTACACTGTGTTCTTGATTTTAGATAAGTTTATGGAAGTGTGGTTTAGGAAAAGGAGCTGAATGTTACTGCTGTCATATTACAAAGCGTGAGAAGTTGTGGTTGCTGTCCAAATTTTTCAGATGCAATGACATATAAATGGACACGCATATCAAGCATGACATAACATAACTTACCTGTAAATCAGAAGGAAAAACAATACAGTGACTACATAGCTGCTCTTTTATAAATAACACAAGAGGGTGTTATCTTCAATTTATCTTTTTACAAAATGGTTTGTAATAATAAATGAGTGATAAATAAGTGTTGTTTTTGCAGCCACCTCTTATTGTGGCACACACCCTCTAAATGACCTTCAGTGGAGCAACTAACACACCAGACCACTTCTGTTAAAGCACTCATTAAACAGTAGATTTTCTCCTCTTGTAATACAATATCCGTTACTTCATATCTGAATATACTTGTGTGAATGCAGCTTAATTTTGTGTTATTACTACTTTGCCTCAGTATGTTATGCACTTCTCACATCGTCATGGGAGCTGGTAGGGGGACGGTTACTCGTATTGCTCAAAGCTTGATGTAAATAACAATCCGTTTGGGAAAGCAGCTCCTTCCTGAGTTGATTTAGTATTCTTGTCCCAATGTGTGAAAATGGGATATGCTCTGCTGTAAAAAAGAAATAAGGTGTATTGGAATATGTGGTGCATATCAGCTGCACAGACCCTGTGATGTGTTTGCTAACAACAGCTTGTCTGGCTGCGGGCTATCACATACTGCATGAAGTGTTTACTCACAGATTAAATTTGGCAGTCAATTTTTGACATCATTTTATCAAATGGCTTGACCTTTTTTGCACATTGACTCATGTTTCTGTTTCTGTCCCTTGCTTTCTTTGCAGTGCGATGCGTGTGTTGCTGTCAAAGTTGCCAAGGCCTTGGATTGTAGACGAGAAGAAGGACGACGGATACACCGCACTGCACCTGGCTGCGCTTAACAACCACGTGGAGGTGGCCGAGCTGCTGGTGCACCAGGTAACGTCAGCACTCAAACATACACACAGCTAATTTTAACACATGTTTAATCACCTGACTTGACAACACAAATGCCATTATTCATGCACTGTGAGATACCCTTCATTATCTGGCCTTGCATTGCTGTATCAGCTCAGCTTGCCCTCCCGGATCTTCCTGACTATACACCATTAAGACTAGCTTCGACCGCAATCCCAGCAGCCAGCAAGCTGTAGACCAGTTGAACTAGAGCTGCTATTTTTTATTGAATCCATACGGTTCACAGGGCCTCAAGGGGCTCTTCTTTAGTGCTACTGGGCCTCACATCTTCTCTTGCCGTCATAGGTGTGTGCTCTTTTCCTATTTGAAATTGCAGTTTTTGGTCTCCCGGGAATAACCCATACTAGAGTTTACGACAAAAAGTCACCTGACCAAGCAGGAACCAGGTTAATTAGGATATGGTGCATTGCTCCAACGCATGAACGTTCGCTGTGCAAGCTACCTTTTGGTGGGGGTGCTGTTAGTAACAAGTCCCTGCAATGGGCTACTTCACACTGATGGCTCAGCTTTCTATTCAGAAATTGCACCACACTACAAGGTGCACTGCAGATTCCCTGCCAACCAGGCAGCTAGCTAGCCAGTCCATCAGTTTTATTATTTTGGGATTTCCCACACTGCCTGATCACAATGCTCATCTTTCGCTCATAGCTCCTCAGCTGAGGTGTTTGCAATTGGACCTGACAATCACATGTGACACTATTTGTAGGATACATACATTGTACGTTGCTGGTTGGCTCTAAGAAGAATGGTTGTTTTATCGCCTTTGTTCAAAAACAGTTGCTTTAGTTTTGAAACTGAATAATTCTAAACAAGTTTTTAATTATTATTACAGCACTTTCACTTTGGTTAATGCATGCAAACGATTTATTGTGGATTGTGTCTCAGGGCAACGCCAGCCTGGACATCCAGAATGTAAACCAGCAGACAGCGTTACATCTGGCAGTGGAGCGTCAACACACTCAGATTGTTCGGGTAAAACAAGCCTCTTTCTTTCATTCTTTTGAATCATAATGCAACACCTTTACCCCTTCTTTCACCACTTTTATTACATTTTACATTTGTTACTATTTGATATCTTGCTGTTAAAATAAAAAGTCCTTTGAAGCAGTGAGAGTCCATTGCCATAGTGTTGGATTAAGATTGCCACGTTGCCCTCTTGTGGGCTCAAGAATGAATGCACTCCATAATTGCCTCACTAAAGCTGCACAGTGTTGTAAACCAGTACTTGACATTTGTCTTGTGCCTTTGGATTATAATTGCTTTATGAAGTATACAATTATTAATCTATACAGTCTGTTTTTGTGTGTTTCCTTTCATAGCTACTTGTACGAGCAGAGGCTAAACTTGATGTGCAGGACAAGGACGGGGACACGCCTCTCCATGAGGCACTGCGTCATCATACACTGTCCCAACTGCGACAACTTCAAGATATGCAGGACGTCAGCAAAGTGGAGCCCTGGGAACCTTCCAAGAACACTGTACTTATGCATAATTTATCCAACTCACTACTTAACATTACTTAACATCAATTTAGGTCAGAATTCTTTAGTGAATTAAAGTAACACTATTTAACTATAGTGTAAAAGTCTATTTCATGGTTCTCTGACATTAAATGGGCGGGAAAAAAAAGATTTTGAAGCACAGTGTAGCTGGTTGACAGATGCTCCATTCTGTGGCTCTTGAGTGACAAGCCACAGTCCCCTCTCAGCCCCATCTGCTTTTAATTCATCTGAGTTCAACTAAACTTGAATAATTTCATTCACTTAGACAGATTATAGTTAGCAAACATTCTGATGATATATTTTAATTGCTCAAATGTATAATTTTGCTGTTCAGTATTATTGATCAAATTGTCTAGTTGAATTGTGGACCCACACCTGAATATAAGAGGCTGACTAACAAGTGTCTGGAGAAAAGCATAGCAGTGGGACATGAAGTTCAGTACTTCTTAGGCTGCTGTCATATGGATCACTGGCTATCCCATATAATTTAAGGCCCATCACTTTGACAACTACCTGACACCAGCATTGGGCAGTCAACCAGGCCTCTGCTGATTCATAACTGCTCTGAATAGGTTGGTGGGCCTATGGGGGCCTGTCAGGCCTGGGGCCATCCATGTTAACAACACATCACTTGTGTGGTTTAAGGACTTGAACTGCCACTGACAGTATGATCCCCTTAACTGTCTTCTTTATACTTTCCTCTGTTGTACCCTGCCCTGCCTGGATCCCTGGTGCAGCAGTGTAACAGACAGACAGCAGGCCTAATTGAGATATGTGCAGCAGGGTCACTCTCCCATAGCCCTTCTCCCTCCAGAAATGAGAATTGAATTAGCCGGCCCGATGGCTCCATCAGCTGAGATGTAAAAGCTACTGGTTGAAGACAATCAAACATGGGAAGCCCAAATTGCTCGATAGAGAGAGGCTTTGAGTCAGACAAGAGGAGTTAGACCATTTGAGGAGAGAGGGGATGGGATAGTTAATGGGGTTGTGGGTGTCCATGAGGGGATAAGACCGTCATTTTAGAGCACATCTTCTCCACCTCTTTTTTTTATTCGGATAATCAGAAACTCTATCTTAATAATGCTGTAGTCTTAGTAGTGATGTGTGAAGTAGAAACATACACATTTCTTTCTGGGTTCACCTTGAAAACCTCAAAACTGATGTTTGGTGTGTGTCTGTCATCCTGCAGTTAATCATGGGCTTGGGGACCCAGGGGGCAGAGAAGAAGAGCGCAGCATCCATCGCCTGCTTCCTGGCAGCAAACGGCGCAGACTTGACCATTCGTAACAAGAAGGGCCAGTCCCCTCTGGATCTTTGCCCAGATCCAAGTCTCTGCAAAGCTCTGGCCAAATGCCACAAAGAGAAGAGCAGGTAAGGACTACTCCTCTTGTATAAAACTAGCCACTAAGACAAAACAATTTAAATGATTATATTCATAACACAATATTTATTTGAGATGGTACACAATTTATATTTGCCTTCAAAACTGTTGACACAAACATATAAAAGAAAGCACACTTTATGTAAAGTACTGGCCTATACACTTCAGAGGAGTCTTCTTTTCAAATTTATAGTTAATTTAAGTGTGATTTTATTGCAAGAGTCACATTTCTGTGTTTCCCCTCAAGTCTGCTTTGATTTGTCAAACTCATACCAAGGTTAGAGTTGTAAAGTATACTTTACTTTGAAAACATAAAAGGGTGAAAAATGAGCTATGAGTTTGGTGTGCCCTATTTTTATCTGTACATCCACAGTTACAGTAATGAGGTCTGAAAGAACAACAAAGAGGGCACCAGTTTTGGGATAGTACTGACAGTCGTATTGATTTCCTTTCTTGGCTCAAAGGTTTCATCTAGGCCTTTAACTCCTCATGTGGCTTTTTTTTAACGTCATCTTTTGTCTAATTTGTCTCATTTGTGCGCTATATTTTCTCTCACACTCTGCTTTTATTCACATTGATCTAGCAGCCAGGTGGGCACTCGAAGCCCGTCTCAGAACAGCAACATCGAGTCACTGGAGGAGTGTATGGTGTGTTCAGACATGAAGAGAGACACCCTGTTTGGCCCTTGCGGACATATTGCAACCTGCTCCCTCTGCTCGCCCCGTGTCAAGAAATGTCTCATCTGTAAGGAGCAGGTTCAGTCCAGAACCAAGGTATGTGGGCTGGATAAATAATGACTAGAATAAATAATGACTCAAGACACAGTCCTGCCTTCATGTGCTCTCCAAATGGTCTGAGGTTGTGGTTTCAGTCCAGATCATCAACACTGTGACCAATGCTTTTCCCAGACTGATTAGTTTCAATTTATTTCAATACAACTGTCCCAAAACAAGTACAATTTGCAAAAACATTATAAAAAGGATTAGAATTGAACAGGACGGTCAACAGGACATATGTACTCAATCAGAGGCATCCAACTCTGGGCATGGGGCACCCGCTGAAGACAACTTTCCTCTTCTCCCATGACAAGTAAAAATACAATTTTAAATATAATGTGAGTGAGAAATAGGGGAGAATAGAGAATCAGCGTGTCATACTTCTCCAGCTTGAGGCATATAAAGTTAGAGCCTTTAACGCTCCAGCCAGTTGCATCTCCTGTAGTCATAAATGCTTATAGTCAAGTATAGTTGTAAGTAAAGCTCTTTACTCCTTATAAAGTATCACATGTATTAATATCATTAATTATAAACTGTTGACAGCTATTAATGGTAGATATTACAAATTATATTGACATATGAACTAACAAAATGAAAACATTGTCAAAAACAAGACGTCTTTCCCCCATGTCTGCGTGCCAAATCATCCTGATGCACAGCTGTCGAAACAGTGCCTGTAGAGTCATGCATCACATCCTGTTTATCAGCAGGCGGCAACTTAAATCATGTGACACTCTGCATTTACAACATACTGTGTGCTTAAAGTCTCTGAACTGACACTAACATCAGTGGGCCTCATTGACCAACCACAGACAAGGTGCCTTGAGTTTATGAAGGACAGGTGAGCAACGGGACATCGGACGGAAAGGTGATGAGGGTAAAAAGCTTGTTGCGACTGTGCATGACTTTAGCTCCAAAAAATTAGTTTTGGAGTGTACAACTATTTAAACCTCAGTGTTTTACATAGGTTTCTTCATTTCTCATATTTCCCACTTTATGTTTGCTCACATCCTTCTCTCTCCACAGATCGAGGAGTGTGTGGTCTGCTCTGACAAAAAGGCAGCAGTGTTGTTCCAGCCCTGTGGTCACATGTGCGCTTGTGAGAGTAAGTAACAAATGAAAGACTCATTTTGTGCGGTTGGTGTTTAACTTTTAGCTGTTAACAGGTTCTTTTCATTTTCTGTTCACGTTAGACTGTGCCAGCCTCATGAAGAAGTGCGTACAGTGCCGGGCTGTTGTGGAACGCCGCACTCCCTTTGTTCTGTGCTGTGGAGGGAAAGGTATGGAGGATGATGATGCCGCTCATGATGATGATGATGATGATGATGATGATGATGATGACCTTAGTGAGTGAATCTTCCACACGTTCCTTTTTAATTTACTTTTAAGTTCAATTTTTTTCCTAATTTCTTTCACTCAGAATGTCACTTTTTCTTTGCTTTGCTGTTGTCTTGCTTTATGCTTTGCATCATTCATGTTCTGTTTGGTTTTACTGCTAAACAAGAGAATTTTAAAACTTGGGTTGAGTTTAGAAACTAGTTACTAATCCTTTCTCAAAGTGAGGACTAAACCCAGAAGCCAGTTTGAGATTGCTTTGCTGGCCTCCACAAATAATACAATAATATACTCTATACTAGATATGTTTTATTCATACTGTATACCCCTTTAAATTAGCATAATACAATTAGCAAATTTTCATATGGAACCTTATAGATGCATGCATAATGTTACAATTATTACAAAGTATAATTGCACTTGCAGGTTTCAGAGCATTGAATGTTGGAGCTGTACAAACCTGTTTATTTTTGGATGCCATCATATCTCAATGTCGTTAAGGGAATGAGTTAGTTAAACGTTTTACTAAGCTCAAGGGGATAGTCTAATATGGCAAGTCATATCACCGCAGTATACACCCATATCACATATTTATTCTAATATTGTGCAACCCCTCAGTCTTGTGTTCACATTGTGGCAGACCAGAACACACAAACACTCATGCAAGGGGCAGCATCAACGGCATCTTAACAACTAACCCAAACCTGCTCCCTTTGTGACCTTAATAATAATAATAATAATAATAATAATAATAATAATAATAATGCCTCACCACTCTAACCCTTCCTCTCTTCATTGAGGAGCCTCCCTGAACAATATTTCCACTTTGCTAGTTTATTTTCCTATTCTCTCTGTGAGCCTCTCTTTGAGGTTGTAGCGAGTACTTCTGGTCCCTTTAGGCCGTGTTGAGTGAGGATAACTCCTACTATAACGATGTGACTGGTTATTCCCAGCAGGGAGCAATAACAGTATGGCAGGGGGGTCCCAGGATCTTCTCCAGCCCAACAATCTGGCTCTAAGTTGGTGTAAGTATCTATCCATGAACCCCCTCCCTTTTCAGAGCATTTCTTACAGAGCTCCCCGCAGTGCTGCCCTGGCCCCTTCTCTTTAAAACCCCCATTGTCCCTTAGCTTTGCACGCACACAAATAACTAAAATATAATGATGCAACAACACCAGCAATTTTTAACAGTGTCAAACTAATTCCCAAGTGCTTTTTGCTTTCACATGATTATATACATGTTATATACGCTTATGTATTGGTTAAATGTGCATGGTATTTTGTCTTGTGCTTTTTCTGACACTGTGCAATGCAGTATGTCAGATCATTGCATTGTTTTATTTTGACGACAAAAGGAAACGGCCCATCTTGACAAACAATACAATTCTAGCCCCTTATTGTTTGCAAATCCTTTGTTCAAATATTCTAGATCTCATCCTGGTAAGACATACATATTTATGGCGGAATTTTATTGATTGTACATTCTTATATCAAGAGGTCAAGCTATATTTGACCATAGGTTCTGGGGTTTGGCTTTGTAACTTTTAAAATCTGTCTTAACAGCGAGTGGAAATATCCCAGCGCTGCAGAGGGATAAGGATAACACTAATGTCAATGCTGATGTACAGAAGCTTCAACAGCAGCTGCAGGACATCAAAGAGCAGGTAAAGTCATGGGTTTGGCCTTTAAATGCTGCTGTTGTTAGTTCTTTACAAAGTTTAAATGACTTTCTCACACCACTGTCTGCAGACCATGTGTCCGGTGTGTCTGGACCGGCTCAAGAACATGATCTTCATGTGCGGCCACGGCACCTGCCAGCTGTGTGGGGACCGAATGAGCGAGTGTCCCATCTGCCGTAAGGCCATTGAACGGCGCATCCTCCTCTACTGAACTGTACATCTGAACTGAACACATCCAAATGACCACAACCACACCAGCTGCTGATGCCTCACCATCCTCAATGTCAGCCAGTATCTGGAGCTGTCTAAAGTCTTACCTTCACTACAGTGCTCTCTTAATTCACTGACTGTGTCCAGATGGATCTCTGTTACAAAAAAAACAATCTATGAATTGACTTTTATAACTTCATGGAAGTCTCTGTTTTAATGTCACGCTGCATCTTTATTCACCGTTACTCTTTGAGGCCTAAATTCTGTTCACTTCTGTATTTTACCTGGTGTGAAACATCTTTCTTATTCTGTTGTGGTCCTTGTGTTGGAAACTTTGGATGTCAACCATGAGGTAGCGTTATTAAGATGAGCAAATTCAGAAGTGTAAAGTTGGAGATGTCGTTTTTGCAGTTTCCTTCTCAAGCTTTTGTTTGCCAAGGAAACGGCTGCGGTCAGATCATGGTATTGGAAATCCTCCTGAAATAGTATTGATATCAGGTGCACCTGATGTGATACTAACTAGTGATGACAGTATAGCAGATCTTGTGACTTATTTCTGTTGCACATGTTAAAAAGATTGTTGTTTTGTACCTGTTTGGGACTTGGTTGTGAAACGCTGAGACTGTCCTCTCAGTTCACTTTGTGCTTTAGCGCACGTCCTGAGATGGTCTAAGAAAAGCCGAGCAAAGCCTTGTCTTTGCTGACTTTATACAACACCCAGGACTTTGATTACCAAGCTATGTTGCAAGAACTACTTGGACTTCAGCTCCACAACCATGCTCTATAGAAATCATTCAGCTTCTTTCCATCATTGTAAACCACATTATGCAAACATTAATTTAAAAGTTTCATGCCACAGCTTGACTTTACTGTTTGAGACTTGGTTGTATTGTCTTGCAAAAAGTGTAAAGTTCAATAAGCGTAGCTATTTTACCATCACTGACTGAGTGCCATTTGCTTCCAAAAATGTATTTGTTAAAATATCTTGTATAAGGTGCTTGCATCTCTTATTATTTAATTCTTAAAATCAAACTTTATTAAACTAGATTGTACAATCTGATGGAACACAGATAAAGCTGTTGTATAATTTTTTTCCTATTGCTGCCCAAAAATAGGATTTATAGGTATCACTGCCTTCCTAATATGTAGCCTCAAATCTTACATTCTGTTTTCATATTATTTTGTGTTTGTATTACTGAATTTTGTTTGCTTTTCTTTTGTGTTGCAATAGCTTTCTTGCAATCATTCATAGAAACTTTTTTTTTCTAAAATACTGTAGGTCTTATTTGTTAGTGATATGAAAAGAGACTTTGTTAAAGTATTATGTATCTTTTGCTTATCTTGTGGGAGGAAAGCTAATGATTTTTAAAGACAGAACTTGCCTTACCTCTTTTTAAAGGAAGTCACCCATGTGGAGACTTGAGTGATCGGAATTTGTGACATGTTTTTCTTCTATGGACTGAAAGAAACGTTTAGCATTTTAATTATTTTCAATGGTCTTGATAACACTTTAAGATAGGAGCACTAATACGCTTTAAGGTAGTGTTGTCTTGTAATGGTTGTTTAAAAAAAAAAGAAGCCTATTTTGTACTTTATTTTAAATAACTGTCCTGTCGCAAATGTATCGGTAGTTTTTGTTTGGCATGAATGTTGACATGCAGTACGACATGTATCTTGACAACTGATGAGTCTGTATTGCTAAAGTGCTTTTTAAAACAAGCCTATAGCAGAAATAAAACTCTAAATGAACCATGTTAAATTACGCTCTTCACAGACTGTTAATAAACCTGATGTTTTTTTTGTTTTTCAAGTGGAGTTGAGATGTAGATCGCTGCTTATAAGCTGAAGATTATCATTTTGTTGCCTTTTCCCTGCTGTGTGGCGTCTGCCTCACAGAGGAGACTGAGTGGTGGAGGAGGGAGAGTAATATAATTGAAAATGCAAACACCTAGTAATGACTCAGCACCGGCGTGTGATAGGTCAGCTATGCTAATCAGTTAGAGAGACTTTAAGCGAGAAGCAGAAAAAAGAAGATGGTGTTTTGGCCTGTGAGCTATTCTCGGCTGATAAAGTGATGTATTCTCATCACTGAGCAGCGTGACAGCGGGACATCTCACATGGCATCACCATAGCACAAAGAAATTATGACCAAAGGCCATTTGTGTTCTAGCTCATTGACTAGTCCATTCATAACGTGGACATCTTTGGGCTTGGCTCACACGCTGCAGCAGTATGCGTCGACTCATCCATCATGTTGTCAGCCTCTCACCGTAGAGGAGATTCTGACACCTTTTTATACCCTCTAAGGTCTTTGGGACGGGCTTCACGCCAAGACAGTCTGCACTCATGTCTGCGGTGCTTTGTCATTTTATACTCAAGCACTTGTCCTTAAAAAGACGACAGGCACTTCCACGGTTTACCTGTTAGACACTGAGTGAGTGGCTGCTACTGTGGCCCAGATGATCTCTAGTTCAAAGTGACATAGAAGGTCTTTATCTGTACATGGTAGTTGTATGCACTGCAGCTGCAACTTTCTGTAGTTTGTATTTTTAATTTATGATTAATAAATGTCACAAAATGACACTGTATATAGTGAAAAATGAATAACATAATTTGGTTGTGAATGTATAGAACTTTGTCATTTTTTCCAAATAACATAGAATTTAACTGAAGATTACAAAATTACTGTAAACAATGCCAGAACATGTATGTTTTGTTGTAAAGTGGGATGGACTAACACACCAGCATTGATGACTAGACACGTGTGAAGCCAGGATGAATACATAGCTTTTTAAACCCCTTACATAAATTTCCACTTTATACACGTTTGACATAAAAGTGAATGTCAGGTGTCTGAAAGGCTTGTCTCTGGCTCATTACAGACAGTTGTCCTGCCGTCAAGGTGCCGTAGAGGTCCCTATCTCTGACCCAGTAACTCCTCCAAACACCAGGAGGTCATCTAATCCACGGGCCGTCCCGCTGAGCGTGACTGAGGTCGGCCCCACAGTCACTGCTGCAGGCTTCACGGAGCATCAGATAGGGCCGGCTCTGATGAACCCCTGGTGCACTGAGAAAACACAGTCACCCCTCTTCAGGTCCCACTGTGAAGGGTCAGTGACGAGGAAAAGGTCTTTGCCCCCCCCTCAGGCTTTACCCATGGTGCTGTTCTGAAGTTATGACTGTATTCATTTACTTTAGTCTTGTCATTCTTTCATTCACTGTGGGAGGAAAAAAAAGCGCTTGGAAGTGCAGGTTTCAAAGTGTATCACAAGGTGGCACTACATCCAACAACTCGAGCTTGCTCACAGACAATAACAATCACCTCATGACACACAAAGAGGCCATTTTAACTGTTAGAAGTAAAACTATTGTTCTTCTCATTGGCTAAAGGAAAATTTACATCCCACACTGACCCCATTTTATTTCCAGGTGTGTTCTTGTCAGTATCAAGGACATTTCCCTCAACTCAGGGACATAGCACCTGCTCCGAGCCCAGATTTGGGCTCTTTTAAGGAGAAGTGCAGCTTTTCCATCAGAGTTGTGGTAAATTAAATATTTATGCAATCACTTTAAAATCAATCATTATAAAAACATTGACAAAGTGACCGGTTTTTGCACATAGAAAATAAGTTACAACCTTTTTATATATATTAAGTGTCC
The DNA here is from genome assembly GCA_024349245.1 of Neodontobutis hainanensis. NCBI lineage: Eukaryota > Metazoa > Chordata > Actinopteri > Gobiiformes > Odontobutidae > Neodontobutis > Neodontobutis hainanensis. Next base: position 400,353 of record JALDNG010000118.1, on the reverse strand, counting down.
TGTATTGGGAATATAGCTGAGTACAGGACATGTAATTTTACTAAGGTACGCCAAATGTTGTCACTTATTCCAATTATGCAACAATAAAATGCGATCCATTTAAAAGAGTTAAGAAAAGTTCTTTTTAGAGTTTTCTTTTTATTCAAGGTGGACAAGTGTCAGTTTTACAAAATGTGTTAAAAATTTTAAATGTTAGCTTCCAAAGAAATAGCTAACAATAAAGATTTTCTTTTCTAGAAGGATCCTTTGAAAACTAAGGACTTTGATGACCAGGCTTTAATATGTTGTTTGTGGAAATAACCACTACATATAAGATTCATAGTTAATATTTTATAAACATGGTTTGGCCTTTATAAGAAGTATAGTTCTGGGGTTGAATAATAATAAAAAAAAAATCTGCCCTGTCATATGTGAAAAAAGAAAAATTTATTATTATTAGTTTAGGAAGTGTATTTTCACTGGCCCCATCAGCAGCCATACTCAACACAAAGCATCACTGCTCCTGTCTGCTTCTCCAAACTCTGCTCAATTCCTTACTGTAGGGAAGACGTTACTTATCCCTGAGTATCATAGACCCTTTAAAGTACATAAAGAACTAAAGAAAAAAAAGAAAAAACACATGTTTTGTTTGACTTGAGTGTTTTCTTGCCCCGTTGGAAGAATTGATCGCTGACTGTCTGAAGGTCCTTCTTCTCTTATTCTTTCTTTCTCATGTCATCCAGTTCAGAAAGTCCAGTCGAATTTATTGTCTTTCTTTATGACGGGGGCTGAGCAAAGTGCAGCGTTTGTTTGGACACATTCTGAGGCGAAGGGAGGGGCGACTCTAATAGAGCTGTGTTTCCTCATATTTCAGTCAATTTTTTATATAGATATGTACCAACTCAAAGAAAACAGGGGGGATATTTTTATACAATAAGGACTGTGTGTGTGTGTGTTTTGCTAAGTGCAGAACCCGAATGCTACGGCCCCACCTCCACTGTAAAGCCATAAATCTAGTTACACTCACTTAAACGTTGCTCCTCAGAACACATAGGGCCCTGACTTACTGATTGCTTTATTGATATTGATCAGGGCAAAGTGTCAAGCCACTCACTTGTTCATCTCTTTCTCAGTGAGGGTTTTTGTTTTTGCATATAGTACAAGATGAACAAGAAGTCAACACCTACAGTTAAATAGTGAGCCATAAGATAGCCTAGGTGTTTTACATTGTCTTTTCTTTGCATCTCCTTTATGTTGTTGCACTTTAAAGGTTCAAATATAGCCGTAAAATCAAATACTCAACTTGATATATTGTTTGCAGCCCCTCAACTTGCTGTGCTTATCATTTTTGGAGCTTGATTGGAGGCTGGAGCCACATTTACAGTGCAAATGTTATCGTTCCAATGACACTTTAAACAGCCTTTATCAATATGTAGTCATTCAAGGTTTATGAGCTTTGATAAAATGCCACTAACTAAGCACTTCCATTACTATGTGTTACTCAATACTAATTTTGTCATGTACTTTTATTTCCTAACAGGTAAAATAATAAAGAAAAGCCACGAGGGACCTTGAGGTCAAAGTGGAAAAAGGCTATTGATTTTTTCCTCAGTGACGGAGAGGGCATACTAGAGTGTGAGTCTGGCAAACCTTATCATCCTATTATCTTTAAAACAGTGGGTTATCATAATTGCTTACTTAATAATTCTATAAAAGTGCAGTGCGTTGTAACCTTTGCCTTTGGCAGTAAAGCTTAAGGTACTTTTGATGCTGTGATTGAAGAAATTCCCAATGGGTCTACAGTGCAGTTATTAGTTTTAATGGCTCCATTAGAAACATTAACACTGAGGTGAATGGATAGCAGCAAATGTTTAAAATGGCGGATTATTAATTGGTGATTTATATTCATAAGTAGTAGCAGGATTTTCTGTAGGTAATTATGACTTTGAAAAATAAAATGATATCAGCAGGGAGCTAGTACAGAGGAGAGAGTAGAATTAGCATATAGTACATCGAAAGTAGCTTAAGAGGGGCCCATCAGTCACTGGGCTTATTTACCATCTATAATACTCTCCCTGAAACAGAAGCTTGGAGATGGGTAACTCAAAACAGTATAAACACCAGTATAACAGGTACAGGTAACTCAAAACAGTATAAACACCAGTATAAACACATGACCCTGAGGCCAAACCCATATTGCATTAAAAAGGGGCATTAGGCAAAATGTCACGAGTCATAATTCCACTTTCTGTGAATTTTTTTTTGCTTAAGGCCACATTTGTTTTGCTACATTTGAAAAAGCCATACGTTATAAATCGTCAATCTTCTTTTTTGCTTTATAAAAAAACCTCTGATAATAGGATACATTTTTTTACCTATGAGCAACTGAAGCTCCACTTCCTGATTGTCGTCCCTGTCTCAGACACCACTCTCCCCCAAAAGCTAGAAACTCTGATGCTTCTCTTTTATTAAAAAAGCAATTTCTCTTCCGTAAAATACAAATACATTACATTAAACTGAAGTTTCAACTTTAGCTCTAGCTTAGCTTTAATTTAGCTGCAACTTTATTATCAGGAGGGCAATAATCTCCGCCTCGTTAAACTCTACAGGATTAAATTGACAGTATTTATCCATGTTTCACGTTGCATCCTTATTCTCTGTTGATGTTTTTCTTTTTTGAGCCGTTTTGCTGAGTTTAAAAGACATATTTAGTGCCAAATATACACTTTCTCTGTTATATCAGCAGCTATTATAAACTTCCTGGACGGTTGTACAATGTAGACCAATGGGAGCACTCCTTTGACCATGTGATTTTTGTGTTAATGGGATTGGCCAAAGCACCCCTACCCGGGATAAAAAACAAATGATTGCTTATAAATATACAAATGAGGGTTTATATCAGAATTTTTTTTTTTTTATTGAGTTTGTTAAAGTCTGAAAAGAAAGCCTGGTTATTTGAACACAATTTAGTGAAAGATTATTGCGACTTGTTTTTTATCCAAATATTCCCTACTCCTGCTTTAATTTCAATAAGCTCACTCAACTCAGGCTCAATAGATGTGTGGAGACAGGTCTCATGTCTTGCCAATTTATTCATTCATCTATCCCATCTGTGAAATGTTAATAATAATTCTTTTGTCTCTTCTATACTTCAGTATGGCCGACAATGTGATCAGGCTAATGGCTCCAATAGTTAACCTGCAGTAGCTCTAGAGCCTTGGATGATTGTTTTCTCACACAGAACAATGGCTTAGACATGCCTAATCAACAAGTGCAAACTTCATCACATTTTTCTCTTTACTATGCAAACTCTGGCCAGGTGCACACTTTAAAACAAGGCTGGTGAGTGTTCAAGGCGGCTGTGGGTTCAGCAGTTTGTATTCCTTCAGATAGAGACGACATGTAAACTCCCCACTGTGGACTTCACCAGATTCCTCCGGAGCACGCTATTTTGTTTCTTACAGTTTCTCTCTGTTGCTGGAAAATGAGGGGAGTTGTGTGTGTGTGGAGAGAAAAAGCTAAAGAGACACATTGTAGAAGAAAACAAGCGTCCATCTGACAGGTGCTGGCCTGTGCGGAGCGGCCAGTAACCTTGGAGGGAGTAGACAGGAATGTGGTTGTCCTATCTACTCTCACCGGGAAATACTCAGTGCACAGGCTTTTGCTCGTTTTGAGAAGAGCAAAAAATCAATATTCCAGAGTCCACCACACAGAGGCATTTGGTGCTCTGTGTGCTCTTTTTTTTTTTTTCAGGTGGTCTCTGGCGATGTGAAAGAGGCTCACACTGACCCCTGGAAAATATAGTTAATGCCTAACTTTGTTATCTTTGTTTTACAGCCATGGGTTGTACCTCCAAATCAATACACGATACACAAATATCCCAGGGCTCCATGTTCTAGACACAGCCCTGACGAGGGCCTGAGAGTCGGCCAGCTTCACACCAGCTGGCACAGACGGCTAGGGGCGGACCTGGTGAAGAAAATAGGGCATTAAAGTTTCAAGTGTGGCTCTGGAGCTTATTAAGAGACATGTCCTATAAATACCTTTTTATAATTTTTGATAGTAAGTATAAAAATATGTGCTGGAGGTCTCAAAACACAATGGTTAAAAAAATCATAAAGCAAAAGGTGCAATTTATTTTGGCTTCGACCAAGTTGATCAAGAAGGATCAACTTCATTGATCATTCTTTTCTCATTTTGGAAACAGTAAGTGGTATTTAGCGACCATAGCCTTCCAAACTGGGACACTTACTTTTTTTCTCCTACAAACCCACTGGCAGAAGAGAAAATAATGTCCGTTTTTTTTGTTTAAAATAATGGTAATTTAATAATTTTATCTGCAGAAAACACAAAACAATAAGTGGTGCATTTGAACGTTCTAAAGTACTAAAGTACCAAAGAACCATGAGTTTAACCACAGTTAAAGAAGCCTATGGACAATTGTTTTGAAGTTTTTACAAACATTTTGGTGTTTTTACAGATATTTAAACGTTAAATAGGGATTTTTTATTAACAAATAAACAAATAAAATAAAAAATTCTAAACCCTGGCTACGACCCTCCTGGTTAATAGAGTTGCCTATAGCTTAGCTTTATGCTCAACACTATAAGCAGGGGAGCAAGCTAGCTACTTCACAAAGTCTTACAATGTAAAATGACATAAAATATACTACCTGGGCTTATATTTTAAAAAGATGATCTACACATACGTATTGGAAGAGGTCAAAATAGAAACTGTGCCCTCAGTTCTGCTCCACAAAGAGCATCATAACTAAAGGACTCAGCGTGCTTTTCTTTTCTATTCCAAGAAAATGTGTTCCCAAAGAGACAAATATTGATTTCCATGGAATGCTTTCAAACCGCAGTAGCATTTCTCACCAGAAGTGTGTTCATTTGAGTGTTGAAGGTCTCATAGAGGATTGAGCCTGGGAATGGAGCAGCTGGACTTTGATAGCACCAGAACATGTCGATGCACATTCAAACTAGTGGATGTTTACTGCAAATACAGGCCTCAGAGTCTCTCCATTTACCCATGGCTACTACAAGATAGTCAGTATCTGTCACTGTCTGCTTCTCGGTTCCTGCAGACCTTGTACCAAATCAGTGGTGCAGATAAACAGCTACAACAGAGTCTCAGCGGCCTAAAGCAGGCTGCGGGCTGATGTTATGGTGAGGGAAAGGAGCATCCACTTAAGGAGGACAGAGGCGCTCTGATAGTAGCGGCTAATCTCTGAGGTCGAGCTGTCAGTCAGCTCCTGAAAACAGATGACGTTAGGGCCCTGATAGGCTGTCTCCAATGGGGGAGACAGGCTGCTGGGACAGAGAGCAGGACTCAGGCCTGACGAACACGGGACGGGGGGATGGAGCAGGGATCAGGACAAATGAAGAAGAGGGAGGAATGCCACACATTGAGTGAGTGAGGAAGGGGTTACATGGAGGAGGTCCCCCATGAACAGAGAGACACTGCTCTGTTGGAGATTGTTGCACGGCTCGCAAAGTTTACTTAACACCAACCTGTGGGTGTAAGGGTCACCACAGGGGGAGGACAGGGGCCATGTTCACCTCCACCTCACTTCAGTCAAGAGATATCAGAGTGAAGATGGAAGACGCCTGAATGATTTAAGAGTGAGTTAAAAAAGCTCCAAATAAATTCTTTCTAAATAATCTTTCTACATAAATTTTCATATAGTTTTATTAATTTCTATTGAACTTTTTTGAACAAGAAAATCACAATGAACAGACAAACACAGCCCAGTCCAAAAAAAAACCAAGAAAACATTTCCGTTATTGGTTAAGCACTCAGGCCACAGCAGCGCACGGGAACTGAAGGTATGGGGCCCATATCTCTAGAAACTGTCCCTTTTTCAGATCGCACCATGGAAGTCAAGTTCTCCAATAGGAGAAGTTTCAGGACAGGTTTGTGCCAGTTCAATTTTGTGAGCTTGTTACTGATCCAAGACAGAAAACTGTTCTGTTATGCGGCATATGTGAGGATGTTATATAATAAAAAGAGCAGAGACACAGGATCCAGATCCACAGTCACTCCAAATATTTTCTTCAGGTCTAAAGGTTATTTCATTTTTTGGTAGAAAGTTGCATAGTGTTGCTTTATTTTAATTAAATTTAATAACATTTTTTTTATTTTTTAACATTTAACACAGTTGGAGATAGTTATTTGTAATATTACAGTTAGTTCCTGTTTATGGATGAATGAGACTGCTTTAAAAACATCCAAACAAAGGAGTTTTTTTCAGAAAGCATCACAAGGTGAATTTTCTTTATAAAAGTATCAATTTAAGTTCTGCTTTTTTTTACCACCAAAAATTTAAAATGGCACCTCCCAACTCCAAATTTCCACTCTGATGTTTTTGCACTACTGTTCACAAACTATAAGGCTTTTCGTTTCACTTTTTCTAGTGTGTGTCACTGACAAAGGCTATCAGTAGTACTTCATTATGTCAACAAATCCAAAGTAATCCTGACTATCAGCAGTGATAGTACTCATTTGTTTAATGTAAAGATGTTATCAATTTTACAAGGTGTGTGTGTGTGTGTGTGTGAACTTCTGCCCTATTCTTAAATAAGTACATCTCATACTCTACAAGCATGTAATTGCAGCTTCTGGCCCGTGGCTCCTATTAGATTAGACCGGAGATTTATCGAAACAGCTTCCGCTTTTCAGATAGGATAGTGACAACACTTATCTCCAGATATTCCCTTATCAAAAACAATTTAGTGAGAGAACAAGACATTATCCTAGATTTTTTTTTGACATTGCGGAGTGCTTTGGCTTTGCCTGGACTGGTACAAGGGTCTGTTTGCTCTGCACACAGTCCATCCACTGAGACAGAAGCATTAACATTGCCTTAGTGATCTCTTGATGTCACTGCCATTATGTTCGCATCAAGGCCCTGGACTTTGAGACAGACACAGAAACCCAAAGTTTTGACGGTGTTCAGGGAGTGTTGTTATACCTGCACCAGTGTGCGCTGGCAGCGAAGGGGAGGGTCCCAGCTCGCACTTAGCAGCTGCCCAGAGAGGTCAGTACAAAAGATGGAGCCAGCAGGTCATCGGGAGGTTATTCTGACCTTGCCGCTGCCAGTATTTATCAAGAACCAAAGGAGTGTGTAGTGTTTGTGTGAAAGTGTGCCTGCTAGTGCTCGCCTGGGAGAGAACAAGATGGTGGAGGATTATACAGTTTATGAAAAAAGATGTTTGCTGAAACTTGAGGTTTGTAGACATATTTGACTGTGGGATCAGAGTTGGTGCCATGAAGACAGGCTCCCAGGAACCTTAAAAACATTACAAAATACTAAGTCAGCACTCATTCTGGTTCATACACATTCATACTTTATTGTACATACTGTTATTGTCACAGCTCAAAAGTGAATGCACAAAAAGGTTCATCAAAGTACTTTATAGCGATTGCACTGTTCTGACAGATACCATTTCAAAGCTACTTTTACAGCATTATCAATGTTATGGTTGATAAAGCTCTACCTTAGATGCATTGTTTTCTACTAATCACTATTAGTCAATCACAAGCTCAAAATATGTTGATAATTTCTGGCACCATAAACATGATATGCCATCATCCAAGGCTTCACACGATTTCTGCAGTGTGTAGGTGACGTCACAGTCTCCTGGTCCATTATTTTTCGACTGTCCTTGGTAGAAAACCCCTAGGGGTGAGTTGAGGACAGGTTGCACTCACCCCTGTTCCTATCAAAATGTAGTGTTTACTACTGTACTCTAATAAAATAACGTGTTTACAAGAAGCACAATAAGATCCCAGTGGGAAAGCTCAACCTATTAACTCTTAACTACTGAGTTTTGTGTTAGCTTTTTGCAGGACACCTGTTGGCATTTCAGGTGAGATGGTTCATGTAAAGCCCAACAAGCCTTCAGAGTATTTGTTCTTTCCGTGGATGATGCCTGTAAAATGGCTTGCAGGTGCTTGAGCCAGGGGCGCAGTGTCTAGGGGCCCTGTTAACTATTAACGCAGCCATATAACGTTGTTACTCATTAGCACCTCTTGCTCTTGAGACTCTCACTGACCTTAGTCACAGGTAGGAGTCCCAGAAGGTGTGTGCGCTCTTTCTCCTATGGCTGCCATAGTTGAGGTGTGGCTTTCACAACGAGAGCTTTCAGAGAGCGACATGCCTCCTCATCATAACTCAGTCCTCTTCCTCTCCCTTCCTCCAGTCATCCTCCGGGCTCCCTTGACTCCCACGCACATTCAAGTTTGTTTCCCCCCTCTGCAGATCCTTTTTAATGACCTTCGTTATAACCTTTATCCTTTTACACCATAAAAATGCCAAGACGTGAAGGAGCCTTGTACAAAGTATTGTTTGTCATGTAGTGCTCCAGGTAGAAACTTTAATCTGGGGCTAAAGTCTAAAGGTGTAATGAACACTGATGAATGACTCATGTCAGACACGCTGCTGTTTGTTAAGAAACTGTCGTAGTGTTACGGTATGAACAGTGTAATAAGAACTCCATACCTATGACACGTGTACATATACTGTAGGTACAGGGAAGTTTTGTTCCTTGTTGTTTTTCTTTTTTTAGTTTGGAGATAGGAATACTGGGTAGCTTCTTTAGTGTTTTTATTTTTTGGATCAAAAAGTCTCGCCTTATCTTGAAACAGCCTCTTGTAAAGGATGCCATTTAGTTCCACACATGGGCCTCTAGACAAAATGTGAGGGTAATAATAATAATAATAATAATTCATTTTATTTCTAGGCGCCTTTCAGTACCCTCAAGGTCACCTTACAGTAGATAAAAGCACACAGTACACAACAATGAAACAATAATAATAAACAGCAAAAAATCTGAATAAATAACATTAGAAAGTGAAATGAAAATAGTGACGGGTAAAGGTCAGGTAAAGGTATGTTTAAACAGCCTGCTTTTGCCTGGACAAATATCCAGTCTAGTCTCTAAAAACCTGGTAAAACCCCAAAACAAAACCCAACGTGATAGAAGTGGAGCTAACAGCTTCTGGAATGACACAATATACAGTACCTGACACATTAGGTCTTCATGTAATGGAAGGAAATAGGAAAAAAACATAACGTAACCCCACATTACGCATATTTATATATTTTGTTTTTCCTGTTATCTTGCCACACTATTGTAAATTAAATATAATAAATCAGTCTTTTTCAATTAGACCAGTTTATAGATGAGTGTGTCTAAGTTACTTTCATTGCTTAAGCGGAATACTGACGGCCTTCTTTTTGGTCATAATCTACATAAAAAGCAAAGCTTCACCAGTACTTTCTATTATCACTGAATGTTAATCACATAAACCTTGATGATATCTGCTTCTTTTGCAGCAACATCAACAGCAAAACTGTAAAAAGTAGGTCTAAGCCAGTTTTGAAACTGAGACTTCAATGAGGTTAGCAAAGATTATGACCATATCTATTAAATGTTCTGCACAGTTGCTCCTTTCTCAGTCAACATATCACAGCAACAAGCTTATTTACAAACCCTTATATAATTTCAAAATTCCTCAGAGAGAGCCTTCGATGTGGACGTGACTTGGGCACTGAGCGGAAGTTAGTCCAGTCTTGGAGCCAGCCAGAGTAAAGTCAAATCAGCCATGTCTTTTTGAACCTCTTTTGTTGAGACCTACTGTGAAAGTCACAATAAGGATTTAACAGTACGTGCTGCAGATCAACCTGATACGCCTCTTGCTCAAACAGTAGAGAAGTTGGTGCAAAGATGAGACATTAGATAGATTTAAGATTAAGTTGAGCCTCTAAATTTGGTTACATTGCAGATACAAATTGGTTAAAGCAGCAGGGACTGTGACAAATTGTTTTTGTGTGTTTTCCGCCAATGGGACGCAAAGAGACTGAGAAATTGTACTCCCACCATGGGCAAACACAACGGGCCACTGCTCCGTCTGGTACTGTACACACCACCCGAACGAGCACAAAGGACGGTGCACGATTGGTGTGTTTGACAGCGATCAGATAAAACCATAATTGGTCCATGTAAATGCATATGTTTTTTTTGTCAAACAAAAGCCCTGGTCACGCCATAGAAACTGTCGCGCAATGTTTTCATTGTCTGGCAACTGGCTAAAGCGTAGGAGAGCTCAACAGAAACCTTCGAGTCAGACGGTGTTTAATGTGTGTGGAACGCCAGCGCTGTGAGTGTGTGTTTGTCTGCGATTGCTTTAAGTGCGAGAGGGCCACAGCGAGGCAAGGTTGTGCGGTCATAGAAGGACAAAGGCTGTGCAGAGTCGGCCATGTCTGGTGCAGGCTGTTTTTAGAGAAGTTCAAATCTTATCAGATCTCACGAGGGTTATTTGTTCTCTTGGCTAAAAAGCTATGGGCATATTTGAACACATTTTCTACTGGAAAGAAAGTTTAACTGTATTTACAGAAGGTCAAGGCCGAACTTTGGCACTTTTTTTTTGGAAAGGCGCGCTTAGTTGAACACATTTTAACACATTGTTGGCAGCTTGTTGAGATTTTTTGCATTCACTCGGAGGGATGGCTCATCTAAAAAAGCTATAATATTTAAGTTTTGTCTTGGTTCTGACTCATGTGGGTTCTGCGTTTCTACATTACAAGCAAGACAAGCTAGACATTTATATAAAAACATAGTTAATTAGCACTGTTAAGTGCACTTTTTGATAGTATGGGAATTAAGAGGAAACATGCACAAGTCAACAAAGATCTACTTAAATATTTCAATGTATGGATAGCCTAAAGCTCAGAGATTTGACCAAAAAATTGTCACAAAAAGTTATATAGAATGGCAGGTATTCCAAAAACATTATGGTATTCTATGTAACACTACATTTTTAAATATTTGACCAATCAGAGCCTTTAATTTACATTGGGGTGTGACCAAACAAATATGACATAGTTAATCCAAAACCTTGTGTGACCTTTACGCCATTAAGCCATTGCAACTTAGTCATGATTTAACATTATAGCCTATCAAAAATTTTCCTTTAATTTCAAACATAGCCTCCAAAATTCAAGCACAGAATAAGAAGCTTTTACAGAGCATAAAAAGCTGAGCGGACGACTCATGGGAACTCTAAAACATAATAATAAACTTAACACTCAAGCACTGTGTACAGCACCAAACATTAATTATTTTTTAGCAAGTTGTGATTGCACATGGATTGTTTTCATATCTATCATATAGACCTTGAAACATGAATAAACTCACACTCTCCACCTGCTCCATCTTCACTCCTCTGCAGTGCCAGGCCCAAGGATGCCTCCCCTTTCCGCCGGCACCACCTACATCCACCCGCACTGTCTCCAGTTCTCCTATCAGTGACGTGGCCCCTCCGTCCAAGGCTGTTTTCTCTGCCGCTGCTGGCTCCAAACAGCTGATTCAGGGAAAGTCACAATGTGTCCCGGAGTCCCGACCTTCTGCACAGAGACAAAACAGAGAGAGAGAGACTGGCTCCACAGGATGGAGACGTTAGCGCGCAAACAATAACAAAAGCCTCTGCATCTACCCAAGAGAGATGAGGTGCACTTTTCCAGCCACTGAAACCAGGGTGAACGAGTCCATAAGGAGACGAAACCTCGTGTACTGCTCACTTCCCGTTTCTTCACATATATCATTTACAGTATGGATAATACAGTAGGGTTCCTATCCATCTTCATTAACTCATGACATTTGAATTAGAGGATATCTGTGGTGTTTTCTCACATATCTTAAATTACAGTAAGATGTTTTATAGGGAATTAGCAGGTGAATGTAGAATACTACACTTCTGCATCTTATCTTGTTTGGTGGATGAATGGCTTTTTAAACACTTAAGTTATCTGACTGTTGGCTATTTGGAGGCGGGTTCCTTTATGTTGCTGCCAAAGTGATAGGACTGACTGAAAAGGCTCCCTGAGTTCCACTCAAGCTTTTCCACTTAGAATGAAATACCTGTTTGTGTTACATTTTCACAATCGCTTAGTCTGATAAAAACATTGCACTTTTTCCTCCTGCATTGGTTGATGCCAGACATAAATGAGGAACTAAACATATTTCTCTCGTCCACTCACTACAACTGCATTTAAAGAATGCTAGAAATCTGACTTTTGAAAACACTGCTGGCACTTATTTGAAACTGACTGAGGACCTTTTGTCTTTATTTAATAGGACAATAAAGGGACAGAAAACAGGTTGAGAGAGAGAGGAAATGACACAGAGCATATGACCCAAGCGGAAATCTAACCCGGGTCTCCTGAGTATATGGTATATACCAGGTCAGGCACCCCACAAAAGTTGATTTTGATTAGACGTATAAACCTATATTCACCACTATAGTCTCTTATTCGATTTGCCACAGAAATACAATAGGGTTTCCATGGTAACCAGTTAAAAGCCACACTGGGTCATGTTGCTGCTGTGTAGTGTTGTAGTGTTGTACACAAAGTCTGTCATGGGGTGCAAATGTGGAAAAGTTATATAGTGTTGCTTTAAATCCAAATTACTTTTGTGCCTTATTAAAATGTATTGAATTCATTTTTTGCTCTGCACAGGGATAAATTTAAATTTACATCTGTGTTTTATATTCTCTGACTATACTTGAATTCACCAAAGCACTCTTTTTTACAATTACTCTACTCTTCACTTAATCCTTTATTCAGTGACAGTAAGCACAATGTTCAAATAAATATTAAAATTACATCAAGCCAGCCTTTGCTCTCCGAGTCCAGTTAATCCCGAGAGCAAAGTTATTTACTTCTGCTGTTAAAAGTTGGTTCGAAATGTGGTGACAGTGCTAGCACTTGGAAATCCCTGCAGTAGATTGCTCAAGCCTGCCCCAGTTTTCTCAAACATATCAAGTGAAAGTGTGATTGGGCCGAGATTAAAAAGGTTCATGATATACCAACGGGCTGTTGGTCAGACATGATTGGAGACACCGTTAAGAAGAGACCAGCTCATATGGGCCCTAAAGTCTGTGTCATTTTGATATGACATCATGACATGAAAGTGATAAAGTGGAACTGCGTGAAACTCAAATAAAATGAAAACACAGATAATAAGGCTGTACAAAGTCTGTGTAGAAAGGTTTATGTCATCTTTACTAGGAGAAGAATGAATCTGCTCCAAATAATCCAGTTTAAACAGCAGAGCACCACTTGGAAATGCCAAATCTACCGGGATGGTACCTTTCCAAAACGACAAAGGTTACTTTTACACCTGTCACAATCCGTTTAATCATCTACCACTTCAAACAGGAGAGCCTGTCGCTCACAGCCTCCCAGCAGCCTTTGCTCCAAAAGCCCTCTGCAAACTGCCATTGATAGAGCACAACAGGCCTTTACAGGTACATAAAGGAACTGAACGTGTCTTCTATAAAAATGAGCGCAAATAGGTCAGAGTTTTAAAAGCAAGACGACAGGTGCTCAGGCCAGTTTAGCATTGGCAAAGAAAAACGAAGAAATTAAGAATTGATCTAAAGTTGCTCAAGCTTGATTTGCAAAAAAGAGAACTAGTGCCCTGTGATTTTTTCTGATGATTTATGGGAGGCTAATTTAATATTATGATAATAGTCTACATCAATATATGCGTCTAAATGTAATCTGACTCTCTAGACATGTGTTTAAAACTGTGCAATGCTCCAGCTCACCTAATCCACAATTTATTCTACCATTTTATTCCTTTATTTATTTAAAATGTGCAAACAGAACAAATATTTCCTTTTTTATAATATAAAATTTTTAAAAGATAAATTTGAAAGTGATTTTTTTTTCTATATACTCTATTGCTCTTAAATACAATAGACTAGTGGTCGGCTATGTAGTAGGCTAATTACATAAGACAAAAAAATAAATAATTTTGAGAAAAATAATCGAAAAAATATAATTTTCCAAAATACCCTCTTAAAAAATTACATCACTCAATAGTTAGTTTACATTAATCATAATGAGTTCATGCGCTATTCAAAGCTGAAGATAATCGGTCATTTAGAAAACACATTACCGGCAACAAAAACTCAATGACTGGACCAATCATTTAAATGAACGAGTTTAAATGAGTTTAAGTGTTATTGTCTCAATAACATCCCACACATGGCCATTTACAGCAGTCCTGGTGATCCGGGTTTGCACTGTGCCTGTAATAAGAGCTGGAGTGTTGGAGATAATCATTATCAAGTCTGTACATAAGGCACTGACACCTGAAGAGGGGTCGGCCATTAGTCTGCACAGCTCAGGGAAGAAACAAACACTATTCAGATAAAACTGCCTATGAGTAGGTTTAGCCTACATAAAATCGTCTAATAAAACTTTTTTTGTAATGCGTAAGGAAATTATTGTAGATATTGTCGCGGACAGCAGTTGCATATATGCTCTTTTTTTTTTATAAACGTCTTGTGGCCTAAATGTAACTCGATTAGAGGCCTGTATGACAGGGGCCCGGGCCCAGAGTTTGACCGTCTCTGGATAATGTGGAGACAGGGCGGCGTCCTGCCACTTTTACTCCCAGTGTCAGACCGGCACATTTTGACATCACTACGAAAACACCTCATTCATCAAGTCTCTCCGGCTCCGTGGCCCGCTCCTAATCGGTGGAGGGGGCAACTCAGAAAAAACAACACGCCTCTGTATAATCTCTCACCTCACTGACAAGCGCGCCCCAGGACAGCGACCAGAACCAGGACCAGGTCCAGGACCAGGACCAGCTGGATGCGGAACCATAGCGCATGGCCGTGTTCACTCCATTAAAACCATATCTTCACATTCATCGAGGAGTTTGATATTACAAGAAAAAGTTCAACTCAATAGAATGCCAATAGGTCTATAGACACAGACCCTCCATAAACTCAATTTTTTAAGCTTTGAATTAGCTTTCAACATAATATACACACAACGTCATATTTTAGGCTAATAATAAAAACGGCCTCATGCTAATAAAACAACTAATAGGCTATATTGTAGCCTACTGTGTTTTGAAGTTAGTTTGCTAATAGTGAATAGTAGCTGTATTTTACGCTTTTTTTCAATAAATAACCATTTATCATGCATGGTATGGCTATGTTTAATTTTTTTAGCCTTGTTGGATGTAAGCTAAGTGCTAAAGACGGGTTTTTTAAATAAAGCTGTAGGCTAGCATCACAATAAGTAATGTGGCAAGGTTATTCAGCTAACAAATGTTGATTATTTTGTATCTTATTTTTATCCGCAGTGCTGAGGAAAATGGATGTGACTATAAAAATGTTAGTTAGAGGCTATTATACAGGCTACATATTAGCTACACTGTGTCCTGTGAGTTGTTAGCAGGGTGCAAAAATGAAGCACCCTGACCAGACTGCATCGATAGGGGTTTATACTGAGGTAGGCTAATATTTAACATCATGCATTTTATATAAACATTGGAGATAGCTGCATTTGAAGCTGTCCTCATCCACACTGGCTGTAAACACACAAATACAAGCTGAATGACTGTGAGTGTGATTGTGAAGCTCGTGAACACGCGTCAGAAGAGCCGTAAATAGCCTAAATGAATGATTCAATTGACACCTCGGCACTTTTGATCACTGAACGATGTATATTGTGGCCTGCCTGAACGAATCATCTCCTTGTTCAAAGCAGCAGCAGCAGTAGAGTTTGTGATTCTCCACAGCTCAGGACAATTAATCCTGAATAAAGGCGCCTGACTTAAATAAACTTATTTGCAAGGGGTTTGTTGTTCACAGTGCAAAGAACAAGGGGAATAAACAACGAGAGCATGCGCAAACCAACATAAAGGTAATATAAAGTTTTATTTGCGTAAACTCGTGCATTTCATTACAACAGTATAAATAGCCTATTTTATAATATGACTCACCCATATTAGAAAATGTAGCCTTACATTTTAAATAACTTGTCCTGGTCGGTCATGGGTTAGTAAATATTAGTAGAAAGACTGTTAATTGTGGCTTAGCTGGGATTTTTTTTCTACTGTGTGATCTCAGACATTTCAAAAAAATAAAAGCCTAAAAATTCAAACCGATATAGAAATGAAGAATGCAAATGAAAGTCCTCAGTTTGAGACCTGATCAAGTGAGCCGCAGTGTGATTGATTGGAGGAGTTCACAGGCTGGCACCCCCATCGTGTATCCAGCGCCCAGGCTGCAAATGATTGGTCGGCCTCGTGCTGCCGCCGACACAATAAGCGCCTCCTCTCTTAAACTCCGTCAGAGCGCACGCACTAACGTTTCCCATTACTCCCAGCACAAGCAGCGGATCACTATTACTGACTTGGAGAGCGACTTATGGGCACACAACTAGCAGGTAAGTGTTGGAAAACGTCTTTAATGCCTTCTTTTCTGTTCGTCGGGACCGTGACGCACAGCTGGTTGAACATCTGGGGCATGGTAGCGCACCGCCAGGGACCCAGTTCATTTCGGAGTATTGTTTTATCGCCCTGTTGAGCCTGCCTCTCGCTCTTATCTGTTTAGGGTCTTATCAAACGGTTATCTCATTGCTGTGAAGACATATTGCGTTTTGTTTCCTATCTCCATATGTGTGTGTGTTTGTGTATATGCTCTGGTGTGTGCGATGTGGGAGGACAGTGATTTGACACGGATGGATCCAGTGCCTCTTAAGGGCGCTTGATGGGAGCTATAGCAATCACTGCCATTTTATTGGATTAACCCACAGCGCGAAATAATGTCTGGAAATGAATGATCTAATGTCAGGTTTGTAGGCTTTCTGTAGGGGTGGATCTTGACGAATTAAATCAGATAAAGTTTAGTGAGTTTGTGTCAGGTTTTCGTGTAGATGTTGGGGGCATGTTCAAAGTCAGCTGATCGGAGCTTGGAGTTAAACGCGTCGACTCTTCTTTTCTAACGCTGGTGCTCTCCTGTTGCAGGGCGGACTACTCCCTGACCATTTGTTAACCCTTCGGTGTTTGGAAAGTACTCCTGGATGGACCTGGGCGAAAACAGCTGGTCCATGGTCAAGCGCGAAGTGTCCAGCAGCCCAGGGTCGCCGGCGGAGAGCTACCTGCCCGGTGACAGCAGGAGGGACGGCCCCGCCGCGGACGAGCTCCGGACGTCCGTGTCACAGAGCGAGCTGGACGCCCTGGGCCACCGGCGACACTCCTACGTCCACTTTGGACACCACAACAACGGGCTGGGCGCGTCCGAGGATATGCCGCTGTTTACGGACTTAGACCAGGGCAGTAAGCTGGTACTGTCCGGGAGTGCGCACAAGGGCGGCCTCCTGGTGGACCCCAGCGACATGTACCAGACTCTGGCCATCGCCGCAGCGCAGACGCAGACCGGATATGAGCCCTCCACGGGGGGCTACATGCACTCCAGCCCTAATTCCCCCATGTACGTGCCCAGCTCGCGCGTGGGCTCAATGATCCCCAGCCTGTCGTACCTCCAGGCCGGCGGTTCCCAGCCCAGCCACGTGTCCAGCCACCCGGTGTGGTCCGCGCCCGAGAGCCCCTCATACAGCACCGGTAGCCCCCACGCGGCCAGCCGCTTCCACTACCCCCCCAGCCCGCCCATGAATAACGGCACGGCCCGGGACACAGCCTACAGTAACACACTGAACGTGGGCAGCAGGGACCAGTACGGTCTGTCCCGATCCCTCAGCGGGACCTATGCCAGCCCCTACTCTCCGTATGTGGCACAACAGCTGCCTTCGCCCTGGACCAGCGGGCCTTTCGACAACACCATGTTGCACACACTGCAGAGTAGGGGTGCGCCCCTCATCAGAGGCCCCAACGGAGGTGAGACTGATACCCCTCCCACTGAAAGATGTGGGACAGGGCTTGATCTTGTTGTCCTGGGTTGTTAAAAACGTTACATATTTTTTGAACAGGCAGATACTTATTGACAAAGATAATTAATAAACTAATAATTGGAATATTATTGCCTAAAACTAACTTGTCAAAGAAGACTAAAATAAAAAACATAAAATAAATTATTAACATTTTGAAATAATATTTAATTAGGCCTACTTATCAACAACAAAAAACTTCAAGTTTATTTGTGTAAAAAATATTTTAAGGTGTTTCAATTTAAATATAGGCCTAATCACACACACGCACACACACACACACACACACACACACACACACACACACACACAGAGAGAGAGAAATTAATAGGCTTGAGAGTTGATAAAACAGTGAACCAAATGATTTTTAGTAATTTTACGGACTCTGCGCTTGGTTCATTTGCTTTAAGCTCACTTTTTCTCTGTTGTCTCGGTCCTCAGTGTCGGACCTCCTGGACGACATGGGCGAGAGTCGAGAGTGCGTCAACTGCGGCTCCATCTCGACGCCGCTTTGGAGACGCGACGGCACGGGACACTTTCTGTGCAACGCCTGCGGCCTCTACAGCAAAATTAACGGACTGAGCCGGCCATTAATCAAAACACCGAAGAGGACGGTGAGTGGCGACCTATTTCTTGGCGCATACGTGTCACATCTGTCTTTGTCAAATAACCCGCAAGACTCTTAAGCTTCATGTCTGAGATCATTTCTGTGAAACGAAAAATTGTATTGTTGTGTAATGTTTAGGTTATCCTAAATTAGCAAATGTAGTTTAAATGCAATACTTTATTAATAGTAATATTAATATTAGTAACATATTGCTTTGTGCAAATCTCGTTTATTCTAAAATAATAGATTCTATTCTTTTCTTGTACAGTCTATATTACTTTGATAATTATTTTTTTCTTTCCAAGTGAGCTTTTCAAGGGTTGTCATTACATTACTTTTGGCGCGTGTACAGCTTTACGCACAGCTTTTAATGACGAATCTTAAACGTTAGATATATTTTTTTTAGTTGGATTCTCAAAGGTTATTTGAGCAAGTGCCACGTTGAAAACAAACCGAGAAGCCCTGTTATTGTTGGGAAATAGAATGTGAATGGCCGCATAATGAAATTAGTGGCTTGTAACAAAACGTCAGGTCGACCTGTCAGTATTAACTTCCTGATTTGAAAACACGCACAGTGTTGGAGCAATTATTAATGATTGTATCTTGTTTTTTTGTCACCAGTCGACGTCAAGAAGAATCGGTTTGTCCTGTGCAAACTGTCAAACGAGCACGACCACTCTCTGGCGCAGGAACGCGGAGGGTGAGCCGGTCTGCAACGCCTGTGGCCTCTACACCAAACTGCACGGGGTCAGTTTGAATCACAACTAGAAAAATTAATTGTCCATAAATTAATAATTATAAATTTGTGTATCTTGAACTGTTATTTCAACGTGTGGGAATTATTCATTCAGTTCGTTTGCCACCTGCCCAGTTTGGATTAATACAAAGCATGTCTTTGTTATTAATTAGATTGTGTTTTAAAAGTACTATAAATAATTTTATTACATATATTGTAGGTGCCTCGACCACTCGCCATGAAAAAAGAGGGAATCCAGACAAGAAAAAGAAAACCCAAAACTCTCAACAAATCTAAAGGATCCTCTGGTGAGCATTCATTATTGCTCTTTATATCTTTATTAAACAACATAAATCATAGTCTAACTTCTAAATCTCTTTTTCTAGGAAACAATAACAACAGTAACACTGTCTCCATGACTCCCACGTCTACATCTTCATCTAACTCTGAAGACTGCTCTAAAACCAGCTCTCCAACTGCACAGGTGACTGGGGTAAGGCAGGAAAACATTAAATCATGCAGATTATGTTGAATATATGGAAAGTCTGATGGAAATAGGCAGGAGGCAGAAATAGTCTGTGTCACCTAATCTGTAACTTATGTGTCACCTAAACATTTGAATGACAAATACTATTCTCACATGAAGTCAGCTTTACAGAAGTGTTAAGTGTTAAACCAGTAACTTAAATAGTTATTTGCAAGAATATGTAAAGTTTAGTTTAAAGCCTTTTTGCCCACATGAATAATAATGTAATTTAGAAATATCTAATCTGACTTGTAATCTGTAGTTTGTTATTCATAGTTTTGTAGTTTAATTTAGTAGCCATAAGAAAAAGGGACACAGGGAGGATATGACAACCCAAACGGTTTCAGATAAAACAGACATTATGTGGTAATTCTGAGACAATTTATAAATAACCAGTGACTTTACTGTGAATATCTTTCCTTTGACTCTGTAGATTACTTCTTCTGTGCTGTCCAGTCCAGGAGAAGGGACGGGCTCTGTCTCATCAGTGAAGTATCCGGGACAGGACGGCCTGTACAGCAGTGTGGGTCTGTCTCAGGCGTCGGATGTATCCTCAGTGAGGGGCGAGCCTTGGTGCCCTATGGCTTTAGCCTGACCCTAAGCATGTTTCATTGGACTGTGATCCCAGCACATTGCCGTTTGGAAATATCCAGGAGCATTTATTTGTTTCCTTGTTCGGATGAAGCGCCTGACGTTCACTTGCGTGGAATATCTGGCTTCCACATTGGGGATAATGGCAGGCCAACATGATCAACATTGCTTTCTGCTGTGGATGGCTTTAGGAGGCACTCAGTTTAAATCTCTCCCACACATCCATTTTTAATAATGTACAAAACGGATTTTCTCTTTGTCTTTTGGATACAGACAGTGCCTTATTAAGCACAACTTTATGGACATGTTCCTTTACCACAACTGGAATCACGCAGAGACGACTTTTATAAATCAAAAGGGATAAAAACGAAAATATTTATAAATCTTCCAATTTTGAAAACATGGCTATGATTGTTAATAAAGATATCATTATAGAGTAGAGCTTCTTTTTGGTGTTTCTTTTAAAGGCAGTTGTAGTATAGTGGTGTTGAATCTGCACATTTTCCACTGAAAGCTCTTACTGTAAACGAGTTTGGTATAAACAGGGTATAAATGACTTCATCAGCTTGTCTTTCTTTAACTTATTTACTCTCAAATAATCAAACTAATCCCCCTTCCTCGTAATAGACAACAAGGTACTAGTCTTTGACATGTAAAGCAGTTGCATGGCTTGTTTGAACAAAGCACACCCCAAATAAATAACCTGTTGGTTGCGCTACAGGAAACTGTATACTTGCTTTTACAATACAAACATGTACTGTCGCATCTTTGTCGTCATTAGACAATGGAGAATGAATCCATTGTGACTGGATTAAAGGGAGAGTGATAAGACAAATAAATAACGAAGGCAAGGGATAGTTGAATATAATTTTGTCTTGATGGTGCTCCCTCTGTGTGCTAATGGGTGACTGTGAGCTCCAGCTGAGTGGGCGGAGTCAGGCCTCAAAATAGAGCCTCAGCATTAAGTCAGTTAAAGTCGGGAAAGTGAAGGATTTCTTTTTTTACCTCACACCTTTCTGCTTCAACAATGTCATTTCTTTCTGGAAATATTTATTTTTCCAAATATGTTTTTTCCTGAGCATAATTCTTTTTTGTTTGTCCTTTAATTTGTGGAGGATTATTTAAAATTTAGTCAAATAAATTGTTCTGCTAATGCTAAGGTTATCTTTTAAATTTTTTACTTTGAGCGTGTGTAAGCTAGTTTCTTCCATTGTGTGTGCAGGTCAAAATATTGAATAACTCAATGCTAGATTTTGACATTTTTACAAATTTAGTTTCTTCTTAAGTAAAATTTGTTAGAACAAAAATAATATTACAATTAAAAGTAAACATTTTGGACAAACTTCAAAGTTGTTATAATAAAACGATTCAAAATAAAATGTGTAAAAAGTGATAAAAAGAACTGTTTTACATAAAAAGGGTTCAAATTTATTTTTAAACATACAGATTTGTTTTATGTGTGTGTTACAAAGAAGGTGTATACAGCGCATTTTTATCACATCGCATGACATATTTTAATTTTATTCCTCATTGATCTGACACCAGAAAATGCTATACATTCATTAAGCATCTCACCTGTGCATTTCTCAGCAATAGATACTGTTTAAATATCTTCTATGTACCACACAGTGAAACAGACATTGACAATCATTCAGTTTTGCCAATGTTAAGTCTTTAAAAGTATTATTTTTGCCCTATTTATTGTATGTGTGACATTGCTCCTGTCGGGTTTTCCAAACTGGGAGTGTGCTGATCATCTACTGTAAGAAAATAAAATAGCTATTCAGACGTATAGTAATAGAACCACATTTACAAAATAGTAAACTATCCCTTTAAGACTGGAGATAGTGTGTAAGAATATCTTTGCTTTTCTTTTTCCCTTTTTTTCTGACTGGTTGGCTTCCACACTGTGCCTATCTTTCATTAAAGCCTAACTTTGTTGTGCTTGACATGTTTTCTTTTTTTTTTTTTTATGCTGGTCTTTACCGGCAGCGTACAGGTTTAAAGCACAATCCACTTTCTTGTGTCCTCTTGAACCGTCAGCTGCAAGGACCTGTCACAATGTTTACTGTTCTTAAGCGAATGTAGCCTTTGAGTAGTACCACATGAAAAGATTTTCGAGATGCTGAAGATTTACGTCTGGGCTTTGCGTTATCCGTCTGCTCCTTGACGTATTGAGTTTATTGAGTGTTGAGGAATTTGCAAAGTTGCACCACAACCCTGAGTGTGAACACTGCCGTTGCACTTTTGACATGAATGTTACTGTTGCTGTGTAAAGTGTAAAGTCTGCCATGGTATTGTGTTTGCCATTCACTCGGACCATGGATAAGCTCATGAACATCTAAATAACCAAACCGCCTTATGTTATGTAAAGACAAACTAGTGTTGAACTCAAAAACAGGGGTAAATATTTATAGCGTTCTGAATTTATGAGGTGGTCCTGCCTTGGCACGGTCTGATTGGTATCCATGGAGACGAGAGGGAGGAAAGCTAAACAGAGCGTCCCAGAAACATCACAGTGTTCCTCCCTCTGCTCTCATCTGGAGACGTGCAGGGGTCATTTCGCTTTTACACTGAGGCTGTATTCACACTGGAGTCAAAACTGGAGCCAAATAGATGTTTTTCCTTTAAGTCTGTCCATCACTTTTTACTTGCTATTACATTCATGTGAGAGTTTTTTTTTTTTTTAACAGAAGTCTTAACCCACTATAGAGTCACTGTGTTTTTTTCAGAGCAGTGCTCTCGTTCTCTTCTCATGCAAATTACTGCCAACAAAACTTTGATAATGGAATCCCAGGTCTGATTATACTTTGTTTACTTGTGTGAACAGTCAAATCTGAATTTATGCAACTTTTTGTTACACATTGTAGTCAGTAATATTTTTATTTTTGTTTCCACAAATTTGAGGAGCAGAAAAATATATCATAATTCAAGGCCATGGGAAATACCATACTTTCTGCATTAGTTTTCTTGATGTACAGGAGGTTGGTTTAGTTAGCTGGTGAGACACAAAAACTGGTTGTATCCTGAATCAACTAGGCTTACTAGAGTTACATTAGTCACACATATCTGTGTGAATACTATGTATTTTGGAGTTTTGAGTCATACCCACAACACAGATATACAGTGAACCCTAAAGTCACAAGAAGTTAATGTGTTTTGGTCGGTGACTCCTGGGTGTTTTTTTTTTTCTCTTTTGTACGCCATGTCCATGATTTGATATTTATGCAAATGTAATCAGTTGGCCACCTTCTGGTGTTATAAGCATGATGCTCCAATCAATAGTAGCAGATTCCTGAAGAGACATAGGGACAGCACTGGGCTCTTGCAGCCGGTTGAAAGTCCTCCTAAAGTAAACAGAGCAGGCAGCAGTGGAGTCCAGGCCCAGGGCTGTTTGACCAGCAGACTCCAGCGCTCCCTCAGGAGATGCCCGTTGATCTTTCCACGCTGCCTTTCAAAGGAGAGTCCCACATAGCCTGCCTTCCCCCGGAAGAGATGAGATCTCTGACTCAGCCCTTTTGGGCTTCCTTGACAGACTCGGGACACACTCAAAAACACAACAGTTGCTCTACTTGTATTGTTCTATATTAAATCAGTTCGGATTCTTAGTAAAAACGTAATTCAAAGTGATGTCTACAGAGCATTGGGAATTCACTCCTGTACTTGAGGAATATCAGCTGAGCAAGCACTAAGTCACAAGGTAAAAGTTCAGAGCAGCATAATTAGATGGGAAATGTTTGTAAAATCATAACATTAGTGGAGGCATTGTGTTGGAGCGTCACTGACAGTTGATCCCACACAGAGCAGTAATGACCTGTCATAACTATAAATAGTCACAGTTACTTATTACAGAAAAGGGAGGAGTGTGTGGGGGGAGGCTGGGTGTTGTACGAGTAAAGAGTGAACAAGGCGGAACGTTCTCTGTGTCAGTGTCTCTGGTGACATCTTTGTTATCCTTTATGGAAAATGTTAAGTTTCAAACATGCTTTTAACTTGAAAGTGGCTTTTAAACACCGATAAGACATATGCAGCCAACACAGATGAAGCAATCAAAGAAATAGAAACTATTTAAAGCCCACTGTAGTTGTCAGAGTAAATGTCAGAGTTTGGGAATTCTGACACAATAAAAAGTTGTAGTATTGTAGCTTCTTGCTAATGCTACGTACCTCTGAACTTTATTAGGCAACAGTGGAACACACTGTAGATGCCGATGCTAATCATAACCATAAACATCACTCCTCTTTGTGTTCGTTCACAAGAACAATCTATAATGTTTTAAATAAATAAACCTGTCTATAAACCATGGTCACTTCTCACAACCAGTCACCAGTCGCTTTAAAAGTTTTTTGTAAAAGACACACAACTAGTCAATATTATGACCACGCTTACGTGAAACAATGTACACACTTCTAGGTTTATGTTTACATTTTCAGGAATTTCCCTTTTCTTTTGTACATGTGCATTTGCAGATGTAACAAATTTCTGTGAAATGTATGAGTAACGTTGGGTACATTTGACTAACAAATCAGTTCTTACATGCAGACAATGCAATGCCAGTTTTGTCAGGGAGGAGCTTGGTTACTTTCAAATGGAAAGTTGTTTTATTACAGTGTTTTCTGTCGAGAGGAGTCTGGGCTTTGAAACTCAGCCACTAAATCATGTAACTGTTGTAAGTATTTTTAATGCGATCCTGGGAGTACATTGGGATTTTTGGAAGTTCAGAGCAAGGTTAAAGCTATCTTTCCTCTCCTAGTAGCCCAACAGTCGGCCTTGTGTCCAAGGCGTTTTGAATTAGCTCTGTTGTGTATGGGAACCTGAGCTCACAGCCAAATGCAATACTTCCCAAGTATTTTCTGTCAGAACACTGGCTTTAGAAAACAAAACACAGTGAAATCACTGCAGGACTGAATTCATCAATTAAACATATGTCAACAAACAATATGTTAATCTTTGTCTCTGTGGGGAGAGCAAATTCTCTGCTGGTGATGTATGATCAGGAGCCAATCAAGACTGGAGAACCACTCAGAGACAAGTGTTAAAGGAAAAGTAAGAAGAGAAACATGATTAAATTATTCTGATCAGGACTAAGTAGTCTTACTGTAAACACTCATTATTTTAGATTCATGTTTAAACTTACTGTCACTAGTTATATATAATAATAATTATATATAGTACAGTAAATGTATGATAGAGTAAAAAACCAGCAGCAAGCTGTAGGTGTGCACAGAAGCTAAATGAATGGCCGCTACATAGGTTTGGTTTGTTGTTTATTGATTTTATTGTATGGGGAACAAAATGCAATGCCAACTGCAATAATGAAAATATATGATTGATAACACAGCCAAAATGTTCAAGTAACTCAAGTACTAAAGTTAGTAACTGAATTTCAGAGTTCTGTGTAATGTCATGTCAATCTGCTGAATCATTAAGTCAATGCTGAATGCTTTGTTTTTGTTTAAACAAGGTGTGGTTCCTTGTGCCACGCTGTTTTCTTGGGAGAGGGACTTTAAAAAGTGCCTTCCTTTTGCTTAAAGTCCCCAGCCTTCTTAAGAACTGCTCCATGGCTGAGTCACTTGGGTCAGCAGAGGGATAAAAAGTTTTCTGGCTCCTATACCCACAATGCAATGCTCTGTCTCTGAACCACACTGTCTCAGATCGAGGTATGCTTGTGTAAACATCATTTGGTCCACTGAAGTCTCAAATTGTAATAAATTTTCATCTAGAGCTTAAGATAGCAGCAGAGCTGAGAATGGGACGGGAATAAATTACACGACGTCTGACAGAAGAGTCCAGAGCTCCTTCTTTTGCTGCTGATTAGAGCAGACTCCATAGAGACCTCTTATGAACACTACTGATAAGCAAATGAGCATCTGAAATAAATAACTGGCTGACACATGGCGGGCCCCGGCAGAACAGAGCTGTGCACCATGAACACTACACTTTAGCGTTTCTTTGTAACATACAGAGTATAGTGACTTATTATCTTATTGAGTATTTAGTGGGAAAGAAGTCATTGCTAATGTTTGGGGAAGTGTATATTGTGACGCATAACATTAAATGTGATATTGTTCCAAGGTCAGAGCAAACCACTAGGTTTTGTAAAGTTCACTTCTATGACTCACGGCCCTCAAATGGTCTGTGTACATGTATTTGAACACATTAGATGAGAAAAATAAATGAAAATATACTGATCATGATTACAGTCACTGTCTGTAAACACTCAGACTCCATCTTAGACTCCATTTTTAACTTGCTGTCATCATAAACTAAACATTCCTAAACATAGTATAGTATGGTACAGTACAGGCGCATCCACAAGTGATAGTCAAAAAGTAATAATAATAATCTCTTTCAGGACACCTATGGCACCAAACAGTATATTAGCTAATACACATTTAAAATGTTGTTGTTCATTATAATAAATTATTTTAGGCGTAACTATGTGTATGCTAATCTCCTTAGGCACACCTTTGTTTAACAGTCTTTGATGAGGAAGCACAGGTCCTAAAGCTATACACATATAATGCCTGGTCTTCCATGAGCTGTTATTGGATTTTGTTTATGTCCAGCTAAATGTCCTATATGCTACTGACCAAAATCATCTTGTTTTTTTATATTATAGTATAGTATAATATAGCAGCCCAACTTTGAGTTGAGTTGAGTTGAGCTTTGTTGTCATACCGCTACATGTGAGTACATACAGTGAAATGAAATGTCGTGCCTCACAGGACCACGGTGCTACATAAATACAAACATACAACCATGACATAAGACACTATAAACCTATACATGACTAACCTACCTATACAGACTAATAAATAATAACTATACAAATGCTTCACATATAACTGTACTTGTGCAAGAGAACATTATGAGTCTAGCAGCTGGCTTGGGGACAGTGAACGGTTATTTGTAGTGCATGAGCCTGTAAACATACATATAGTATTTTGTTAAGTCTATTAGATCTTGTTACAGTGTAGTAGCTTCAGCACTGACTGGATGTAAAAGCCTTGCAGGACTTGAACCCAGTGACTGAACTCTATAGAGCTGTTTCCTCACACTGCTCTGACCAGGCAAGCCCTTTGACTGAGGCAACCAATTAATTACAGACGTGACTTTACAACTTCCTGTTTTTCCTATTCTTAATTAAGCCAATCTGCCCTGCTGCTCTGAACAGAGGAAATAACCCAAAATAGTTCCCAATTTCAGCACATTCAATTATTTGCTGCCCAGGACAGATTGCATCGCCTGTGTTAATGTGTGCATCAACAGTGTTTGATCACAGGGAAATTATGTCTGTCATTCCTTCCTGCTTGGCCCCGTAGAATGTGGGAAGAGTGAAGGCACTCGGAGGCTGATGTGGGCACAGCCTGCACTGCGTTTAGTAACTACGTGCCCTGAGTCAGGCCCATCCAACATCCATCTATGTCAGATATGTTTTTTCATACACTCACTCTTTCTGAGCAGTATTCATACCCCCACTTTTGTCTTTTCCTGCCTTCATTAATAGCACCAGATTCCAGTGAATTCCTGTCATGTTATTCACACTGAGCATTTTTGAGGTCAGCTTCTCACTTACACTGTACTATTTAGCTGGCAGACCACAGAACGTGCGTGAGTATTGTGTCTTTAGTGCCACATAAGTCTGAACACAAAATACAGCGTCATATCTCTCAGACTGTGTTTGTGAGCACCAAGTCAAATGAGTGTTATCGTGAAAACCTCTGAATACCTGCCAGTTGTTTTAGTGGCGCCCTTTTCAACTTTGAACTGAAACTCACCTCCAGGCCGCGCCCCGTGCTTTTTAACTGGGAAACAGGAAAAAGGAGGAGAAAGTGAAGACATACATGGCTGGAACAGTTTGAAGAGGGGGGATTTATGTGGACGTTTGTTTTAAATAATAAAAAATCCTGATTATGAAATATGGAGCACAGTGGGAAGCTGTTCAGGACGACCTCTTATTGTTCAGTGGAATCTGGGTTTGAGACCAGCAGGGTTGTAGGTGAGTGTGAGTTATAGCAAATAGAGCTAAAAATACGCTTAGTAGGTTTTAATGACTCACTGCACACATCAGTGGACCTGTTTACACACTATTCAACAATGTGAACAAGAAGAGACAGGATAAAACAGCAACCTTCTGTTTTTTTGGACAAGTGACTACTTCCTGTGCCATTCTACCCTTATATCTGATGATAGTACTGATCTCTAGAGCTTCTTTCTCCTTTATGTTGTTGAGTGTGAACTGACAAGCCTAATTCATCTTAATTTGACAACAAAACATTTTGACCAACAGAGTTATGTGCTTCTGTCCTTGTCTCTTGGTTTATTTTTTTCATTAGGCCTGCTTTACCCACAGTAGTTCAGTGTTAAGATGAAACACATTAAAAAGGGTAATTTTTATTTATTATATGCAGGCAACATTGTCTAATACTAGTCCCAGTAGTAACTTACTACTGAAGGGGAGAAGTGGAAGTGAATGAAAGAACATAAAAATGTATGGTGATGCCAATGCTTCACAACTCTTTAATTATTATAAACACTATTATATTACTATTAATAAACAAAAAAGTCAATTTTTATATCTATAGTATAAGGCCATAAAACCCTTCTCTCTGATGTTGATATAATAATTTCCATTTTCATAAACAAACTGCTTAAGCTGAATGCAGTATCTCGGTGTATGTAGGCTAACAAAAGTCCCAAGCCACCCAAAGCATTATCTTTACACAGAGGAATTTAATGGAGAGTAAAAGCCACATAATTATATTGATTCAATATATGTACTTGGCTTTTGTATTGAACGTTTGTTGGAGATCTAAACATTCATTATTTGAATAATCTATGTGCTGTATATAGGGATTGACTATGACATCATCCAAGAGGAAACCCAAGCAGCATACAAGCTCCTCTATAGAGGCCCCTTTAGAAAACAGGCTGGTTATCACATCACTAACATTTATTTAACCCCTCTGCAGAAGGTGTTTCGAACAGAGGTGGGGGCTGTTCCTGAATTACTGGCTGACCCTTTGCCAACTGCAGTTGATATGCAAAACAATACGAGTGCTCAAGTGCTTGTAAAAGTTAGTAGCCACAAAAATATACTTGACTTAAGTAAAAATTCACTGTCTAAATTTTCACCTGAGGAAGATTAAGTATTTAATAAAAAAACATTTGTGTTACTGTTAATTTGCCGGACAAATCAGTCAATCAGAAAGTCACAGAAAATATACCACAATGCATACCAAAAAAAAGAGAAAAAGTGGATCCACAATTGACTTAAATGTCTGCTAAAGGACATTGTAAGGTGTTTTGAAAATCCAAAAACACAGACAGAAAAAGTAACTAAGAAAGTATTTTCCTTGGTCTTTTTCATATCAATAAAAAAAATTGTCTGATTGAGTCATGCTCTTTTCCATGAAAATAGCATGACTCAATCAGCCCTCTGCCCCATTTATGCTCCACCAGCAAGACAGCAAAAAGGGAGCCACTGTAATAAGTAATAAGTATTATGTAACTGTACTGTATGTATTATATATAAAGCACACACAAGGAAAAAAGGTAATTAACAATGAAAAAAGTACTAGGTATTGTCCAAACTACAAAGTACAGGACTAATTTACATAAATAAACCCAAATGACCAACACACCTCCCCATATGTCTAAAATATATAAGAAATTTCAAGACCCATGTGAGTTTGCAGCAGAAAAGGAACAATATATGTAGTGTAGCTTTAGTTTAGGTAAATATAAAATATTTCCTCACATGTGCGTTGGTGACTGAGGTGTCTTGTAAACAGAAATTAAACTTAAAAATGAACTGTGTGGACAAATTTTGTATTTCCATTAGGAAAAATGTCAAGAGTTTTGTGAAAGAAAAGGATGAGTAGATGGAAGTTTGGACATGTCTTGGATACGTTCTGGCTGCCCATCCCCCCTCTGGGTCCAATCCTTTCCCGTTCACAGTGAGACAGTGCACACAGCTCTCTCCCACACATCTCCACATCCCAGCGCCAGGCCTCGTGTTTTCTTAATTCATTACTTTAAGGAAAGAAATGTAGCCCGTACCAAAATAAATACGTCTCTTTCTTGGATCCGAGTATGTGTCAGAGTGCGATAGCTCCACAGAAAAGGCTGTTGTTTTAACCGGAGAAGGATGGACCTCTCTGGCTCTGCGAAGTGTCTGTCACTCTGTTCTCTGTCTCCATCTCAGAGCAGCTTCAGCCTGTAATCATGTGAATTACACCAAAAGACTGCATTTGAATTGAGCTGCCTGCTGTTAGTTAATGAAGTGTTTTTACATAATGTTGGCCTATGCAGTCAACTAAATAAACTAGACCTTTGTAAAGTTCACATTTCCCTTGCTCCTTGTTCAGTGAGTTTTATTTGTTGAAAGGCCCTCATCTTTATTACATTATAAAGAAATCTCTTAAGGGGGCTGCTTTGAGAAATGATATGTCTCAGTTTGTAATAACTATACACCATTAGTTAAGAATTAGTAAGATACTTAATTTATCATTAAGGCATCTCAATAACTTGCATAATTAATTTATAAAGATATATTAATAATGCTTAAAAGATTACGTAGAATGGGCTCGGCATAGATTATAAGTTATAATACTGTATCTATGAACAAATTCTGATGCTTCAGTTCTTCATGTTGTAGTCATAATGTAGGGTTATCTTTGACTTTTATAGTCGTACCTTTCTGTGTTTTTTTCTTTTATCCCTTTATTATCCTCGTGGAGATATTCATTGTCGACAGCTGCCACTAGGGGTCGCCCCAGTAGTGTCGCTAACCGGAGACTATAGAATGTTTTTTTTTTATGTTGGTGTGGGAAACTGGAGTACCTAGGGAGAAAACCCACTGCAACTTTAAGGCAAGCTCTCAATTTAGAAGTAATCTTTTAGTATTTTGTTTTACTTTTTTAATAAAACTGTTTGGAGGTGAAGTGTAGGACAGAAATAGATTTCAGGTAATGCAACTTTAAATGCCAACTCCCAGTTGCCCATAGAAGTCAATATAAGTGAGTGTCTGGTATTTATAAAGCGTCAGCTCTGGGATTTACTGGTGATTGTCATGAGTATGTTCAACCACCTCTTACCAGTGTCAGCTCGAGTGGACTCCAGCCTCAAATCCACAACCCTCTGTATGAATAAGTCAAAGAACATACATGCATGCATTTCCTTCTCTGATATAATTAATAATTTACTTAATTTGGTATCTTTCTGCAATTATTCATAAAAAAATCAATCTCTTCATTCTAGATAAGCCTAAGCACTTGTCATTAGGAGTCTATAGCTGTCTCATGGAGTGTGTACTTCGGGTGAGGTCTGTTAAACGGCCAATTGAATACTCCGTCAAGCAGAACTTGTTGTGACCTTAACACACACAGGCACACGTTCACATAGACAGTCACAGCGCTGGCCGGTGGACCACAATCCTTTGCTTGAACATCAATAGTTTGTTTATAATTAGCCCTGGCACCTCTCAACTACTTAGAGAGAGTGATTGTTTTTGAAAATGGTCCCTGGGGTCCTGTTGACTGATTGGCCTGGCGTTGTAGGCGGACGGGGCGGGGGTATAAGGGTTTGTTGCTGGTCCACATTCCTCTGGAGCTGCTCTGGACTCTGGTCTGACAGGCCTGCGATAATATCCCAGTCTGATAGAGTCATAGCGGCGGCGCGTCTGAGCCCTGTTCTGAATCACTCAATTAGTCCAGTGGGAGGAGGAGCGAGTATAGGTGGGGGCATTGAGGGGTAAGGCTCTATGTGTTACCGAGTCCACTCTTACCACATACACCAGCTTTAGCTCAGTCATTAGCAGTGTTTAAAAAGAGATGTTGTGTTTTACACGTTTTCTTTAACAAAGCATAAAGTTGGACAAGAAGTTTTAACAACCCAAATACTATTATTCCATCATTCCTTTTATGAATATTTAACCTGTATTGTGTTATAAGCATCAGTTTGCAGGTGATTTATTTATCTCCTGTACAGATATGTTGACAGACTCACAGTTTACTTGAGACTCGAGATTCTGGTAGTCGGAATTCTTTAAAGGTCTCGAATTTTGTTTTTTGACTTGTCCTAGTCTTGGACAGACGTCTCAGGATTTTAAATAATGACCAAAACTAATTTAGCCTACTTGTCCACAATTATTTCTAACTTATATTTAACTGCGGTTTGTGGCCTGTTGTTGCCAGAAACATTAATCTGGTTTGGTCATGAGTCTGTTTTATGTCTTTGCTGAAGCCACTGACATTAAGAACCAAATGTGTCCAACCTGTGGTCTGCGGGCCAAATCCGTTCCTCTGTTAAGTCTATTTGGCCCTCACATAAATAACAGTGTTAATAAATGTCGGTCCTTCTTAATAATTTAATACGTAAAGAAGCCCAAAAAAGCCAAAAATGTTTTGTGGACTGGTATTTTGCATACACCCACATTAAATGACAACATTTTGAGCATAATGGTAATTAAAATGCAACAATATAATCTGAATATATATTATACCCCGCCCCTTCCTATGTGTGCTGTGCCTTAGATAAAGAAATTCCATCATCTACAAAAAAATATATATTTTATTTGGGCTAGTTAATTTAATTTTGGGATACTAAAATTTGTAGACCTACTTGTCCAAGGTATTTGAAAATTTTGCGAGCTCTGATTTTTTTCTTCTCTGTTATTCTTTCCAATGTATCAGACACTGGTGTTGGTTTTGACTTGGCCTTGGTCCTTAAGGGTCTTGATCTTGTCTTGTACAAATACACTTGAGCTGCGCCTGATTTCTCTAAATATTCCTCCTTGATGCCCCAACTTAATTGAAGCTAGTCTCTGTGTACCATCTTTAGTTCTGTCCCAAAGCTCCTACTGCTGCTCTGAGGAGTGAGAAGGGGAGCCAGAGGAGGCTTCTGAGAGGAGGCATAAGCGAGGATACACCAGAGCGTCCTACATGGAAGTCAAACTCACGGCGGAGGAGATGCACAACAAGCGTTTATGAAAAACTTCAGCAGAGACCAGAGAAGTTGCTCTTTAATGCAGTGGTTCATGAATGTTTTAATAAGTCAGAATGTTTCCAAACTTTATATTTGTCTAAATAAAAAGAAAGAACGTCAAAGATTAGTGTATGTTTATTTAAAATGTAACATTCTTGGCAAACATTTAGATCACACTAAATTAAAATTCTGAAGTTAATTTGAGATCTTGCTGCAGTTGTAAATGTCATCAAAAATGGACGTCGCTACAGGTGACGCACCTGAGGAGAGAGATGTCCTATTGCTCTAAACTAATGTCTCCTCCTCCCTCTTCTCTCCTCTCTGTGGCTCCTCTGTGGGCGGGACCAAGACGTGAGGAGAGGAGGGGAGTGGAAGTTTTCAGTGTGCATGGTAACGGCTTTGAGACGCAGCCCAGGTGTAGCTCCTCCGCTCGTACAGCCTGCAGGTGACCCTTCCCCTCTGGCTGACCTGTCACCTGCAGACACCCTCGGCGGCGGCCTTTGAAGTGCTGTTTGCTCTTACGTACAGTAGGGGTTAACCACACACCTTGAGAGCGCGAAAGAGACTGCCACACAATGGCTCCTGAGGTCCATGTTGTCTGAGCGCTCACAGAGGGATTAGAGATTAAAGAGCAGCCAGTGCCAGGTAAACACTGCAGAACAATATTTTACCTACTCAATGTTTAGTCAGCGGATGTTGATGTCAGGCAACTTCACAGACTCAGACTGCCACAACTGTGTTTTTTTTTACTATTGAAGTGGAATTTATATGTTTTATTTGAATGTCAAATAAAGGCTCAAAGGCTTGGTGTTTTTTCTTTTGAGGGAGACACATTTCAAACAAGAAAAAAAGCTCACACCTACACTGACTATATATCATACATTAAGGAATTTATGCTAAAAAGTCTACTAGGGTGCAGTATCTACCCTTAACTATTTCAAATAATCCATGCTTTGTATTACTTGCATTTCTTTTCCCTTTATAGTGTTTTAGACTAGAGTAAACAGTCATAAAACCTTTGCTTATTGGTTAGAAAAGACCATTGTTTAGCTCAGTTTCTGCCCCATTTTCCTGCTCTTCCCACATTCCTGCTCCATTTTTCTCCCAAACTCCAGTCCACATTTACCTCTCTCTCGTTTACCCTCTCTTCCATCTACTCACCTGTGCCCATAGCTGTTACACATCCCCAATCAAGCCAGTATATACCTTCCCCCTCACTCACACTCACAGATTGTTCTTCTACATTCGACAAGAGACGTTCCTGTGTTCGTGCCTCATTTGGGCTACATTAATTTCCTGTTGTTGACCCTGCCTGTTTTTGGACTTTGACGTTTGTTCTGCTCCTGGTAGATACTTTATAGTGGCTATGGATGTGGATCCTATGTCTTGCTCTATGCTCTTGGGCTATAGGGACGGTAATAGCAGACTATATGACAATCTCATATCTTGGATTACAGTGACAAACCTCCTTCCAAGGCAAACTGGCATAAACTTATCATTGACTTTCCCCCCTGGAGTACTGGACTTCATTCTTCATTTTTCAGAAAGACAATTTATAAATGTCTGGACTCCTTGTGTCTGCTTCACCAACTCTACTGTAGTATCAATTCTAAACAGTGCTGTAATGGATTAATAAACATTTTCTTTCTTCTTTTATCTTCTTGGCCTTTGTGAGAGAGCAGAAACGCAGATGGATGATGTGCCGAGCTGTGTGTGTAAAAACAAATATTAAGGAAAAAAAACAATATTCTACTGTTTATTGTAGTATAGCGTGTGTATATACCTTTATGGCTCCAGCCTTTCACTTTGCTAGAATTTATTAGCTTCTTTAATAAGGTTCAGGATTAGCGTTAGTAGAGGTACACACACACACACACACGCACACACACACACACACACACACACACACACACACACACACACGTTTCCTTTACTGTTTGCAGAGCTTACACTGCCATCCTAGATACACCCGTCCCATTTGGCTCAGTGGGTGGAAAAATGGCTAATAATTGCCAAATTTTGTCCCTCAACCCGTGTTTATATAGCAAATGTAGTATTTTTGGTGCTTATTGACACTACAACAGTAAAAGGATAAAGTGAAGGCACAAACTTTACCCAGTCAGGAGTAGTTATTTTGACTGAACCACGCAAATATGTATTTTAGTGAAATCTAGTCCTAGTCCTCTGTAAGTCCAAATAACATGCCACATCTGTCACACTAACGTTTCTCCACACTTCGGAGGAAAAAAGAACAACTTTAACATCACTGATCTTCTCATCTGGGAAGTAACCCAACATTTTTGGAATAAACATTTAATCTTCAGGCCTTTGTTGCAAAAACGGACCAGTGCTGAAAGACAAGCTAAGAACAGAAAACATAGTCCCTGGTTCAGTCACTACAGTGGTGTGCTAAGGACCGGAGTGGTTTAATTGTAACAGGACTCTCCCTCAAGAACACTGTAGCTGACATGTTAATTCAAGCTGAAGGACATGACTTATATGGTGTAATAATATCCCAGGAATATGTTGTTGTTTCGAAGCTGAATGTGTGGAAAACAGAAAAAAAATTGTAAAAACTAAACTGAGGTGCTAATGTCAGACCACCAACAGAAGATTACTTTGAATCTTAAAACACTTAATACAATAAAATACAAAATAGATATTTTTTTAATTCTTTTTCTATAGTGTTCTGAAAAAATATGGATGTAAATCTTCCTTAATTGATTTACCAGGATTTTACTTGCATATTAATACACCTTTAAAGTGTAGTACTGACCCTCAACGTTTTCAGTAAAATACAGTATAATAGATGGATGTGGTGGTAATTTATTTTAGGACACTTTTAAATAACATCTGATGTGATGTGCTGGAGCTAAGTGACTGAGTTTGTG
Source organism: Neodontobutis hainanensis (assembly GCA_024349245.1). NCBI lineage: Eukaryota > Metazoa > Chordata > Actinopteri > Gobiiformes > Odontobutidae > Neodontobutis > Neodontobutis hainanensis. Next base: position 364,272 of record JALDNG010000118.1, on the reverse strand, counting down.
GTCAGTATAACAGCAGCAAACTGTTGAGAAAGATATGCTTTTTAATGGGATGACGCCAGTGAACTTTAAAAATTGGAGGATGAATCACATTATGACAATAGTGATCCTGGAATGCAACATCTTTCTCTCTTAGTGCAGTGCAACAGGAAATTCATCGGACAACAGAAGGGAGTGTGACTGGTACCATGTCAATGAAAGTTATGATGATGTTAGAGCTTAAACAAGAATCAGGATAAAACTGGTCCTTCACCTGGTCCTTCACCTGGTCCTTCACCTGGTCCTTCAACTGGTCCTTCACCTGGTCCTTCAACTGGTCCTTCACCTGGTCCTTCACCTGGTCCTTCCCCTTAGTCCTTCACCTGGTCCTTCACCTGGCCCTTCACCAGGTCCTTCACCTGGTCCTTCACCTGGTCCTTCACCAGGTCCTTCACCCGGTAGCCTACACAGAGTGAGCAGTAACAGTGCTGTTAGGTCTCATTTAAACTAATCTGTTTACTCTAAATAATTTAATGTGAGCAACAAATTATTATTTTATTCAGGGGCTTATAAATATGTTAAAGAGCCAGTGTGGGTTTTTTAACAGTATCTGGTGGTGAAATTTTAGATTTGTTTTTCTCCCCCTTTATGTACCTATGGTAGCCCTGTGGGGACATGATGTTGTCTTGAACAAATCCAATGGAAAAAATAACCTAAAAAAATTGGTCCAAAAGCTCCAAAATTCTGATCAAAATGGAAGGAACGTAAATGTGCTTCTCTTTCAACAGTGCTCAGTTTGTCTCTGAGCAGTTGTAAGCAATTAAGCAAATTTTCCACTATGTTTGTTCATTCATCATTTCAAATGACATAATAATAATACATATTTTTCAGCACATTTCATTGACAAATTATTTGGTTTTAACACGAGTGTGGATGAGAGGCAAGAGTCAGATGCTATGTCTTAATATCTCTTTTCACAGGAATCTGATGACAAACCAGGCTTAACCTCCCAGCCCTGAGCACCTGGCTTCAGATTGAGGAGGAGCTCATCTGGGAAAAGATAAATTCCGGTAAGTGGTCGGTAATGACTCAACAAGATGCTCTGTGAGTCACAAGGAGCTTTCGGGAGGCTGCATAACAAACGTGTTGTGATCAAACATCGTGACATTATTTGACTGTCTCGACAATAAATCACAGTTTCTAGTTTTGTTCTAGTTTTGTTAAGTAACTTTTTTGCAAAGATTAGAAATGCATTAGCTTCCACCACAAACGTGAGTATGTTCTATGCTCAGATAATGAATAAGGCTGTTGAAAATCCCCCAATGTATCTGGTTGAAAACTACATTTTAACTATGAATTTATTCATTATGGATTTTGAACCACATGACGCCTGTTTTGAGACCATGACTGGGCCCAGGGCTGGACTTTGGACATCCCTAGTGTCGACACACATGGTGTTACTGTTACTAAAATGTCTTGCTTGGTTTAAAATAGTCTCTGGAGAAGATATAGTAAATGTGTTGTAAGTGTAATCAGCTGCACTTCAAAGAGACCAAATTGACAATACTTCGTGGCATTTCAAGTTGTTCCAGGTCTTTCATCTCTGGTCCTTGAGGAGAAGCCACTTAGATGGAGTCAGGAAGTCATTGGCGCTGCATTGCATTGTGGGATCGGTGTGGACAGCACTGTACAGAATATACAGTTAAAATGCCCTGTTTGTGTTAGATCATTTATTTGGCCAGACCAGACTATCACAGATAACTCTTTCCTGGCCTGACAAAACAGCTTTCTTGTCAACACCACCTAGAGCCACCAGCCTCACTTTCTCATGACCAAACATTTCCAGTCTTGGTGTTTCCTCCAGAGTTGTGTAATGGACAAAAGGACCCCCAAAAAGTGCTGATGTAGCATGAAAGATGGTGTTTTCATAAGTGGCTTGGCGTCTCTGCCACAACACAATCCATTATCCTTCTGTGGGACATGGGAAGTTGCTTGGGGACCTATTGTGTGTTTGAGTGTATGTTAGTGTGCATACAGGAGGTGTCAGGGTACCTATACAGACCCCAGAGGGAAGTCTTGGCTCCCGTCCTCTTCGCTGGCCCCTGCTGTGCTGTTTGGGGAAGTCAGGCACAGAGACAGTAAGATGGGAAGGAGGGGGTGGGAGGTGCCGGGCCAGCTCACTGCCCTCTCACTGACAGGATCTGGTCAATGTCCTGCCGCCGAGGGTCGTGGCCTGGCTTACGCACACAAACTTATCTCCAGTGCATCTGCTGGGCCGCCTGCGCAGTCAGCCTGTCTCCACTGCAGGCCACGAGTGCTTTCCTGCCTCTGACTGAGAGGAGGACAGTGGGATAGTAGCACAGTCACTGTATTTACAGCTATATATGAGGTTTGGAATTACAAAATTAATATTTATTTTTTATTAATAGGCTATAATAAGATTTGTTTAATGCTATAGGATGTATTTATATCCATGCCATTTTCTTAAGTGATCTACATGCAGTAAAGTGCAATTTCCCTTTAATAACACAATAACATTAGAGTTTGGAGTTGGTCATAGTATTGTGTAAAAAGTCATTGTGTGAACAAAGTTGCTGATTAACTAATCTTCATTAAAGTGCAATAGATCTTTATAAAAATATTAGTGAAATACAGTTTACCTCATGATTAGTAAGTGTGTTTATTTCACAAAGCCAACAATTGCGTTTTCTTTTCTCAGTGCAGACTTTACGGAGCTAATCACTTTTACACAAGCTTCCTTGTCGTCCTCCCCCACTGTCGGCTTTTTATAGAGCCGATGGAATTCAAAGAGGTTTTAGCATACATTTACTGTATATAGCTTCAAAAACATACTGTAAATCAAATGGAATTGTCTCATTACTTTTAGACATGTGTATATTGGCTACAGCACATACTGTAGATGCTAACTGGATGTAGGCTGGTGCCCTATGGTCTGTCGCTAATACAAGTACAAATATCATCAACTTTCAAAACACTTAATGTGTAAATAAACCCGAGAGCCAAAAACGCTTTGGCGCATGCACCAATAAGGATCTTTGATTAAAATTAAATGGCAGCATTATTTAGGTTACAGCACTAATCACGCATCCCTGGTACAACAATGCTAAAGGGTGGTGGAAATGCAGGCGGAGAAAGTGAAGTGTGATGCAGTGCAGGCTGAGGGGGTCTCAGTGTGACTGCCCCTGAAGAGGTCTGCCAAGTCACTGAGCTATATGGAAAACACGAGTCGCCTCCAGGGTAACAGGACCACTTCTGAATTTCGACAAACAAAAATAGCTCTGATGTCTGGCTACAACCACTCTTTTCTCTGGCCCTGGTCGCTCTTTGCACGTCTGTCACATGAATTCCCACACCACAAAGTCGGGCTCATGTTCAAACCTAAACATCACTCCAAAACTTCATTTAATATTGAGTAATAATTGTGTGGCGTCAACGGTATTTATCATTCCTTCTCTTCCCTTGGATGGTGGTGACCTTTCAGTGACCAATAGTGTGGACCTCAATCCTCAGTCCCTTTGGTGAGCCATTTCATCATTTAAGCAGTGTGGGCTCCAATTCTCATGACCTAATGTGTTGTAAATGCCTGAAATCTGCTGCTAGTGTTTTCTCTTCTCTCCCTTTCTCATCAACAGCAGCAGGGATCCATATCACAACGACATGGCCGACAGTTCAGAGCTGTTGTGACAAGGTGGTGAGAATGCAAATAAATATGCCGAGGGTGATGCCAGAAGGATTACAGTTTTGGTTTTATTTTTCTAATCATGTTAATTAAAAGTTCTGAAAACCATTTTTTGTACTTTACGGTGCATTTAGCTTCAAAGGTAATGCTTGACATCGAGGCTGTAAGATACACCATACCTCCAAGCCCTACCATAGATCCTGTAAGTCCTACATGACAGCACACCTGACACTGACACATGCACACCTATAAACCTCACAAGCACAACTCCCCTCATCTGCTACTCATTGGCTCCTCTGTTTAAAGCTGGACCTTTAACACAAAGCTTATAGGCATAGGCATTTACAAGCCAGAGTTTATCCATGTGACCTCCGACACTAAAATTGTTATAGAGATGGGAATGAGGAAGGTAGCAGCAGGGTTACAGTGCAGTGCTCTTCCACCTTTTATGGAATCAAGTCTAGTATATTGCCATTTAATATCCTGAAACTATCATCAGGGCCTTTCATTAGCTGCAGATGCTAATGTGTTGCCGGTGGTCAGTTACCCATTGCATATCAGCAGGTCTTGATGTTGGTGTGACCTAAGCAGTGCTTCATTTGTAAAGCTGGAGGTGGAACACAGAGAGAATATTTAATGGAAATATTCCCCCAACATCAAGAAGAAAAAAAAAAGGAACGGTACATATGTTGTTATAAAGACTGCATTATAGCTTTTTTAATTTAAATGATGTAATTTTAACAAATTAATGTGCAATTTCTACAGGCTGAGGTATAAACCAGAGTTAAAAATGTTTAAAAACAGGCCACATTAACTTAACAGGTTCCGGTCCCAATTTTGATCAATTTCTCGTGTTCCTCCACAAATTACTGACTTAAAATGGCCATCTTTATGTATTTCAGACATTTAAAGATGTATTTCAATCAATTACACCAAAAAAACATCAATGTAGCTTACTATGGTTAAACGCTAACATTGCGGGGAAAAAAAACAGTCCTCTGTGCTGGTACAAGATGAATCTGCTGCTCTCTTGGACGTAGTTACCTGCAGGAATCAGTCCCAGTAAAACATTCAATAAAACTTAGTCTTTTTACAGTTTGTGTGGACGTGGACAGATTTAACACGTTAGCGCAGAACTCCTACAAAATTACACTGAAGGCCACGTGGGAGGGTTTTTTAAAAGCCTGGTTGATATGTCTAACTCTTAACCATACAATTGCCATAATAGAATATGAATAGTCAAAACACAGACTTATAAATAAACTCATTAATTTCAACATAAAGTATGACTTTATGTAACCTGGGTTGTGTATTTTTTTACTTACTGCTTATGTCGACGCAATTGGAAGAAATTGAATAATTTATAAAAACAAGTTTCTTGTAAAACCATTATATTCAAAGGCAGGAATGCAAAAGTAAGAGACAACGACAGTATGTGAGATGACCTCCTCAGTGTACATTCTGTTCTGCTTTGGCTTTGATTCCCAAGGTTGCCTCTGTTTCTGTGTGTGTGTGTGTGTGTTTTTGTGTGTGCGTGTGTGTGTTTTTGTGTGTGTGAGTATGTAAGTGCGTTGTCGGTGCCAGGCACAGTGTCTCTTCTGGCTCACTCACTGTTGACCCTGCCCTGTACTCTCCTCCTACTATGGGCCTGTGGGGCGAGGCTTCGTTTGGGGCGCAGCACGTAGCAGCACTGTGCTAACACTGATACAAATAGGTGTGTGCACCGCCTCTCTCTGACCGACACACACCTACGCACTCTCAGAGAATAAAACCTGCCATATTTACTCACTCCGTCGACTCCTTTTACTATAGGCACACTGTCTACAAGTGGACAATGAAAACAAGTCTAAGGTGTAAAAAGTGAGCAAAGGTCACGTTCCTTCTTATTATGAACCATCTGAGTTAAAAGTTTAGAAGAAGCCACTCACTCCTACATTAACATCAACCAACACTCTCTAGCTCTGCTTTTTTAAGTGAGACAAATATTCCCATGTGAAATGTATTGCGAAGTATGTGACGGCACATTCCTGCTAAATGTTTTACCGTGATTTAATGCCTTCTAGTCAGAGTCTGGGTTTTGAGCTCATTTAAAGCCCTGGTTACATTGAGAGAGCAGAGAAAAACCCACGTCTTCCCAGTTAGCTTTCGATCATATCTCGGCACCAGCCCACTCTCTGTCTCTCAACCCACTCTTTTCCAAATGAATATAAACGAGTGTTTTCTTAGTGAGACAGAACACAAACAGCGAAGTATGGAACAGAAAAGACTAAGGCTAATACTCTTAAGTCGTCAAAAAGAAAAACAAAAGTAGGAAATTCTTGTAAAAAAGTTGCAGCCAAATTGTTTTTTCATGTCTGCTTTTGGCTGTCGTGCAAATAACACTTAAGAAGTTCAGGAGTGTGTGCGCTGATGACAAAACATCTACAATAAAGTGATTCTTGTTCAGTTAATGATTACGTTTTATAGTGTAACGCAAGGGCCATGCTACACATTCACATATTTCTGTCAGCTTTTTCCTGTGGAATATCAAAAGAGACGAAAACAAACGCAATAGTGAAACAAGCCTACATTCCTCGACATAAAACATTGCCAAGTGACTAATAGGAATGAGTGCAAAGGTCAAAGCAACAGGAACAAGGCTGTGGATGTGATTCGGTCAAAAGCAGAAGAGACTTTCACTTCTACGTGATCAACTAGAGATCCCAGATGACGTTTTAAAAGGAAGAATAACAGTTTCCAAAAAGTGATTGGCTCATTGCAGTGGAATCCTTAAAGATGTCAGGAAAATGTTATAAAAATAGAAGAAGTTTTTAACTTTTGGTGAAGAGTCCCATGGAACAGTAACAGTTCCCCTCTTATCTTTATTTTAGCTGCTCAGCTAATGCACAGTGATTCTCTGACAATCTTTTGTCTTCAAACTTTTATGAAACATAAAGAAACAACTAGTATTGTAATAAATAAAGAGTCAAATGTGTATAATGATTGTCTCTTGTGGTAAAATGAGACAAAGCTTTTGGGTCATGGCTTTAATAGCACTAGACAGAACTGTAAAAATATGAATATCTATCATTTTAGCTTATTAAACTACATTATTAAATGTTACATTTTATTGTTAATGCATGTTCTGATAATTAAGATGTATAGAACTTCACATTGTTAATTTATAAAAAAAAAAAAATACAGCAAAATCACTTTTAATGGTGGTCTGTTCCATTTGTTACTTTTATCTCTAAGTTTGATTTTATAATTTTTTTTTACAAGATACCTTATGAATGGGTACCTTATGACATTGAGTCAGTCACATGACTTTTTCATCAACCAAATTTAAGCAGCATCACAACACTATGAGCACCATGTCATGCACTTGTTTTGTTGTCATTTTGGATCATGTGAGCAGAATTATATAAATATATTTTTCTACATACAAGTACGATCTGTTTTAGCAGTAGCTAATTCAGATTTTAAAAAGCTGCATGTTTTTTAAGACTGGCTTATCAGTGAACACTTTATTTAAACTAATCCTGTTTCATTTTACTTCAGCCCAATAACAGCATGAGTGTGTCGTTTGAGGTGACAAGATTTAAGTATTTTATTTTCCAGTAGCTATATTTTATTTTTTTATTTTTTTACTTGACTACAGTTCTACAATGTGTGGGAATTCTTGTTCATTCATTGTCAATTCATTCTAAAGTCTTTTTCTAGAGGTTTTCCTGCATCAGTGTATATCTCCCAGGACTAGGACCCGCAATGACCTCCAGAGTTAGCCTTTGTTTGGCAGACACCTCGGCCCCCTTTAATCTTGTGAAGAGATAAATCCTTTGATGGACCTGCTCTGACTCAGTTGAAAGTGCTGGCCAGCCATCTCCATAGATCAACATAATACGGCATGTTTGAAGTCGGGGGGCTGTGGCACACGGGTGGGCCTCCTTTTTCTCTCCCTCTCTCTTCAACCTTCGACCGTCATCAATCCCCATCCACGACCACAGACCCTCTCCTCGTGTGCTGTCCCTCTGGTTGACCACAGCCAGCTCTGCCCTCTTGACCACAGAGGCTTACGGCCCAACGGGACAAGCTGATCTGTCTGTGTCAGAAACCAACAGCCAGACTCTGAGACGGCAGCATTTAACATTCTCCCAGAAATACTAAGACTGATGGGTACAATCTATAAACTTTTTTTACGCTGAGCCAATGTCCAGTAACTTTTTTAGATTCAATTAATTTTCTTATATGACTTTTACAATTAGTCAGTGAAGCCTGTTGATACATTTAAGAAGCCTAAATCCTCAAATTACAGTCGGTTCAAAGTTTTTTTGACGGTCATCTTTGAATGGGATCAATCCAAAATCAACCAAAATCTGTTACTTACATACTTACATGGCTCCTGTATTTTCTGTGTCAGCTAAACAACACCCATTCAGACTTACAAATATTTTTTTTATTTAGGATTATTGTATGTTTCATCATTTGCCAATTTCCCATGTATCAGGAATTTAATATAAGAAAGAAAAAATACATAGAGAAATAGGATTTGGTTGAGAGTTGTTAAAGCCTACACAGTAAAATATTTGGCCACATTTTAATGTTTGAAGAAATCAAATTAGTATAAAAGTTGCCTTTTTATTAAACAACTAGAGTGCATTTATAAATGTTTTGGTTGAAAAATGGTATAGACATTTTAAAATAATCAGATATTGGTCATCTTTGGAAAAACGTTTCAACACTATTGCTCTGTGCGCTATATTACATTACATTACCTTACTGCGCAGTTGCAAAATATAATGTAATAACTGCACACTTGATTCCTAGATATCTACAGGCATTACAAAATACTGTATGTCAGAAAATATTCTTTACCTAAATGCCCTGTATGTTTCCATTTTCCTCATGTGAACATGACTTTAACCACTGGGTCCATCACTGAGCTTTCATATGTCTCATCCAAAAGTCTGAATAAACTGAGGTGAATTTCAGGGAGCTCTTTAGATGTCACTGATAAGACCCCAGTCCCAATATGACTGTGTGAAAGCCCAGTGCTGGCCTCACACACTCTGTCTTATCTAAATACTTCATCAACACACACCTAATGTGATCTAATCTGGTAATGCTGAGAGATTTAACTCTCCACCGGGGAATACTGAAGAATAACCAAATAACATAGTCCCAATTTAGATATGATTAAATGGCATAAGGTTAAGTAGATTTAGATGTATTATGGCACAGCCTTGTAAAGAGGGTGTGTGTATGACAACCAGCTGAGGTCACATTAACACCCCTAAAATAGCTCAGCAGGCATTTTAATTGCTTTATCTTGCAGTTGTTCAAAGGGCTACTGGCATAGATGGGTAGCTGTAAAAAAAAATACATTTGTCAAGCAGAAGTTAAAGTAGATGTCAAAATCATCACTTGTGTAATAGTAAGTATTGAGCAAAAGCAACAACCAATGAGTTACTTTTAATTTATTGCATAATTAGTTAGCGTAATCATGGGCCTAAATATGAAAAAAGCTGAGTTGGAAAACAGATTTTCACCCTTTTCACCCCATATCCTCTTCTCACCTTCACCACATTAGTCTTTCAAAGCTCTCCTTTCATTTACAATGCCATAATGTGTAAAGCATGATCCATTAAGAGACTTAAGTATTGTGTTGTAGCTCAACGGGACTCTAATGGGAATATTTATGAGCCTGGCATGTTTGTCTTTAATCATTGGGAAAGTAATTGAGTCATGTGTTGCAGACGCACAATGAGGTGCTGAAGTACTTCAGGAGTAGGAAACTTGACACAAATACAGGAAGCTCGGTGTTTCGCAGCCAGGCCAGGAGTCTCAGCCGCGCCGCTCAGGGACTGATGGACTGCTCAGATTAACCCTCAGTTCCTACTTTTATTGTTGGACAGGCCGTCGGCTGAAAGGCAACAACAGCGCATAGGTCTGCAGGCTGTACTGGACGGCTTTTAAATGATGTGTGTAATTAGGCTACATGAACTGAGAGCATATAACTGAAAAACTATATCTAAAATCATTGATCTGATTGATGTCCTTGTTAATATATCACAAATAACCACAGCTCTACTCATGACCTTATGACCATTCACAGCCACCAGTCTGTGCCTCAAGAGCAGAGCAGCATGTTGCAAATTTTTGATCCAATGGCGACCTCTAGTGATAAAAACTCAAAATTTTGTAGTCTAAACCGTTTGAAGAGCTTAAACCTTATCTATCAGTGGAGCTGAGGTAGAGGAGGCTCAGATTAGAAAACATGTAACTGTTAGCTAATGAGTGGCTGACTAATGAGAGGGACAGTCCTCAACAAGCCTCTGTTTGTCACTCAACGCCATTAAAATACAATCAAATGGAAAATCTAATATTTAATTACATGTTAGTTATAATAAAAAAATTAACAAAGTAAGAATTAAAATAGGTAAAAATATATTGAAATTTACTGGATTATAAAAATATTTTTTATAGCATTATCGGTCATTTAGCACACCATTAAAATAAATTCATTCGAAACTGCATCTGTAGCATCTTTAGTATATGTAGTATATGTAGTATATGTAGTTTCTGTAGTTTCTGTAGTATCTGTAGTTTCTGTAGTTTCTGTAGTTTCTGTAGTATCTGTAGTTTCTGTAGTATCTGTAGTATCTGTAGTATCTGTAGTATCTGTAGTTTCCGTAGTTTCTCCAGTATCTGTAGTATCTGTAGTATCTGTAGTTTCTGTAGTATCTGTAGTATCTGTAGTATCTGTAGTTTCTGTAGTATCTGTAGTATCTGTAGTATCTGTAGTTTCTGTAGTATCTGTAGTATCTGTAGTTTCTGTAGTATCTGTAGTATCTGTAGTATCTGTAGTTTCTGTAGTTTCTGGAGTATCTGTAGTTTCTGTAGTATCTGTAGTATCTGTAGTATCTGTAGTATCTGTAGTTTCTGTAGTATCTGTAGTATCTGTAGTATCTGTAGTTTCTGTAGTATCTGTAGTTTCTGTAGTTTCTGGAGTATCTGTAGTTTCTGTAGTATCTGTAGTATCTGTAGTTTCTGTAGTTTCTGGAGTATCTGTAGTTTCTGTAGTTTCTGTAGTTTTTGTAGTTGGGTGTACTCTGGAACTGGATCTTTAAGCAGAAGCTGAGAAAATTAACAATAGGTGTCCCTAACTGTAGAGACCTGTTAGTAAAACGGCACAAGTTGTTAGGCTATACTTAAATGAAACAGAGGGCTAAAGCTGGGGTAGGCAGTATTTTTGAGTGTGAAAAAGGCAATTGCTAGATTGCAATTGACAGAGGTATGTAATAATGTTGATCATTTTAAAGACTTATGGTTTTATTCTCTGGGTTCAGAATGCACCCATGAAGCAACATTTCACAAAAAAATATAACATTACAAACATTGTGTCAAGTATGTTTTACATTAATTTAGCCGACTGCCCCTTTAAATCACACAAATACACAAATTATGTTTGTGTTGAACGTAATGTTTTGGGTTTTTATGTTATCATGTGCAGGGACTTCCCAGTCGGATGTCCCAGGCCAGTGCTCTGTGAGTTTAGATGTGTCTATAATTGTGCTGCTACATTGTTAAAAATGAGTATCAAAGGAGTTGTTTGTAGATCACATATTTTTGTCAGGTTATAATTCAGTGTATGCAGATCACCTTCCACTACTGCATAATTCTGGTAAAGATATAGACTTATATTGTGGATATGGAAAAGGTGTCTGCCCAAAACCACTAGATGGCATATTTAATCGAATAATTGCCAAAAAACAGTCCCTGCAATGTGTGTCAAGCAGACAGATGGCGCAACTGCTGCAGAAATGCTGACTTGTACACTCCACAAAATGATCTATTTTCTTAAAACAAACAGAGCCAGGCCTATTCTGTCAGCACACATTGATCACTGTAAACACAAAGGCGTCTTGTGCAAATGCAGGAAGTAACTAGCAACTCTTTCACAATATTTTATTTCGGAACCTAAAGTTCTTATAACGTGTCGATGTACTATGCGATCCCCTTAATTCAGAAGTGCTAATAACACAGGCATTGTGCACGTAATTTATGCATGTCAAAAGGAGAGTAGAGCCAGGAAAAGGTAAAAAAAAAACTCATGTATTCCTGACAGCCCATTGGTCCAGATTTTCCCTGTGCTGCCACAATACAGCACACACGTGACCTGGCTGTTTTCACACAGTTATACGCATGTACTTAAAAGACAGGGCACCACCATTCAGCAACACAAGCACGAATAAGAGTGTAATATTGATGTCTGGGCGGTAAGGATCGCTGCTGAGGGCTTTCGGAGTGCGGACCATGGCGGCTGCCACGAGCAGCAACACATCTCCAGCCACGCTACAGATAAAGCATATCGAGCACACACGGAAACGCATCGACCCGAGGAGGAGGCAAGCCGCGCTGTCTTTTCTCAGTAACATTTCTTTGGACGGACGGCCCGTGCAGGACGATGCAGATAATCAAAATGAGGAGGAGAGCTCGCTTGAGGCTAGGACTAGACAGAGCCTGGTTTCTCCGGAGCGATGCGTGTCTTTGACCAACGCGAACACGGTCGCTCTCGCAAACCAGGCTCTCCTCTCCAGCAATAGGGCCACTTATGGGACGGGTCCCACCACAGCAGCAGGAACAGGAGGGGCCCCAACGTGTGCAGATAACACTGAGGGAGACGCGTTCCTGCCCGCAGCCCTCAGCTCGCCTTTCTCCGCGGTGCCCACGTCAGCCAGAGGCAGGCTGCAGACGTACACTCAGGGAATCCTGCCCGCGCCCTACTATAGGCAGTCCTCCCAGAACTACTGCCTGGAGGGCGGACAGATAGAGCTGCAGAGGTCAAGGTAACAGCCCCGTCCCGAGTACAAGGAGTGTGTACAGTGTGCAGAGAGTTCAAGTGTACAGATGCAGCAGCAGGGTCCAGCCTGGTGTCGTAAAAGCAAACCAACATAACTCCAAGAATGTGCAGTTCATGCATGTTAGCGAGCATGTTTATTACTTAAAGGGAAAGCTCTACTTAGATAATGTAATAACCAGGATAGAAAATTCCCTGGAGAAGTAGAAGACACAAGTTACTGTTGTGAATGTTAACAACATATAGGCTATAGTGGCACATTTATAACACTTAACAAAGTCCCAGTGAGAGAAAAATAGATGGAGATAGCCTTTTTGTGTGTCTCATACTGCACAAGAGCTGTCTTCTACCATTACAGACATTTTATATCTCTTTGCACAAGCACATAAAAAAGTGGTTGTCTGTCCGAGTTTACAACAGTACATTGTTCCCCACATTGTTACTGCTGGGGGTGTGCTCTTGACTACACTGTAGTTACAGTTACAGTTATAGAAGCACACCAGTTCAAAAATGAACCTATGGCAGATGTCCTGCAGTTCATTTTAAATTAAAGATTTAAATCTGTTACTATTTACAGTTGTGATAAGAAATGTACAAAGTCTACATTTCTTCTAATTTCTTTGACTATTGTGTAAATGCAGAGTTAATGTCTTTGTCCGACTGTCAGTTTGATAAGTAATTGTGATTTGTATTGTCTTATCTTTAATCTCAAATGAATCTTCCTTCCTGCTGCTTATACTTACAGTTTATTTGCACAGGTATTTTTGTGACATGCTGAGATTCCACAATGCACAGCAAGCACAAAAGTTTGATTATCTATTAATGTTTGCTCCTGTTATGCACATGGATGCGTGATGTCAGGTCCAACAGCTGTGGAGCTCTAACCCAGTTTCTCTTTCAAAGGAACACGGCCCTACTCATCACTTCTGCTGCTATATATCCTCTCTATGTTCTGCCTCTATTGCATCTATTACGCTCTTCTTCATAGACACATTTTTTTAGTGATTTTAGTGTCTAAAAACTGATACACACCTGTTGTCGTTTTCATCCCTTTCTGATCTAAACATTGTGTAAGTCTACCCCACTGTCCAGCCTCACAAAACTCCTGCATGTTTTAATGCCTGCTTTAGTTGTTCACGCTTCAATTCTGAAGTAGGTGAGGCTTGTCTTGCAGCAGGCGGCTGTCAGTAACAGTTGCCTCATGGTCTCTCACTCTCAGAACCTGCTGTCTCTGCTTTTGATTAAAGTCTTTCTTCTCTCTTCATTTTACCCTTATTCCGCTCTCCCTGTTCAATATAGGGCCCCCTTCCTGATCTCAAATACAAAACAAACTTACAGCTTTTCAATGGCTCCATCTATAAAGTCCCACTATGGCCTTAGTATTTTAGCACCACTCAAACTTTCTAAAGTATCATATAAAGATCTTAGCATGGTCCTAGTTTTAAAAATTAGGCTAAAGTTGTAATACAAGGTTTAAGTTGTGTATTTCGACAAAGGGGGGCAGAATTTTATTTAAAAATATATCAATTAACAATAAAACTTTTTGGAAAAAACATTATTTATTTCAATTACAGTTGTGGACTATAAAACAGGTATTTTCAGTCTTGAATATTAGCATTTCACATCGCTTTTCACTAGTTTTCCTGCTATTCTGCTTCTTCAAACCTGTTGAGCAGTGACAACCATGTGCTATCCATGCAGCCCACACCATGTCCTCAAATGTTTACATTTATTGGCTAATATAGTATTAAAGTAAAAAAAACAATCAAGGAAATGTATGATTTTATTGAATGACTTACTCATTTTTTCCTGAACCGATGTAAACTTGGGGAGTACAGAATGAACGTTTTAGACTCTGACTGTACACTGTCTTTGGAATGTTTGTGTAAAACATCCACAAAACATGAATAATGTCTTAAAATAAGGAAGCAGTTGATGGACAACAGCCATATTCTCTGGGCACTTGCAAAGGCACAGAAGCACAGTGCACAGTGGCCGGTCTGTTTTCTGAGGGCAGCTGGTGGAAACGTGGCCAGCGCTTTCTGGCTGGGAAAGGCAGGATGCCCAGGCTTTTACTAAAAAAGCTGACTGGTTCTGTGCGATTTTGTCTCCTTTGCTTCCTCTCCCAGAAGCATCAAAAAAACACTCTCCCTTAGACTTATGGCCTTGGGTGCTACTCCCTGTTCAGGAAGTTGCTGAGCCTCTGAAGTGGTGCCAGAATAGACTTTTCTAAGCCTTAGGTCTGAGTTTCTGAGGCATGGAAATGATAGAAGGGCTTTTGTCAGATTTTTCTGTTTTTGAGTGTTTAATCATCATGATTCAGCACGCCAGGAGCTGTAAATACACATATGCCATCTGGACATTGTTGCCTCAGGTGCAGGGATATTTTTAATTCATCTTATCCCTTAAAATATGGCTCCACACTTCCTGTACTCATGTCCTGTGTTTTAACAAGGATTTATTTTAGCATGAGGCAGCACAAACCAATGCAGGAAAACAAGCTGGGGCTGCTATTACAAAGACTTTGTGGAGGTTTTGTTTGCTTGGGTTACTTCTTCTGGTTGGGAGGTCAATTGTTGTCCGCTGAAGTCATGTTTGGTTTGGAATAATGACAGGATTATATAAGAACGCTTTGCTTGAGCCTATTACTTCCATGAATAGTCCATAAACCACACAAAAGGATGAAAAGACAGGTTACATCATGACTCACTATAGCACATTCAAGTCAAACTTAGCCAAGTATTTTGTAAAAAAAAAGGTCTATGAGACAATATGGGATTGGTAGCTTAATTTCTTGGAGTTAAGCCTAACCAGGTACTTCTCTTTTGTTGAATTAGAATTTGTGGACCACATATTTAAGTGAACAATGAATTAGTTCAGTGGCATTTTAGCCCTTCTATAGGTGTTGAGTTTGACACCACTGCTACTGGGGTCAAATTCCTCTGTGAATTTGAGTCAATAAGTCAAAGCAGTTACACAGGGCCCAATTATTTTTATCAGAATAATGTCATTTCCCTTTGCCCTTGTGTGAGGAACATTATGTTTACTTCCTCAGTGACTGTCGAGTAAAAGGGAAGACTGTGTCCCCTGGCGTGGGGCCAACAGGCTACGTGTGAGTCACTAATCTATTCTTCCGAATAGTCCTTATAGTCCTTAGTTTTTATAGCTGTACTACACAGCTCTGGTGGTTTTATGAAATAGTGAGAATATAAGATGCTATTGTGTCTGCACTGGAACATTTATTGCATAATGTGTTATATAAAAACAACAAAAGCAGGAATCGTTTGATGCCAAGTTTGTGTTTCTTCCATCCTGCTTTGTACAGAGGTGTCTTTGAAGCGTCGGACCTGGCCTTGTTAATGTCAAACTGGACACAAACCATCTGTTCTGACCTTACTTTATGCAGGTTGAATTCAAAGTGAATGAGTGGCCTGGCTTGTGTTATTGTTTCCAGTGTTTGTAGCGGACTGGAAAACCGCTTTAGTATTAAAATCAAGTTGAACTGCTGTTTACACAAAGCCTCAGCGTCAAAGGCCTTGCTTGAACTTTCAAAAATGCTTCTGACAAATACGTGAGGGATTTTTTTGTTAATTCTGTAAGGTTGATTGATTGATAACAGGGGCTGTAACTGCAATACTACTACAAACAATAATATAACAAGCCTGTTGTCGGCCTGCCTTAATGTACCTAGCCTTATAAGCAAATACAATTGTATGTAAACACATGTAGACTTAGATTTTATTCATGTTTATTTATAAACTTACAAATAGACAAACATTAGCCTGTATTTAAAATAAATATGGGGACATTTGACATTTAGAGTCTCAGGGACAGTTGGAACTGGCTTTTGGGCTTTTGGTACTGGGACAGTGATGAAAAAGGTTAGTCTGGAGCCCTGATTTGTGAAATAATAAAATAGCAGTTGTTCACTTTGTCTCAATTCATTTCATAAAAGAAAACCGTGACAACATAAAATTGTGAGATCAGGATTGTGAATCAATTCTCAAGCATTTCTGTATTAAAAATGCTCAAAAACATTATCATTCATTTGGAGTACTGTTGCAGTGTACCAAGGACACTCAAGTCTAAGTTTGTTATATTCCTTTTACCAATGCATTTCATTTACATTTATTTTCTCAAAACATCCACTCAAACAGTATGCACTCTCTCTGCCTTTTTTAGGTCTACAGAGGTGTCCATTAGACTCACTCGGCCCGTTAAATCAATCAGCATTGGCTTAATCTAAAGCTTTGTAAATAATAGCCTGAGTTTTAGACAATGTGATGGATTAAAAGCCAAGATTATTTATGCAGTCTATTGTGCTGTTTAATGTCTCAAAAAGCAATAATTATCAAATAGTAATTAAAATAAAAGCCTATGCTTGTCTTTATGCAGAGAATTTCATTGCAGATTTTCTTGCAGTCACTTCATTTGGGGAGGAGGATGTAGACGGGCCATAAATCGTGTGATGCTGCTGTCTGCTCTTCAGTCAAAGGCCAGACACTAAAATGGTCCTTTAGCCATTATAGCTGTCAGATACGGTGGCCATTTTATTTGAGAATTTCACTTTTGATTTCCTAATGTCATCTCTTGATTGTTAAGTTTATAATAAACATTAATTATGGATAAAGGCATCATTTTGGTTTGTATTAATGTAAACACTCATGGCAGCAGTGTTAGTCCAGCATGTGTTGGAATATTGCTTTGCTTTTTTGAATATGTCCTTGTGCTCTGTTGTTTATTAACCATCTGCGCTGTTCCCCTGTTGCCTGGGCTATTGGCTGCAGAGCTCCCTGGAGAGAGGGGGGAGGGTCAGTTCAAGTGTCACCATCCCACTGCACTCTTTACAGCATTACAACATGCAGTTGTGAAAGGAGGCAGAAGTTAGTGTGCATTCTCCGTACATGGTTTACACAGAAAGGAAAGTTGCTGTGGCGACCTCTGGATGGGGATAATCTGAAAGGCACTTACTTTACTTTGTTTGTGTCACACTGAGACTCAAGACCCTGGTGTAGTTTTTGCTCCTTTCTAACACGGTTTGCACGCAACAGAGAAGTCACAGACTCTGCTCCTGTAAATGTGTGAAATTATGTCACTGTTACAGCACTAAATGTACAAATCCAAACTCAGCCCCACTTGGCAATCACATGTGACCTTGTTTCTAAAACTGGCAGCCAATCATAAGAAATGTGCTATAAACAAAATTAGCTGGTTGCATTGTGCAACTTAAGTGTGAAATAAAGACCATCTGTGACAGAAATGTGTTACACAAAAAGCTTTGGCCCAGCCAACTCCTGTTATAAACCTCTTAGCAGATCTGATTCTGGAAAATTCACTGTGATCTTTTTAAGATTGTAGAGAAATCACTGGCCACACAGGCTCACGGCTGCAATGACTGATGGCAGACATAACTTGATAGTCCAGTCCCAGTTTCTGTTAATAAACCACAGGACAAGTGATTATTTAACACAGTAACTTGCCCTTTGTCCCAAGGAAAGCACTGAAAAAGACTGGGCATTTATGAAATAGAATATTTAAGGCATGCTGTCTTCCCAAGTAGTTCTTTATACTCATCAAAGGGTTTTACTAACACTATGCTCTTAATTTCACACTGTTTATTTAGCACTTATTTATTCCAAAGAGGCAAAGGGGGCAAATGAGAAATAAGGATTGTCTTAACTTACCTTATGGAATTTTTTACTCTTTACTTTGGGCTTTGCCTTAAATTATGTTGTTTTGCAGGATCAAGTGTCCCTGTGTGATGTAAAAAGAAATGTTTGTTTGTCCATATTTTGATATCGCAAATGATTATTGAATCTAACAACTGTTTATCTGTCTTTCCAGACGTAGACTCATCTCCCAACGCTCATCACTTGAAACGCTTGAGGACGTTGAGGAGAATGCTCCTTTACGCAGGTAGAAGACTTGTGTTATTGTCTGAAGTTCTGAAGGCATTCAGTTACGAGACACCAGTGACACATTTGACACAAAAGCAGATGATTTTGTGTTTGTTTTACATTTCAGATGTCGAACTCTGTCAGGTTCACCCCGACCAAAGAGCTTCAAGAAGGTCCACTTTATAAAGAACATGAGGCAACACGATACGCGCAATGGAAGGTATGAAAGCAAACAGCACTAGCGCTTCAGTCAATAATGGAACTGGCCCAGTCAATGAAGTGCAGTGTAGATGTTTTCTCACGTTACAAGACACTAGGCCTGCACCACACAAGCATGTCACTGTAAACACAATGATTTAACATGTCTGATTCAGACTGCTGACTATTCTTTCACATGCAGTATGAATGTGTTTATTTGATCCCTGTCATCTGCAATCACAACATGGTATCCTATATGTTCTGTGACTTAATCACGTGATCATTTCACACAGTCACTGTAAGAAGTCCCAACAGAAATCCCACAAAAGAGGTTTCATTTTGTTGTATAGTTATGAAAACTGCTGTTGCTAAAGACACATTTTCTGAATGGTTTATGAATGAATTAAAATGATTTTATTTTGAATGAGACCATACCACAAAATGGGTAAAATGTAGCAGATGGGACTTGTTGGTAATGGTTTTTGGTGCTTTCTGACTAAAGAAGGATATTCCCTTATTCAACAAAAATTATAATAAAAACTGTACATCAGGCAGAAAACATACACGGTGTACAAGACTGCTTAAATTCACCACCTTCATTAAGTTCAACATCTTAGCATTTCTGATTCCAGTGTGAGTTTATTTAGTATTTGAGTAATTGCATCGACATGTGTGACAAAGTATCCCCGAATGAAATAAACTCATCTGAGAAAGTCTAAAGTAAAGTTTTTATCTGATTGGTCTTTTATCCAGATAGATATGTATCAAAAGCTGAGCTGGTTTTTCCACATTAAACGTGATTGTGACGCAAACAGAGCTGTTTATGCCTTAATGCTTACATTTGGCTGAGAAGCACAATTTATGTTCCTGAGTTGCATCTTGTTTTTTTATACATTTGAGGTTATTTTGGTGTAATTTACTGTCAGAGTGGACTGCTCACTCAGAATTATTAATGACATGACGCTGTTTAGACAAATTTAAAACAAATTTGTCATAAGTTCATAAGTTCACAATCATAAGTTAGTATGAAACAAGCTCATATTACAAAAATGCATCACTATTTCCCCAAACCACAGACTACACATACTATTGTTACTGATATTTCAGTTCATTCTCTTCATTCTCACTTTCTCCAGCTGAACCTGTGCATCTTAGACGTTGATTAGCGTGTTTTTGTTTTTCATAGGATAGTCCTTATCAGTGGCAGAAGATCCCTCTATAGTGTATTTTCTGTCCTGCCCTATCGAGATTGTAGCCAAGCAGGGTATGTATCCTTCAGCATGCCGAACTCCGTAACCTCCTCTCTCCCTTTGTCTCCTCATAATTGTTTTTTGTGGACGTACTCTCCTCTGGTGCATACTTTTCTAAGGGCTAATGCTAGAGAAATTGAACAGTTTGGGTTTTAATAGAGCTTTTGATGAATTTCTGTTGCTTGTATTGCTTTCCCATAATGCCTCTGGTGGCTTCTGGGCATTCATCTTTTTTATTTGTTCAAACCATTTTTATTTGTTGCAACTGTTCCTGGCTTTGCTGTTTTGTTCATCTTTCCCCACTGGCTCCAGTTTTAAAGCCTAAGTTTGGATTTTTTTGCAGTGTGGTTGAAGGGGCTATTTATAGAGACTGAATTATCCACAATAGCTGTTAACCAAAACAGAAACACTGATATGGGTTAAGCAATGTGGCTGTAGCCAATATATAAAGTAACCTCTTATAAAGCAATGCAATGCCTCTATAGTTGCAAAGATAAAGCACATTTAAAACTCAATTGGTTTTGCAACATTTTGTGATTTGGGAGTGAATTGCTGAAGATTTTACCTGAACAAACATCTAAAGTAAAGACAACTGTACTGAGAGTTATTACACATGCAGCTCCATTTTAAGACTAGTTTAGCTTCTTCCAGTTATCCAGTTATTCTATTTGCTCAAACATGTGCCTCCTACAACCCCATTACAAAATCCTGAGCTGTGTCTTTGAGCTGTGCAGCAGAGTTTCCCACTGGCGTAACCTTTAAGGTACATTTGCTCATACGCTCATGATGCAGTTAAAATCTGTTATTAACCATTTTTATTGTTTATTCATTACTTGACTTTACAGTTTTAGCCCTGGTTTGTTGCTCCACCAGGGTCTACATGTAGAATGTGTGTCTCAGTCCTGATGCCCTCACACAGAGCAGTTAGGTTTGGAGGAAGGACAGAGAAAATAATGCGCAGAGAGAAAAGCTGCACACATGAGCTTAGCAAAAAGTCTAAACAAAAATCCAGCTGTGGAATTTCCTTAGCCTACAAATCAGCGCTGGGTCAAAGGTTAACAAACCCCTGGTGCTGTCAAACATGTGCATGGGGACTGTTTATGGTGGTTAAATGACACTTTGAGTCTGTTGGCTGGCTCTGATGAGGCTTTGAACTGCAAAACAACTTTATATTAGACAACTCATGCAGCATGGATCATTACGTGTCTGTGGATAATTATTTCTTCTTCTTCTTCTGATATTTATTCTGAAAGCACAGTGCTTTCAGGTGGCATTAGTAGCTTAATGGAGACTTAAGGAAAACACTGTTACAAAGCACTCAGGTGTTTGGTTGACTGAATTCATTTGAGAAGAAGAATGTAAGAAGAGGTTCATCGTCTTATTGATACTGATACTGAAAATAGGCAGTATGGTTGTTTTTTTTTAGCTTCTTCCAAACTTAGTTATTGCTTTTTAGCATTTGACATCGATAAAATCCTGACTAACATCCAGATGCTTTAAGCCAATGCTTTCTCCCTGCATGTCATAAAGCATTGCAACTTCTTTTATTTCTTGACCTAATGTTTCACAGACAACTTCTTTATTGATTGTGCTTTTCTTCCTAAAAAGCTTCTCATTCCCTTTTTTTTACTTAATCTCCACGGTTGGGTCTGCCTTCTGGGGCTCTTTGGCTGTCTCTACGGTGCATCTGTCAACATTATGTCCTGACGCGCCTGTCTGCAAGATAACAGTGTTATTCGTTATAACATGTCTGCCTCTCATGTCATCAAAATACGAGAGCCATGTGAGGGCTCTTCGTTATTTCTGCTGCTTATCTGGGCGCTGTTTTAAAGTCCTTTCTGAGCTCTGAAAGATAAGGGAGGAAAAGAAAAACAAGGCTTGTCACATTTTAATGTATGCTGAGGAAATAACAACATTCAGTACAAAAATCTTCTTTGATTAAATGTCGAGAGCCTCACACTCCTCATTGCTGTTTGCAGTTATTCGGCATGACAGAGTGTGACTTAAGTGGCCCACAGACCGTAATCTCTTCTGTCAGTGCACATTGGCTTTTATTGGCACTGACCTCAAACAATCATGGTAAATTATTAAGGAAAAAATTATTAATATGTTCAACTTTGGCATGGTATATTCCATTGATTACAAACCACATTTACAATAAAAATTATAAAATTGCTGTTTTTCAGCTCTGCAAAAGTTAGACACAAGCTCAGAATACACTACATCAAAAACAGTCAGGGGTATACAGAGTGGCTTTTATTAAGTAGTACTATATTTTTATTTTTAACAAAATACAGAAATAAGAATCAACACTCTCCTACAACTCATGGATGTGCTCCTAGAATAATCATCGTTTTTGAGATAAGACGTTCTGTCTGGAGCTTGCAGATTAGCTCAAGTTATTACAAATACAGTCAGTAATTATCATACCTTTCATTTAAATCATGACTGAATGCTATATAAAGCCCAAAACCTTTAATAAATTACTTTGATAAGATGAATATGGATCCCTTGAGCATGTGTTCAAGTGCAAATACCCATTTTAACTTTACCAGAACCACATTAATGCCCCATAGCAACCATCATTCTTCTAAATTTAGCAAATGGGTTCTTGACACATGCCACATTAAGATAAGGCTTTATGCATCAAACTGAGAATAGTGGACCAGTCTCTACTGTCTGCTACACTGACACAGCAGTCTGCAGCTGCTGGAGCGTTTGGCGTCCTGCAAATCTGCCACAGCACTACGAGACTCTGGTGAGACAGCAGCTGGGCCTTTAGGCCCATGACATCATTAACTCCTCCTTACCCCTGCTTCTCAAAGGGGCACTTAATTTATGTTTGGCCTGAACTGCACCCAAAGCCTAGAGAAATTAATGGAAGTAGGCCACGTGATGAACACAGATCAATAGAGAGTTTGTTGTTGTTGTTAAAAATGTTGTGCCGTCATCAGGGATGTGAAGTTGGAGGGAGGACGTCAGCGGCACCCATCGGGAGGAGTCAGTGCCAAAGAGATGGTGATCGGGCTGGAGGGAGTTGAACTAGGAGCCGACGGCAAGGTGAAGTAGTTTCAGTTCTGTTCAGAACTTTAATATAGGTGAAGACCCAGTGTGTTTAGTTCTAAAATAATAAAAATGATTCTTGAGCTGGTTAGTGATGGTGTTTCCGTGGGGAGTCTGCATGTTCCTGTGCTACTGCGAAGTCTTTGCGGGTCTGGTTTCTTCCCACTGTCCAAAGACCTGCATGTGTAGGTGCACTGGTGAATCTTGTGAATGATGTGATGATGTCTCTAAGTGTCAGCTCTTTGAATAACTGACTATTGTCCAGGGTCTGTAAAAGGTGCTGGGATAGGCTCCAGCCTTCCAAGAATGAATGAGTCCTAAAAGTGAATTAAACCATTTACCCCAGTGACCATAATATTAGGACACTTATGAGTTTTAAACGTACATAATTTAATTTAAGTTAGTTTACTTCTAAAATTACCTCACTCAGCAGAAGATTTATGAAGAAATGCTAACTTGTTCTGAGCCTGTGGTTTTTAGTAGTTAAATTTGTGTTGAATAACGTGAATCAGTCCAAGTGTATGTATCTCATATTTCCCTGCCCGTGTTTCCAGACTGTGTCCTACACCCAGTTCCTGTATCCCACCAATGTTCTGGGAGGCAGAAGAAACACCATCGACTCCACCTCGTCTTTCTCTCAGTCTCGAAACGCCAGCCACAGAAGCCTCAGTTTGGGCCGAGCCAACAGCAACCAGAGCAGCCTCGACACAGGTAAACCACTTCGCTCTGCGTCAGCTTAAACAAGGCGTCGAGCTTTTAATGTGGGCACTTACCCAAAATCAATGTACAACAGTCGATGGCTGCCAGATGGTGTCTTGTTTAGAAAAGCAGATTGGATACAGAAATAAAACGGTGTACTGCTTCAGTTTTTCCAAATTCATTCACAAACAAAAACATTTAAATAATTCAAAACCTTGTCTTTTCTTTTACTTCATCAAAAATGTATCGCTGGAAGGGAAAGTGTATGTATTCACTGAGCATGTATTTACTGTCTTCTCCAGGGAATGATTTTGGTGATTTTCGGGACTACGACCCTAATCTACTGGATGACCCCCAGTGGCCTTGTGGAAAACATAAGAGGGTGCTCATCTTCCCTTCCTACATGGTGAGAAAGTACACTATCTAACAAACCAACAAGACAACCCTGTTCTTTACAGAGCACAGAGAAAAATGTTTTATGCTTTTGTTTTTAGAACCTTATTCAAGTTTTCTACATTTCTTTTTGCTGGTATCTCTGCAGTGGTTATTTAAACATTTCAGCCCACATTCCTCAGGCGGCAACAACAGTAACATTGTTGAAGTCTTCTTATTAAAACTGAATGAAAAATAATCAAGGAGGCTGTTTTAATCTACAAGGTCAGGGGCTCAGACATTCCCACCTTTTTAAGACTCAATGAATGCACAGACTTCAGACTGATGTTGTGGGTCGTTGCCATCCAACAGCTGCTCACTGACACAACAAGCAGTGTTTGGAAAAAAATAAAGAGTGGATGTTTTAATGGGGTATAAAAAAAATGCCCTGACTATGGATTCCCAGGTCATTTTTGTCTGTGAACTGTTTTTGTTACGTAGACAGAATACACAACAAGGCCTGACATAGTTGAAATACTCAGTCAAGGCCAGGCTATGTGTGTTTTTTCTCCTCTTCCTCCAATTACAAACCCTGGTGGCTCACAACAATAGCTATTGTGTTTACTACGGGAGTGGGACCAGTACATTTTTTTTTTTTTACATTTTAGGGATTAGACAGTCACGAAGCACAACCATGATGTTCAAATACAAGCACTGCATTAGTAGGCAACGGAGGAACATGAACACACCACTGTGCTTTATATTTGTGTTAAACATGTGTAGCTGCAGTGTAGCCTTTTACATAGTCAGTTACAATACAATACAATTGAATAATAAATTAAGGAGGTTTGCAAAAATGTCTCAACAGTAAAAAATAATGGACTGATATATTTTAAGCCATATCATTTATATTTACTGTATATAATTATTTTTTGCGAGCCAAAAGTGGAGGTGCTTTTGACTGATTGACCTCAGACACAGCATCTACAAAAATAATATTAGTTAACAGACTCCATAATCCATAAATGCAGCTTGTGGCAAAAATATGAATAGTATATTAGTTTATATTTGCTAAAAGGTTTCCAAAGCTTTACAGACAGTTCTTCCCAAAGATTAGACCATGCATTAAACAAATTGCTTTTCCTTTTGGTGCCCTACTGAATATTGATATATTCAATTATGATAATGGAATTTTGTAAATGTCACCCAAAGACAAGAATATTTTCTGCCTCTTCCTAGATTTAGTTATTTTCAGCTGTTGGCCAATCACAGAAAGAAACACATCCATTCAGACTTTTGAGGTAAAAAACAATTTCCCATATATTTTATATATATAATAAAAATGTAAACAAGAAAAACACAAATTAAGAAACACAGCACAGTCCGAGGAAACAAAAAAGAGAAAATGTCCACAATTAGTTTAACACGACGCTTGCTCCAAGCACTTTTAGAGCACATTACAGAAGTCAAGTACTAATGGGAAAAGTTCCAGGACAAGTTTGTGCCAGTTAGATTTAGGAGGGGGCTTGTCACTTATCCAAAACAGGAAGATGTTCAGCATGTGTGAGGATGTCATATAAGCCTAAACCAACATTAATGTTGCTATAGCTCAAGAGCAGAGACACAGGATCCAGATCCAAGGCCACTCCAGATATTTTCTCCATGTCTTCCAGAATGTCTATCCAATTGAATTTTAATGTCCAAACACAGTGAGTAAAAGTCCCTTCCACTGATTTACATTTCAGACGCATCGGTGACATTTAGACACTGAATAATATTAAACTCTAGCAGCCTGGCCTGGTTACAAACATATATTCTTTTTGTTCCAAATAACCTCCCAATTATCCTCATCAACCTCACCTTAACTAATTCTACTTTTACTAAGAAAATATTTACACTGTTCCAATTGTTCTTGGAATTGTGACTGCATCTCCCAGCGGTAAAACTCTCATTATATGGTCTTAATGTGACACACCCATGAGGTCTAAACATGTCAGAACAGGGCCTTTTGGAACATTCTTTCTAATGTGGCTCACAGGTCGGTCTGGGAAACCAGTAATCAGGTCAGTTTGGTTTCCACTGGCTGTTAAAGTCACACCAGTGCCCCTGCAATCAGTGAAGCCTCACTTTGAGATGGCGAATCCAACACCAGCGTGAGAGGATCTAGTTTGGATCAGCGCTGAAGGTGTCACATCTTTTGGTTTTCCTTTTCAGACAACGGTCATTGAATACGTCAAGCCCTCTGACCTTAAGAAGGACATGAACGAAACCTTCAAGGAGAAGTTCCCCCACATCAGGCTCACACTCAGCAAGATAAGAAGGTAACCCAAAAACAAAGTCTGCCATTACATGCTTACATTTCTAATTGAGGATTTTTGTAATAATCATTGACTGTTTCACTTTCTCTGTTTAGTTTAAAAAGGGAGATCAAAAAGCTGGCTCAAGATGAATGCGGTTATGAGGAGCCGACCGTGGCCATGGCTTTTGTCTACTTTGAAAAACTGGTTCTTCAAGGCAAACTAAACAAACAGAATCGTAAACTCTGCGCTGGCGCTTGTGTCCTTTTGGCAGCAAAGATCGGCGGTGATCTGAAGAAACATGAAGTCAAGCTGCTAATCGATGTGAGTTTATTTGCACACACAGACGCTGATAAACAACAGACTGTGGCTGGAAAGTGATGTTTGTTTATCTTAGAATCCTGTACAAGTTTAGACCACCAGCAAATGTCATTTTTCTGATATAAATGAAATTGCACAAACATAAATATCATTGTCAGAAGCCTACACAAGAGTTTACAAAGTGTGTGTTAGATCCAAGGCGCATAATGTCGTTCTTGAATGCTAAGTAGATAATTTTAAGAAGAAAAAAAAAGGTGCCCTGTGTTCAAGCTCTCATTTTGGGCACTATTGTCATCTATTGTCTATAAATACCAAACTTTTGAAACCCCCAATACCTACTTCTGATGCACTGATATAAAGTCATGACAAAAAATGTATTATATTCTGTTTTGTTCTAAAATAATTTTCATTTCCTGACACAACGGAAATATTTTTTTTATTCCACTTCTATGTCCTTTTAGTATAAAGTAGTGCTGAGTGTTAACAGTAAACTCACTCTTTTCTCTTGCATCCCTCCATTTTCCACGAGAGGGATAATCTTTAATATGTTGTTTTCAGGTTTATTTAAAAGCCTTACAGACATTTACTCTAGAGATATAAACTCAGCTCTGGAATCAAATAAACAAGTCTCTAGGAAATAAGAGATGAAAGTCCAGATGCCTTTGCTTTAACTTTTTCTTTATTTAAAAACAAAATGAAATCTGGACTTGACTTTTACCTTCTGTCACTGTGCCAGAAAATCCTGCATATTGTGCCCTAACTTAAATCCACACAAGCTCTACAGACCAAACTAAAACCATCACAAAAGGGTTTCAGAGCTGAAAAATGTACTCCTATATCATTTCATTGTTGCTTCCATTTTGTCAGCACCTTGTCCATGTCGATTGACTTCATGTTGAGTAGCAACAGTGGCACGCCAGGACTCATAAACCCCTGCTTTATGAGCCTCTGGGATTCGTTACAGAAGGTTGGTCTTGCGAATACAGTATATGGATGATTTATTTAACCTAGCTTTTCCTATTTTTTTCTTTAAAGAAACTGGAAGAGCGGTTCCGAGTAAACCGCAGGGAGCTGATAGCCTTCGAGTTCCCCGTTTTGGTGGCTCTTGAGTTCAACCTGCACCTCCCGGAGCACGAGATCATGCCCCACTACAGACGCCTCCTGCAGACCTCCTAGCATTAGTGACCCATCAGGAGGACGAGCGCTGGGTTCCCCTCCTGATTCCCTTTCCTCTCAGTCAAACATTCTGTCCCGTCTCCCCAGACACCTCCAGTCAGCAAGTGGCACGTGCGTCTCTCCATTATTTGGTCATCACTACACAGACGTCTGTTCAGCTCTTGTATATTTTACTCCTCTCTTGTTGATTAAGAGAGCTTTTTTCATTTTAACCTGATGGTGGACTTTTTTTTTTTAATTTGAAGAAAACTATGATTGTAACACTTTTATGATCTCTTTTCATTAGTTCCTTTCTTGCTATGAACAACCAACCTGAGTTAAAACAAAGTGGCTGTTTTTTCTGGCCGGACTGTTATTCCTCAGACTTATTGTTTTGCAAATCTTCTAAGTGCACTTTTTATACAAAGCAACATAGGGGAGGAGTATTTTGAACTTTGAACTTTGAAACTAACACTGAATTTTAAGCAGTTTTCATTAGCACCACAAGTCATTCATTTGGACCTTGAAAACCTTTCTCTTGTTCCCAGTTTTCTAAGAGCTTCTCTGCATGAAACATGATTGTACACAGGTACTTGCAGACAACTTTTTCCACACAGTATTCAACTCATTTTCTTACAACTGGACACTTGGAACGGACTCTGAGACACCACACTCACTTTTATCAGTGTCTTATTTCCTGTGCTCTATGTTAGAGTGTATTGCTAGCGCATTTATTGTGCTGAATTTG
Organism: Neodontobutis hainanensis; assembly: GCA_024349245.1. Taxonomy (NCBI): domain Eukaryota; kingdom Metazoa; phylum Chordata; class Actinopteri; order Gobiiformes; family Odontobutidae; genus Neodontobutis; species Neodontobutis hainanensis. The sequence goes on along the minus strand of JALDNG010000118.1, from coordinate 335,757 downwards.
GGTCTGAAAGTTGCTAATGAGTGCAAAAATAAATGGCATTAAAGTGAAATTTTAAAATGTTACATGGGGTACAAATCTAGCATTATAAATTGTCCATTATTGTATTACAGTTTATAGAAATTGAAACATCACAACAATGGAGAAGCAGACAGGGGTTGAGACAGAAAAATGTACAGCTGTGGGCAGTGAGACTAGAAATCTTTTATTCACTTTAATCAAGATAAATGAGACCCAAACAGAGCAATAATCAACAAGCCAGACAAAACCAGACTGCCCACAATTTAGTGTGTGTCCCATGTATACAACAGCATGCCTCTTCCTTGTCCAATAACGCATAGTAAGATTTAGACGCAGACACCACAGTGCATGTAGTAACACGTTATTTTTTTCCTTTTTGCTGTACTGGACACTGATGCCAGAATATGTTTGGCAGCAGCACACCAGCAGAGGTGCGAGGAGTAGCCTAAATTTGAACTCAAGTAAGAGTAGCGTTACTTCAAAAATAATTTCACTCAAGTAGAGGTTAAAAGTAGTCATCCAAAACATTACTCAAGTAGGAGTAAAACAGGTTTTGGTTTAAAGACCACTCAAGTACTAAGTAACTGTTTGATTGTAAAGTCTGATTTATTTTAAATTTTGCTTTCACATAAATCTTTTGAAACCCTACAGCCGGCCTGGTGTGTGAGCGAAACACTGGAGACAGTAGCCTCTGCCATTTCTCATGTGTTTAGTGCGTCCGCTGCGTGTGAAGAGTTTTTGCCGCCATGAATGTTTAAAATAAATGGTAAATGGTAGCGTTACAAATCTCCTCAAGTAAAAGTAAAAAGTATGGTGCTATAAATCTACTCTTGGAAGCATATTTATTTTCAAAACTAACAGAGTAAAGGTAACTTGTTACTACCCACCTCTGCACACCAGCAACTTAATATGTGTTACCATAAAACTATTTCCAAGGTAGTCTGGTTATTTGATGATAGCTTTGACCCTGTGAATTAAAAAAAAATCAAAGTACTTAAGCTTAGAAAAACAAGTCTTACTAATTGAAAGTAAAGCACTGTTGACAGTTTTAATGTTATTTTGTTATCTGTCTGCTTCACACTGACTAAAGATTGTACCTCTTCTATCCCAACTTAAAAACATTGAACTTTCTTGTCAATGCAGTGGTCAGACTGGATCCTTCATCGCTCCATTGTGACCTTTCACCTTTAAAAACAAGAGAAATGAAAAACAAATTGGGGTTTTAGGTTAAATTTGACTTTGATTGTCAAATTTGGTGACAGAAAAGAATCTGTCCAGCATGTATCTCAACTTAATTTCATTCTCACATTACCTTTTTGGGAGCAGACTTACTTGAAAAATTGTATTAATGCTGCTTGAAGTATTTTCCGTTTATGATCACTGAAACCAAATTGTTATTGAAGAAGCATAGTTCGTGCTGAGTTAAAGTGTTGAGATAATGAGCTTATTTCTATTTGCAAGTCCAAAGATTTTAGCTTTTTAAGACGCACACTAGTTATGTGTGAGAAAAACTCATGGGCCACATCACCTGTGTATGTTGTAAATAAACTGCTTTGCTTGATCAACCTTAACAAAAGCAACTGTTTTTGTCTCACATTCACTATGTTTTACATTAACTCCAGTCATCACTGGGAAAGTGGCATCTGGTGAGTGAGCACTTACAACACTTAGTATATTTTCATATTTTTTACAGTTTCTTAATAAAAAAAAACAGTTTCAATAGATTTTACAGAAACTCATTTTAGATGAATTGAAACTGAGCAAAATGTAAAAATCGAACCCTTATTTATTTGTATTCTTTCTGCTTATTCCCATTAAGTGTTGCAGGTGACTTAGCAACTTTGGGCCTCAGGGCTGACACATACGGACAGACAACCATTCACTCTCACATTCATGCACTTCATTCTTACTTTAGATTTGCCAGTTGACCTATAAAAGCATGTAGTGGGAGGAAGAACCTGGAGAGAGCTCATGGTAACACATGCAGACTCCTCACAGAAAGCCCTGAGTTATCAGCCGAGGACGTTCGAGTTGGCTGTCAGCCCATGTCATCATAGTTAGGGGAAAATATGTGAACATATTTAAAACAGGTGTGTGTCCAGGGGCCTCTAATGGAGGCACCTGTGGCTCTGATGCAATCTGAGAGGCACAGGCAGTTGTTTTGCCGAGTGGGAACTCACCTCGGATCGGCCTGACACGCATCCAGTGTAAACAAGGCCCACAGTCACGCCAGTCTCGTGCTGCCATCAAAACAAGCCGGCCATGGCCGAGTGTGAACAGCAGCATACGTGGCTTAGTCCCCTCCATTGAAGGCTTAAATCCCTCTGCCTGCTTCATAAAGGCCTCTATTGACAAGCCTTCCTGAGTCCACTCACACATAAGTCACTCTCATTGTGAAAATATGTGTACCATCGTATTACCCTTCCCTTTAAACTAATTTGGCTGAAGCTGCATTTTGGCTCTTTCCTGTCATGATACTGTGACTAAGGGCTTTTCCTCTATTTACTGTATCTGTAAACACCAAGTCAGAATAAACAGAGTTACATAAAGAAGAACTTCCTTTAATCCTGGTAGCATTTGCACACGCTCTATTTTTCACAGTCCTGTGAAGTGTTTTGGTGTGGTCAGAAGGGGAAAGCGCAGCAGGTGGACCTGAAAATCTGATCCTCTCTTCATGTTTTACATGGTTACCTAATCCCTTTGTTCCACCCCAAGAGTCTGTTTCAGAGACAACTGAGTCCACTGTAACAGAAAACCAGTGACGCAAAGTGGGGCATTAAACGCTTATTCCACTTATTTATTGATGGATCTTTTAAAACAAAACCTTTTTCGGTGCATGTGGAGGGACAGTCCTCTTGGATGTGTTGTGCACAGCTCTTGTTGAATTTATCAACATTTCTAAACAGCTCAGGGAACTCACTTGTGGAGTTGCTTTTAAAAAGTTGAATGCCTTTATGAGACATTACACAGACACAGGAAATGAACACTCATAAAAGTATGTTCTGGTTCATTGAGAGTACCATGGAGCCTTTGGCAAGAATATTATTATAGTTGCTCCAAATGCACAGTGTAAGATTGTGGATCATTGTTTGTGTAACCGTTATAATTACGTCTCATAACGTACTTGGTGACAGAGTCAGTATGTCGGCAGTGATTTGTAGTAAAATAGTGAATAAAACAATTAATGGATTGTTAATTTTGTTTTTGCCATTTGGTTACTTCAACAACAGTGAGTAGGAGCTTTATGGAAAGGATGGAAATGTAGAACAGCATTAAGTATTACGAGTTGAGAGACAGTCGAGCAGTGATACACTCTATGTAATACGTGCTCTATCCTGAATCCAAAAACACAGGAACAGGTCAAACTCTGGTGAGAGTCTTACATAATGTCCCGACCTGTATACCCTGGTCCCTGCTGCAGGCAGCAGCAGATCTGTGGGGGATATAAATATTTTAATCTGCCTGTCAGATTCAAAGAGCAGGGTGTGCTCTCACGGTGCAGAGGATAAATAAGTCATGAGCTGGAGGTTGGTGTGACAACAACCCCGGACAGACAGTCACAACAACACACTCCTGAGGGAAGTGCACGACTTTGGCAGACACGCACAGCTGGGAAGTGGGAGAGGAATGACCACTCTACTTGGAAAAAAGATGCTGGTCAGCTTTTTTAAGTGACTTGAGGAAATGTGTTGTGCTGACTTGAGAAGTGTAGCCCTGCAGACACAGAGCTGAATTGGCTGAAACTGTAAAGACATGCCTTTCTTCTACATGAAAATCAGGTCAACTCCCACTGCACTAAAAGAAGGCACTGGACTAAAGAGACTGATTCAGGCGCCACCCTGTGGTCACTGGGAAGTGTCACAATAGTTGCAGTATAAGTATTTCAATGGTCTAATAAATGACACAAAAGATAGTGTTACATTTTTTACTAAATTCTTGCCTATTTAATATGGATTAAAAAAAAAAAAACATTCATTATAGTCAGTGGTGATTGTGTCAATGAACAACACTGTTAAAAAGTAAATTTTTACATCATTCAGTTAGTCTTTCACTTAAACGTATTTCACATTGAGATTTATCTGAACATTATGTCTTTGACACATCATTAGTCTATATATATCAAAGTATTTCATTCCATCAAACCATAAAAAAGGTTTTAAAGAGTTATCCTTCAATGTCCTAGCAGATTAGAGACATTGTCTAGTGTAATGAATTTGAGGTTACAATGTTTTATGAACTCGACAAGAGCAGTGATCTATCAGGTTTTATTGAGTCCAATTTTTTCTTTTAAAAACAGGAATGCAAGGACATTGTGGGAAGAATAAGATGGCAACACAAGTCTTAATTAATAGCTAATAGAAAATAACTTACATACTTGGAATGAAAAAACACAGAACCGTATTGTTGCACAGTGCAATCCGTAGTATCAAATGCTAAATGACTGAGTTAGTCTTGTGTGAGCTATTTACGTATGAATGTACAACTTTGTTCAGTAACTGCAGACACATTGTATCATCGAGAACTAAGAAGCTTTGAATTCGACTTAATCATCGTAAGAGGTTTCTGAGGCGTTTTTAAAAAGCACATGCCATAGACAAACAATGCAATCGGGTGCTGTCACAGACCCCTGATTACACAAAAATGAAATGAGATGAACTGTTACTAACAAAAAAAAGAATGTAAAAAAAAAAAAAAAAAATGGTGGGTAGCAGTTTGGAGAGCAATGCACAACGCCTACACTGCAGACTGCAGGGACCTATTTTGGGTTTACAGAGAAATCTAAAAGGCTGTGCATTTTATTCATACTCAAAAAAGGAGCTGATTGTATTCAGAAATGTGAAAAGCAGAGAACCATTACAAACTAAAAAAAAAAAAAAAAAAATCACTTCAGAAAATAAAGTTGTTATTGCTGTGTGGAAATGCTACAAGAGCCTTCCTACTACAGTCTGGAGATAAGGTTCATATCAGTGACAGGTATGATAAATGTAAGTTTTGTGTTGACCATTATGAGTCTCTCTGTGCTGTATTCAAGTCAATCTGTTCTGTTAAATAGCTCTAACACATTTCAAAGTTTTAACACATATTTATCCTCTACACTTCTTAAAAAAACATTTGCTCAGTATTACCCTTTATAGAGTTCCCAAATCAGACTGCTAGCATATGTGGCCGATTATAAAATGTTGTTAAGGGTGGTGTCTCTCCTACTTCCACATGTTGTTTGACATTGTGCATTCAAAGACAAACTGTAATGTAAAGTCTGTATTCTGAGGCTGTCCACAGTCTTTTGAGGAAAACCACGCAGCATATTCCTGAGTTAGTCTGTGCATAGTAGTGACGATGAGACGATGAGTGTGTCAGTAATCACAGAAACTCCCACCAAAATCACGGAATTGTTCATTTTCTCAACTAATAGTTGAGGAGGGGCTCCCTTTCTGTACCAATGTAGCGTCTGCTCGCTGCAAACACCTTGGCTTTGTTGGCTGAGGGACCTAAAAGAATGAAAAAAAAATATATGCTGTTTATTAAAAACACTAATGCAGCACACAACAGGCCACAAGTCAGCTTTGAGATACTTGAACTAACAAACCTGCGCAATTTCATTTTACTGACCTATATAGCTTAGAAGCACGGGGAGGAAGATGAGTCCGTGTGCAGCTCCCAGCAGAACAATCGCAAGGTACATCCTAAAGTAGAACACTTGGAAGATCTGGGACTTGGACAGTGCCAGGATCAAGATCCCTCCAAACTTTGTTAATGTAATCCCACTGAAAACCTGAAACAAAGAAAACAATGTCAGTGAACAAAACTATACAGACTTTTTTATATCCTAATAAAATTATTAGACTGTCTTGACATAATGCAGAGACAATAAGAGGTTGTATTAATCAGAGATCAGCATTAGATAGTTTCAGCTTATGAAGACTGTTATATTACGAGTTGCGAGTTGTAGTGCTTAGTCCTTTTTACAGTGCTTAGTCCTTTTTACCACAAGGGGGCAATAGCGTCTTTTGATGTGAATCGTGCTTGATATAAGAGGTATACTTTTTGTTGCACCAATACATCTGGTCAACATTTAATGCCCATGTAATGGCTAAATAAACATCAGTGAGATTTAGACATTTAAAGAAAGTTTAGTGCTTGTTTAATGCCCCCCCCCTCTCCACTTTGATCTTTCTTTATAAAATCAGATGGAATAGTGTTGTGTTGTCTAATCTTGTAATGTTATAAAGTCCACTTTAAAGTCCACAATTAAAACAGAGCCTGTGAACTATGGGTAGTCATCGAGTACAAAATTGTCCAGCAGCTAAAGCTAAAGCAATATGAGTCACCATCTGCACTCTAACTTACCGAGCTGCCCATGTGAGCCAGCGCCTCCTCCGCTCGCTCCACTCTGTTCCTCTTTACGCTGATGGTGAACGCCCGCACAATATGACTGCAGAACTCTACTGAGATACCACAACTCTGTAACAGAAACAGGAAAAAACACATTTTGATTTAAATACTGGTTTAATTTTATTCCTAGTTCTCGTGACACTGTAACCACAAGCAAAGCCTCATCTTTAAATTACATTTCCCCAACCTAAAAATAAAACAAAACAGACGAATAAACCTGCACAAAGACCAGATTTCTTCTTCTCACCATGACTAAGTTCACTAGAGAGACTGCATTGAGGCTAATGCTCCACAGCCACATGACGCCAAACATGTTGACCAGGATCATGGCGATTGTGAAGCTGACCAAGACGGCGGACCACAGCTCAAAGCCCAGCAACACTGTGGTCACTACAAAGATGGCCAACAGTGACACGCACAGGTTTAAAGCTGTGTCATCAGCAATGGTGAGGTACTGCTCGTAGAAGACATAGAAAACACTGCGAAGAAAAAGACAGACAATTAGCAAGATAGCACACACTGGAGCACTACTATATGCAGTTGTGATTGTATTTTCTGTTGTATAGTAGTCCACAGATTATTCAATCAGCACGTGGGCTCTAATCTCACATTGCAGTGTTTTAAGCAGTTTGCTTATCTATGACCTACATTTGTCCTTAACTATGAGTTCAAAACTGCTCTTTCATCATTTGAAGCAAAAGAAGTTGTTATGGGAATTGTACATCTCCATTAATGTTATACATTATGCTCTCACTCCTGCTCCAGTTCACATGCTTATCCACACACAAGTATGACTTAATGCCTTCAGCTATATCTACATCAGTTTGCACTACATCTAATCACTGTACAAGGACACTCTGTCCTGTACACTTAGACACACATCTCTGACTGACACGTCAGCTCAATACACGTCCATCCACGACCCTGGAGCTGGGGGCTGGCACAATGTAAACCTATAAAGCCTCATGTATTGTTTACACCTTTAAGCAAAACCCTCCGTGTACCATTGCTACCGTGTGTTTGCTTCTCTTTGCAAAGATTAAACCTGTCTATTATTGTCAAATCCTATGCCGTCTCCATCGTCTGCTCATTTAATCCGTAACCAAAAATTCTCTTAACATTTTGGGGGCTCGTCCGGGATATCAACATCTGCTGTTTCTCGTGTAGAAAGTGAAACTGACGTGCACGGAAGAAATGCACAAAAAAGCATTTCTTTATAAGTCCTAAGATGCGCTGTTTGAGCATTACAGGCCAGACCTTCACTCTCTGTGAGAGACGCAGTGACGATATCTGAACAAAAAAAAAATAATAAAAAGAAAAAAAAAAAGCAGAGAGACGATGAGAGACAGAAGTCTGGCTGAGGAAAGACTGGACCATTCTGGAATATAGTAATTGATTTTGACCTGGTTCTAAAAATAGTTATAAAATATTTGGGAAAATGACTGGGATTTTAAATCTGCGTTGAGATGTACTTGTGTGGCACTTCCATGTCTTATAACTTTTGTTTGTATTGATTTCCATGTATCCGGAGCTTGTTGGTGAGATTGATGGATGTGGCCATTGCTGGGTCAACATTCCTGGACATGCACCTGCCCAACGACTGTGGTCGAGGCTTTGACTTCAGATGAACACTTTAATATCTGAGGGACGTTAACGTTTGCATGTTCACCAACGGGACAACAGCTCCAGGACGGATCATACTACAGTCCTAAGGGCCGTATGGTTCATTGAAGTTATGATGCTTAAGAGAATTGATTTTAATCATTATGAATGTGCATATGTCTCACTCCTGTTTATGTTTCTTTTCGTTACAGGGACAGTAATGGACAGGCAGGGACAGGCCGGAGATATTAAGTCCGATGGGATGACCAGCTTAATCCGGCACCTTTTTCTTCATTCTTTTGGAGTGATGACATGTTTTTGCTTGATACACATATTGTTGAGTTTAAATGATCAGGAAAGTAATCCCTTGTGATTTTTCTGTTCTGAATTGTTGTGATCTTTTCTTCTGATCAGTTACCCATATTTTATAGTGTAGGCCTTGTTTGTGAATAGCCGCCTTTGGCAGAAGGGGCGCCAGAAGGTCTTTTTCCCGGCAATAGGTCATTTACCAAATGGTTCAAATGTACTTAGGCTAGGTCAGCTGCCGCCGGTTTTCGCTTCTGGCCGTACAATTCACATCAAGGTGGGATTTTGATTTATGCCATGTCTGGCATAAACAGGGGGGAATGTTATGGGAATTGTACATCTCCATTAATGTTATACATTATGCTCTCACTCCTGCTCCAGTTCACATGCTTATCCACACACAAGTATGACTTAATGCCTTCAGCTATATCTACATCAGTTTGCACTACATCTAATCACTGTACAAGGACACTCTGTCCTGTACACTTAGACACACATCTCTGACTGACACGTCAGCTCAATACACGTCCATCCACGACCCTGGAGCTGGGGGCTGGCACAATGTAAACCTATAAAGCCTCATGTATTGTTTACACCTTTAAGCAAAACCCTCCGTGTACCATTGCTACCGTGTGTTTGCTTCTCTTTGCAAAGATTAAACCTGTCTATTATTGTCAAATCCTATGCCGTCTCCATCGTCTGCTCATTTAATCCGTAACCAAAAATTCTCTTAACAGAAGTAGATAAACGGCACTGAAAAGTGTACCTGTATGCAAACACGCTATGGTTGGTGGCCTTAGTGATATTCTGAGCCAGGGAGCGGCCCATTTTCAAAGCGTTTATGTAATCTGGGGATTCCTTCATGATGGTGTGGTATGTCATGAAGTAAGTGGCTCCAACCGTGTTATTGGTCGGCAGGTCCACTGCGCTGCCATACGCTGCATGGCCACTGGGTGAACATAAAAAATAAAAAAAAATAAAAAAAAATAGAGAGATGAGAAAAGGACTCAAAACTGAATCAGGGATATTGCACTCAGTTAACTTATTAGATGTGAAATTACCCTTTTCCACACTTGGGGTTGGGGTTGTCTGACAAGAACATAGGGAGGAAGTGCATGAAGTCCTGTCCAACAGGTCTCTGCTTTCCGCTGGGAGTCAAGGGGCGACAGTGGACACAAGATGGATCTACCACTGAAACATATTCAAACTGGAGTTTAGCCATTTATTTAACCACATGAGGGGAAGGAAATTGAGACAACAAGTTTATTTATTTCAGTTTTATGTTCCACAGGCTTATTACAAAATTAACCTACATTATCCAATTGTGGTGAATTATTATTTGTATAATGCAACATTTTACATGTACATGTACATTTTAATAGAAAATTTGATAGGAGTGAAATTATTGAGACTGAACTTGTGACCGTTCTCCCTTTGTCTATGATGTGCTTAAAGAAATCCAAAACCTGCACAGTTAGGTCTACATTTTTATATTTACCCGAGGCATTGCAGAATTCACCAGAACTGTTGAAATATCGGCAGCAAGAGGACTGAGGCTTCACCCAGTCGAAGTAGTCATCGAGCCACGAGGATGGATTGAAACCAATTGTAGTGCTGAAATAATAAAAGTGGAATGTATTAGTATGATACAAAACAAAAACTAAGAGTTTGCACAATACACAGTAAATGTCACACGTCATGTGTCTCATCTCTAAAACTTACTAGTTGCTGATGAGTGACGCAGAGTACACCTGCTGAACCAGAGAGTTGTTGTTGCAGCCCACACCTCCACATACAGCATTTTGGCCCTCTAGGCTACTGTAGTCGAGACCGTCCTCCACCACAAAGTACACTGGAGCTCCAGTGTGGAGATACTCGGACAAGTTTTTGAAGTAATCCAACACATACGAGTCCTAGAATGAAGGGGAACACAGCTGTCAACACTACATTTACATTTACTAATTTAGCTGACGCTTTTATCCAAAGTGACTTACATTGTTCTACAGTAATTACCAGTGTTATAGCCACACTTAACCACGGTGGATTAAGTGTCTTGCCCAAGGGCACAACAAAAGTATGAACTGTGGGGAGAGTGAGAATCGAAGGACGACTGCTCTACCCACTGAGCTACTACCGGCGTCATGTGAATTCAACATAATTTTATACACTTACTTTATAAGAGCCACTGTGTAATTCCTAAACACAGATGCATCCAGTAAAAGTGTGTATGTTAAAGAGTGGTCAACAAGAAATTGATGACATTGCATAACAGTAAATGCAAAAACCTAAATGGTATATAAAGAGAAAAATCATACCAATACTACAGAACGGATCATAAAAAGGGTTGAAGAATGTGAACACAAAACAGCTCTTTAATATTCGAAAGGAAAAGCAGTAGACGATCAACATCGAAAATTATACCTAAATGCTAAAACAATATGGTCCATGGCCTGATTGTAATTCTTAGCCAGGGTAAGAGCTATTTTCACAGCATTTGGACTTACATCAGGCATTGAGAGCTTCTGGTCCAGTCCAATTTCAACTTTATTTACCACTGCAATGCTGAATGAGACCATTCCAACAAACACTGCCACCTAATGAAAAAAAAAAAAACATAAAAAAGTAAGTTTCTTACATTTACATGAGAAAAAAAATACACTCAACAAATTTAACAGTTCTGTTCTGGAATTGCTAGACAGTCAAGTTTCACAGCTGCACTTACTATAATTGGTCGCATCCACTCTTTAAGAACAAATGGAGCATAGACTTTCTTGAAAAAACGGAAGAGACAACCATCTGTTTTTGTTTCCTGAGCTTCTGGTAACTTCACGCAGCACAGTATATCGAGACGATTTCCCTTTTAGACACAAGTTTAGCAGGTAGACTTAGTACAGATGTAAGCGCAAGTCAAATCTTAAGGAATTATTTTTGACACGTTCCCTGCTGTACCTCCTGTCTTTTAGCGTCCAAGCCTAGCAAGCTGACAAAGCAGCTGATCTGCAACAGGAAATCAATAAAAACAGCCAAGCCAGCAAATAGAGAGAAAGTCCTCACTGCTGGCATGTTGGACAGGGCTCCTAGAAAAGAACAGGTCAACAGTATTATCAGCATGTGACCCAACAGGCAACTGTGTCAAATGGGATCAGAAAATTAAGTTCAGTTTTTTTTTTTTCCAATAACATTGATTTCCTGTGTTCTATTTTTATATAGTTGTTAAAGGGTGGTCAACTTTACCGAGGAAAAAGGCAACCGTTTCGGAGAAGGAAGAGAGAAACATGCTAGGGGCCACATCCCCAAGAATACGACCAATCTGCTGGTGAAGCTCTTCCTGCGGCAAACGCTCATCCCTCTGTTTGAAAAGACAACGCTTTTTGTAAGTTAAACCAGGGAAAATATTAATAAAGATTCAAAGTTGTCGTATAGTTATAAGTTGAGTTGATAATGAAAAATGCGCACCAGTCATGATATTCCTATGGTGGATATGAGTAGTTAGTGTATGGTTCATATATTCAAGTGAGTATCAGTGTCTAGATTACCTGGTAGGTTTGCACTATAATAAAGATGTTGTCCACTCCAACAGCAAGGACTAAGAAGGGGATCACCTCAATCACAATGAGAGTGAGTGGAACACCAAAGTAGCTGAAAATACCCAACGAAGATGCCACAGAGCTCAAAACAATCAGGATGCCTGCAATGCCCAGAGAAACCTTAGAGTCCACCTGTGTAGGGAGAAAACTCAAGGTTACATCACTATTTTTCTGAGAAACTGTTAAGCCTGTTGGACCAGTTAAATTATGACATATGCGAGACGAAACAGAAAAAAGGTGTGGCCTATGCATCGTAAGCTTATTTGGAGAATGTGATTGGCTGATTATTATGGTATCATGTCAGTGTTTCCTACCAAGACACGCCTACAGCTCTGAATGTGTCCCAGAGCCAAAGAGATGTAGATGAACATAATGACATAGCTGATTAATATGGTGCTAATGTCACTGTTGCTCTCTCTGTCAATTTCATCCTCAATGCTCCTCTCGGCACTGAAAGCTACAGTCAGGTTTGGATTGCTGAAGTTCTTCATGAAGCTGATAAATCTAAAAAAAGTGAAGATGTGTATTAGTAACACAAAGACATGCCTTCCTTTCAAAATCAAATCAACTAGTTTTCTCACTCTTTCTCCCAAGCCAGAGCTTTGCTTTTTAGTGCAGAGTCATGTTGGTAGTTGATAAGTGGAAAAGTAATCACAAGAGCAGTGGCATTGTTGTAGTTGGTCTCTGTTGAAAGAAATATAGCAAAATATGTTACTTATTTTGATTAAGAGCAATATTTTATCCATGACTATCGCAATGTTTATATTTTATCAAAACTTAGAGTGAAATCATTATATTAAAATTAATTAAAGAATTAAAGTGACAATTTTTTTTACTACGCTATATTTTTTATTTTTTTACAATTACAAATATTTGTAGCTCACCATCATAACCCCCAAGGGCCAGCCAGGGGAACACAGGACCTCCGAATGTCCCCAAGCAGGGGTCATGAAGCTGAGTGGTGTCATTGAGTGATGCGGGTGCACTGTAAAATTCAAAGAGTTGACTCAGAAAACGCTGATGCATTCAATCACCTGTGCAGTGGCTATATTCTAATGTCAAGCGCAGTCAGACTAACATTTTGTGTTCAGTTAGGGAGGCCACTGTTTGGGAATGGTCGATTATACAATATTCAAAATAGAAATTGAACCATGAAATCACCTGACGCAGTAGAGGAAATGACTGTGAAAGTCAGCCCAGACATAGAAATCATCTCCTTTAATGTGATCCAGGGCATCATGGCTGTTCTGGAAATAGTTAAGGATGCTCAGGATAGTGCAGTTGTTATTGTACGGGGCCAGAGGAGCTAAACAAATGTCTTTCATCGTCACATTCTGGCCTTCAAATGACGCCACAATGTTCTCAATGTCAAGCTGCAGATCCAAAACCTGTGGAGTAAAACAGATTTAAAAGTGAGCGAAAGGAGGAAAGCGGAAGCAGTCAACCACAGTGGTTTCGCACATGAATGTTGTATCACAATTCTGGTTTAGCAATGTACAGATTGGGAGGCACATGTAAAACTATTTTCATTTGCTAACACATGCCTACAAATATGCACTACACTGATATCCTGTGGGTAGCATCCCAAAATCCCTGTTCGGTTGTAGGTTCATTTGAATTAATTATTTCAAACAGTACTTATTACACACCTGGTGCAGAATGTCTTTGCGGAGAATGGCTCCAAACGGGACATCTGGCCCCGGAAAGTAGGGAGAGTAGATATACGTGTCATTTATGGGAGTGGTAATAATGAGCTGTGCTGTTCTAAAGAAGGGTCCAAAGTGTGTGTCAAAGTAGTCCTTTTCTTGGCGAGCTTGGCTACTGGGAGACGACCACAGCTCCACAGGGTCGGTCGTAATGCGCATGTACATCAGGCCACCAGAGGAAGCTGCTATCACTATGATACTCCCTAAAATGACCAGTAAAGGATTGCGCACACAGAATGAACCCCAGGAGCTGAAGAGGATTCGCATGGCATTCTCAAAGCGCTCACCCAGTGTTTCACAAGAGGATGGATTACCTAAATGTAGAAAATAAGCAGAAAGATTGGTCATATATTAAAATATACTGCTTTAAAATAAAACACTGGATAAAGAAAGGCAAACGTTCTCTTACCGTGGTCAGGGTTATCACTATTAAGAGAGAGTGGGTTATTGCTGTCCAATATGGGGCCATACTCTGACATGATTGTCCTTTTCCTATTAAGGATAAGATACAAAGATATTAAGGATGCACTGTAACAACAATACAATATATTAAACATCTTTCTTTCACTCTTTCCTGGTCAAATAAATGAGACACCAACATTTTCTACTGTGCCAAAGGGCTATTAATATATTGCAGATGTCACAATGTTTTGGTGTCCTAATAGATATAATTCTAAATACATTTACCCCACCAACCCAACTAAAGTCCAACTCCATCAGTTGTTTACCTGTAGCACCACGCTGCTATCAAAACTCCAGCAAAAATAAGGAGGAATGCCATGTAAGAGATCCACATAATGACAGCCATTGCGTCAATCCCAAAGATGGTCCAAGGGAGAGGAAGTAGGGGAGGAATTGGTCTAGGACCACAGGCCTTTGCACAGTCTTGACAGGAGCAGGGGCCCGAACCATCATCGAGGCCCTCGGTGCAGTTGTATGTGAGGTTGTTCATGGGAGTAAAACCTAAAACTGGAGAATCTAAAGAAAAAAATAACATTTTACATGGAGTGCTGCTATTGTAAAAACATAGTCACAATTTTTATATACAAGAGTATTTACCTGAGAATTTTGGAAGAATGGAAAATGGTGTCTGTTCATTGTTGATGTCAAACATGTACTCGATCCAGTTAGTTGCATTGCATTGACTTGCATCCTTCCCACACAGCAGTGATAGGGCCTTGACATTACTCGATGGTGCTTGGACATCTTTACAGGCGTTGTACATGGCTAAAAATGTAAGATGTACAATTATTTTACAGTTTAGAAAATGTGTTGCATTTCTTGCATTCCCTTTTGTTATTTCCTGTTACTTGATTTACAGCATGATCCTAACATGGGGGAGTGACATATAATGTAAATAAGGTGTTTTTAGCAGCACTCTATTACTGCATGAAACTAAGCAATGATCACTTGTGTGTACTCACCATCGGTAAATTTCTGCCCAATATAGTACTGGACTTCCACTACATTGGACCCGTTGAACGAGGTGGCATTCATGAACTGACTCTGATGGGGGCTGCATGTCAGCTCACAGAACAGGGTCATCAGATTGAAATAACATGCAGGACACCTGTATGCAAAAGTGGGGAAGAGAGAATTTGAAAGATTAGTCATTGCCCAAAAGAAACAAGTCGATAATAATGAACTTAAAGGTAGAACATCAAGCTTGTCAAAAGGTGATGCTTTTAAATTATGCTTGCTTGGCCTTTCCACACCAATCTTTGATAAACTATCATTTGGTTTGCAGCTAGCTTTGGGATGTGTGTGACTATTACACATCTGATTATATATGCATCTACAACAAATGTTTTACACAGAAAGTCTATGTATAATGTTAAAGTGCCTATGGTTTGTTACCGCATTTTTTTTAGTTCCACAACATGGTACTGTTCTTCATCATTTCTACTCTTCACTATTGTACATTCCGCTTTTGACTGTTTGTTTCCCTATTGTTCTGCTTGTTTTTAATCAATGTAGGACCCCTATATCTTTTCTACAAGCCCTGATAAAGAACAGCGGGATGAAAGATGCTCTCATGCCCCCTGCTTGAATAAAGGACTTTATTTTTGTACACAAGGTAAAAAGCCTCAGATTGCTTTTTTGACTGCCTTCCATTCTTTCAGTCTATTGTTTTAAAAGATTATTCTATATACTACAAATAACATGCAATAGCCCAGATAATCAAAGTCACAAAAAACATGCAACGCCAGGAACAATGACTTGAAGGAGAATAAAAAATACCCCTCCAAGAATGTAATATGCTTTATTAGTTAATTTTATAAAACAGCTCATACCGGGACAGAAACTGAAGGGGCAACTGGAGACTTCCTTTTAAAGTGCGCAACTGGTCAGCACTACAGCAGATAGTTCGGTTACCATAATCAAATCCAGGACAAAGTTCCTGCGTGAGAGATATGATGTCAGTATTTATCTTTCCACAAAAGATTTTTTTTGCTATTGGAGTAAAAATAAAAAGCAGTGAGCTTTGTACCGCGAGAATGTCATAACTCTCAGAGGGAAGTGGAAGAGGAGGACCAGTGTAGTTGCAGTTATACTTCTTCCCTGGCACCGTTTTGGACTCCCCACACTCCCCATACCAGACACAATGGTCTGCCCTGACCTGTCAGAAAAACAATAGAGAAGGACATTATGTCAGTAGCACATACAAAATGTCGTTGTCAAACCCGTCTGCATCTATATTTGCTTTGCAACAACAGCTATCCACATTGCTTGAAATATCCCAGTAAAGCACTGATGGTGAACAAACTGCACTGAACCTGTTATCTGACGTTAAACCTATACTATAACCTAGAGATTTTGCTGGTCTTCTAGCAAATGACTTTTGACTCTAAAACTAAAAGTTTCAGTTCTGCTAAAGTATTTGCATTTAATCTGGCACTCAAGTGTAAAAATAAAGATACCCTTTGTTTAGTCATATCACAATGTTATCATAGCCAAGGCAACGTTCAAACAATCGAATGCATAAACGCAAAAAAAACAGAGTCCTACCATTTTAAAAATCTTTTTATGAAGTACAATCTTACACAACAATCATTTACACTTATGAAAATTATAGTTTAGTCAGAGTTTTTCCGAAATGTTGGTTCAGCATAATAGTGCTCACATGTCTAAAGAGGTAGCATAGGGAAGTTAATTCACTTAGCACACAACTGAGAGTGTATGTATTGGCCTACTTCTGCTTGAGGGACTGCTTGGTTAAGTTCAAGGACAGAATTTATATGCCATTCTTTCCCTATATAGGAGTTGAATGATGTTTAAAAAAGAAATGGCTACAGCTAATCTGGCTGGTGTTAAATGTGTGTTGTAAATTCTGGTTAGAACCTGCAGAGGTCCACAAGTTCAGGTGACAAGACTCTGCA
The DNA here is from genome assembly GCA_024349245.1 of Neodontobutis hainanensis. Taxonomy (NCBI): domain Eukaryota; kingdom Metazoa; phylum Chordata; class Actinopteri; order Gobiiformes; family Odontobutidae; genus Neodontobutis; species Neodontobutis hainanensis. Next base: position 318,765 of record JALDNG010000118.1, on the reverse strand, counting down.
GTACCCCCCCTTTCTATAAATATTATTGATCCATTCAGGTTCTGATCTTTGTACAGTATTGAACTAAACAAAGGGTAGTCAAATGAGCGAGGATACTACTGAGGACAAATGTCTAATCCAATTACAGTGTAAGGGAAAACACATGGGCTCTCTTAGTTTAGGTAAAAGAGGATAAGGTTTTTGAGTATGTTTGAGTTTAGTATCTTTGCACTATGTAATGGAGGAACTACGTTACTCATAACTACGTCAATATGTGCGAACAACGAGGCATTAGTCAGCGCAGCCTGTCAGACAGTTTTTTTGTTTTTTTTTGCATACCTATCGATTGTGTAACACAACATGTTCTCTACTGATTTCAGTTTTCAATCTAGGTTTTGTAGGCTTCATAAAACAAAACAAAAAAGATACATTTTTGCTCGCACACCCAGATTGACACTGGACTGTCCATTTACCACCCATGACGTCAGTTTATTAACATAGTAAACCTACTTTCTAACATTGCTTAACATTATGACTTGTTCACATCGGTAAATGCATTTAAAGAATAGCATAACCATTTTCTGTTAATATTTTAAATTTCACGCAATATATTGAGAAATAGGTGAATTAAAGACTGGTCTGTGAGGACTTAGTATAGTTAGCCAACACTAGCAGTCTAACTAATAGCAGCAGTCTGCACGGCCTGAGTCATAATTTAGTCACGAGAATGCAGACGTAAAGTTACACTCACCCATCCAAAATGTCCCACGGAGAAAAGTACGGCGACTAAAAGAATAAATAAACAGCTCCTCTTTGGTAAGAGCCCCATTGCTCTTACTAAACAGCTCAATTCAAACTGAGATGTCAGGTGAAGTTTCGCATTTCTTGTTGTTGACCGTTCTTCCTCGGATGTTTTTTACTGGGGGCGGAGATAAAGTACTCTTTAAAGTGCTGCCACCTAGCGATGATAATCACTGCTACACCTACACAAACCACAGCTACACGGCTTGTTACGAGTCTGCAGTTTTGAGATGGTCCATTAACCATTTCTTGTGCAAACATTTAAAAATACATATTTTTTTAAACATACATTTGCAGCACTGTTTACAGGGCTTCACTTTATATTATACCATTATATATAACGTTTTATACAAGCCTATATCTTGTATTTGAGACCAAAACCTATATGTTTTATTTGTTCTATCATTCTAAGAATAGCAAATAGTAGCTCCTTGAAGTGATTGCACTTTAGGTTGAACTGATCATCAGACCAAGGCCCTCAGACAACATCAAACATCACCTATATAATCATGATTAAAGGAGATGTGATGCATTTAAAACTAGAGATGTGATGCATTTAAAAACAAGAATGAACAGATTAATGCCTTATCAAGCACATTTTTTTTCTCAGTGGTTTCTGCTTACATAGCTTGATAGAGGTTGTGGTTTCATACCCCATTATGTAACTTTTGTCAGCATTAGAATTTAAAAGTATTTTTTTCCTTATCATTGACTATTGACTTCTGTCTAGCACAATTCTTATCCTCTTTCTTACGACAAAAGCGGCTAAAGTTCACAGCTGAACATGCGATTTCTAGTATTGGTAGTACTGCACCTCATTATTGGATATGTGGGTAGAATTAGTAATAATTAACTCTGACAAACATAGTTTATATTCCAGATCCATCATTGCCATAAATGCTGCTAAAAAGTAACTCTTTTAATGTGCAATAAAGGGCAGCTGTGATGTAGCAGCAGAATGTGATGGATGTGTGAATGCCGTTTTAAAATTCTTAGGTTATTTATTCAAGCGATACTTATATATAGCTATTTGTGCTTATATTGTATAAAATATATTTAGTTACACTGAAGATATATTGTTTTATTTCCTTGTTATTGTCTTTTGCACACAGGGATTGTATCCATTTTTGCTGCACAATGTACACTGACATTAAGCTTTTATTTATTTTTAATTTCTATTCTAATGAACAACTAGTCAAGCTTTAGCTTAGACACTTGAATCTTATCCCATCAGTACGACAGAAGACACTATCAGCGCAGATTTATTTCAATCATTTACTATCAGCTTATCAGTGAGGGGTAGTTAATCAATGCTGTTTGAAGTGTTTCTTGTGTTAACAAAACAACTCTGATCAGATGAGTTAATTATTAAAAGCAAACTATGTACACAACACAAATTAAACTTCCATAGAAAATATTTATTCAGGCTTAATTTTGACAGAATTAATTACAATTTACGAATAAGTGCATATTCACATACGGAAAATCTGTATATTGATAGTATAAATTATATAAGACTATTATGGGTATATTACAGCAAAATCTCTACTTTCTGTACATGTACCTGTGTAAAATCTGCAAAAGTAGATATAGTTTGCTACTATACTATATTCCTTTAAAACTAGGAATAATATCTGAAAAAAAGTAAAAATTCTTGGCAGGACTACAAGACTTTAAAGCCGCAAGCAGATTTAAAGATTTGGTGTCAACACTTAATAGGGGACAACAATTTACACATTTACAAAAAAGTTAAGGTCCCTATGAAAGCCGAAATGCTACAGTCTGCCATGTTGAAGCATGATTCATAACAGAACTGCATTCAATAAAGTCACTCATGTGCCATCAAATATTTGAACCAGCATTATTTCACTTTAAAATGAAAGATAAGTGTAAAGAAACTGAAAGTGCTAGTTTTAAACAGTTTTTTTGCAGTTTTCTTAAGGTAACTCTTTGTAACTTTACCAGAAAATGTTCCTCCCCATTGTCCAAAGACATGCACGCACAAGTGAACTGAACAATCTTAAATTGTCCCTCGGAAATGAATGTGAGATTGTCAGCCCTGTGACTAACTTGTGTACACAGGCTCCAGACTTTTGATGGTTTACTGCCACTAACAAAGTAGAATAACTCATCTTTTATAGACATGCTACATCCAGCTGACCAGATACTCCACTGTGTAACACTGACTAAGGGGCGCCCTATCATCTAATGAAAGTGTATATTATAAAAAAAAAAGAAATCACCACAATTCTCCACACATCTGACTTGCACATATATGACATACTTAGAAGTAATCAATAAAAGGTCCTGGTTCTGCGGACCGATGTGCTGAAGGAAATGAAGCTCAGAGATGAGCAATCTTTGTGGTTTTACACACAGAAGAAGCTTAATGCTACAGATGCGCTGTTCATTTTGAGAAACAAAACAGCAGAGAAACAAGTGCAATCACATTCTCACCATAGTAACTGTAATATCACATATAAAAGGGCACATAAACTGGAAACATACATAATGCCTTTGAGGATAAAGTACACACACTTTAAAGCTAAAATTCACCAGTTTTCCCCTTTACAGACTATACATCGCATCATCACATTTTCCTTATTGACTCGTCCACCAGTAGGCGTGTCGTCAGGCCAGCATTTAAATACAAAAAGCCTCCTCTCTTCATCTGCTTTGCCCCTTAGAGAAATCCTCTGAGGCTTTCCATCAACTTCGAGGACATTAATGCTGTCAAGTCTCTTTATTGCCACTCATCAAGTACAATGTTGACTGCTGCCAGTGTCTGTTCTTTGAAATGGAGTGTTTGGAATCACATGTTTACTTCGTGGTTGATTCTTTCCATTAGGACTATAGCCTATAGTCACAACCTGCTGGATGACTAACCAACTAAAGCCATATTTGTGCAGCTTCATCTAAAATAAAGTGTGGATGTACGCTATTTAGAAAGAGGGCTTTGCATTTAACAACATGCAAACAATAGGAAACCAGCCAAAGTGTCACCTGACAGGTTACATACTATATAATAGTACCACCACCAGGCTTTTCCAGACCAGAGAATGCCCTTCTTAAATAAACAGGAAACAGTCTATGTCCATCCACCAGGTCATCAGTCTGGGCCCAGGTACCCTGCGTTCTCCGCTGCTGGGATGTGTCCATTTGTGTGCGTCTTAAACACGGGAGTGAAGTCCTGTTGGTAATCAGGGTTGTCCATGCTGGTCTGTGGGTAGTATTTCTGGATGTTATGTAGCGTGCCGTTGGATGTGCGGGGTTGGACAACTGGGGCCAGGATTTCTTTAAGATACTCTGGACCAGACGGCTCACTTTTAAAGCAGTTCAAGTATTCAGACTCCGCTTCATCGGACGCGATGGTGGGCAGGATGCAGCGCGGAGGACCGGGATACTGATAGTTGGGGTTCATCACGTCTGACAGCCCATTCTGGTTTATGTAATCTGGAGGAAACAAGACAGGGTTTAAGGAATGAGCAGTTTACAGAGTTTATTACAGTGTTTTCCATTTATTCAACACAATTTATTTACATCTGTCTAAGTTTGATATTTTTCATGTTATAAATTTGTTTCATATTTTAAATGGATTTCTCTATAAATTCAAAATATGTACCATGTGTTTCATCTATTAACTTATGTAATGTATTGATTATAAATAGCATGTTGTAATCTGATACTGTATTTTTGAAAAAAGTATGACTGTGTCCCATATTGCACTAGTCCAGGTTTAACCAAGTATTGTTAACAAATATTTATTTATAGTTCAGTGAGAAGGACAATGTCATAGTTTTAAAAATGTCTGCAAAATGTCTATTTTTTAAGACTAAATATCTTGTATCCACTAGATGTCTCTCTTTCTCCTTAAGTAAAGCTTAACCACTTCTAAAGATTACCATAAATGATACTAAACAAAGCAGAGACACAAAAAGAGGTTTACAAATCCACTTGCCTGGAGCGGGCTGGAAGGCATCGTCTAAAAACTTGTCTGTGGGATCGGGAATATATCGGAGAACCATGCTTCCGTCTCTGCTCGGGAACCCCTTCTGTATCCAAGGCCAAAGACAGTGAATAACACTTAAGGTAGTTTCAGTTTGGTTAACTTTAAACTAAATGCTTTTTTTTCTCTTACCAGAACACCATTTCTACTGTGGCACGTTCCGATACTACTGTTGAGACTCTGCAACACAAAGATAACCACAAAAACTTAACTTTTCAATACAATAGAGAAACATTTGTTATGTTTTTTATCTCTACATGTCATCTATTAAACTATTGTTCATTGTTATCTTGACTTATCTTAAACATCAGCAGGCTAACTTTAAAAACATCAAATATATAAATGTGCCTTTATGTCTGTAAAAAGATTGAAACTAAACATCCACCAAGCAGCTTCCTATTCATTTAAGCAACTTGACATGCTTGGTTGTACGTGTCAGCTTTTCACATCAAAAAGTACTATAAATGGCAAGTAAAACGTGGAAAGTCAGCGATAAAGAAAGCAGAGTGACAGCTGTGGCAGTGCAATTACCTCCAACAAGAAAAGGAAATTAAACACAGTGTGAGAGTCACCATCTGTAAAAGATTTTTCAGCCCGTAGAAGACAGCGCCCTAACAATATTACAAAAACAGGTCCAGAGTGGGCTTTTTTGGCTAAAGATTTGCCTGGAAATGTAATCACTGAAGGTTTGCATGTGGGGGAACCATGCTGAGAGTGCACACAGGTAGAAGAGGCAGACCTGAGTTGGCCTTCACTGAACGTTCTCCTCATTTGACTCACATCAATTAAAGAGAGGAAGAAACGCAGAGAGGATGGAGGGGGTGGTGTTAGGTTCAGGAAGAGGAGAACGTGTCCCACTGTGGAGATTTTAAGGCATGCGAGGTCAGAAAAGCAAGGTATGACCAGTCACTAAGATCAAATTTTATCACCTAGACTCTCTTTAACATAGAGCGTTCTGCTCCTGTGACAACTAATGGCTTTCAAATGCTTTTTTCCAGTCTGACTCACACATGATTTATGCAGACGTCCACCTAAAATAGTACAATTAAACGTTCAAAATTCACATTAGTTGCTTTTGCATGTGGTGTCTTTTTTCCTCATCAATGAATGCAGAAATTTCTGAAAAATCCCATTGTGTATCTAAAGCTTCACAAGGACAATGACTGAGACTGAGGAGTCTGGTTTACGTCTGTCTCTAAGAAGGCACATAGGCCTTTTAAATAAGACAGAAAGACATACAGTGATGATTGATCGCATACAAAATAATACTATTAGCCTAATATTTTGTAAAGTACCAGACATTAAAAAGTGATCAAACTGTTGGCCCATTGCCAAATACTGAATGTGTCCAGAGCATGTCTTTGTGTTAATGCCAGCTTTGTTCTCACTCTTTAGGAATGTGCTGTAAAGGTGGGGACACAGTTCTTGGAAATTCTTCACAGCTTATTATTGAACTGAACTGGCGCAAAGAAGTACAATACTGTAGGCTTGCAAATGTATGAAAGGCGGTTTATTATTTGACAACGCCGTTACCGTTGAATGAAGCAGTGGGGTGTGTGAGGTGCTCGGACTGCTGAAAAAGCCGTGCTGTGGCAACAAGTATTCATCTGCGTCGACGGCGTCCTCCATTTCTTCTCCGCTGATCAAGCTGCGGTAAAATCTGCCATCAGAAGGACTTGGCAGATGCATTCGGTCGTCACCCTAGAAGAGGAATAGCCATACATTCATTTCTGTCATGACGCAAACTATACTTTATACAAGTTGAATGGCAGTTTGTAAGATAGACATACTTGGATAACAAGATAACGCGAAGGATCTCTTGCCATTTTTGTGAACTCTGCTATTAGTTCACGGAAGCGGGGCCGGCTATCTGCGTCGATCATCCAACCTGTACACATACATTATTTGGTGGCTCTGTTAAAAACATTTACTAAGACAAATATTTAGAGCATAAAAAGCATCACGTATGTATAATAGTCCCTGATTTCGAAGTAAATGATCAGTATAAAACACACCTTTTATTTTCCCATTTAACATGACGATGACAAATACACACAACATTACACACTTACATTTGACCATGATCATGTAAACGTTTATGGTGCAGATTGGCGGCTGAGGCAAGCGTTCCCCTTTCTCCAGGACAGCAGCTATTTCACTGGCAGGTATACCGTCATACGGTTTAGTCCCAAACGTCATCAGCTCCCAAACGGTTACACCTAAACAGAGACAATTGGGAATTTAGAGAGCTATTAGAGAGCTTATTTCTAAAATAAATAGAGTTTGATTTTCAAATTTATTTCAAGCATCTCCGGAGATAAGGACGGATTTGTTTAATTTAAAGCCCTTTGAGGCTAATGAAGTGATGCTGTGATATTTGACTTGTCTAAATGCATGTCTTATTTTTACTTGCATACTTTATTGGTGTTATTTAATAGATTAGTTGTTAACACTTGTTGTTATGCACTGCTTTGGAAATTGGGTGAAAATATACTAAATAAAGTTAACATACTGGATTGGATTGAACTAACGTTGAATAGGGAATGTGTATTAACAAATTGGCTCTAAGTTTATAAGTGGGAGTTAGCAGTGATGCATCTCCATGTTGGAAGAGCTGCAAAAGGAGAAAACCCAAGACTCTTGCCAGAGTTTGCTGATGATACTGCCATATTGAGCGGAAGGCATGATCAAACCCCAGGGACAAGTGAGTGTGCAGGCATCTGTCCCAAAAAGCAGTTTTTTCGTGTGATGAGGCAACACACTGTTTTGACATGATATTGTCCGTTGCTGCTGCTGTGTAGGTGTGTGCTACCAGTGTTCTAAAAAAACTGCAGATGTTAGCTTTTTCTTCACCGTGAAATGTGACAACATCTGAGCCAAAAACAGTAGTAGAGTGTAGATTCGAATGACTGTTCCCTCTCTGATAAAACACTTGATTTAACAATGAATAAATCCTTTTCCTCAGAGACAACAGTAATACTCAGGAGGCAGGAGCTCATATGCTGGATCTGAGGTTATATAAACATGGAGACAGAAGCTGGCATTTTGATAGCAGGGCATTTTGAATGGCACTTTATACATGTATATATATATATATATATATATATATATATATATATATAATGTGTTTTTTTAAGCACAGTACATACCATAGCTCCATACATCACTCTGGTGTGTATATGTCCGGTTCAGGATCGATTCAAGAGCCATCCATTTAATTGGTACCTTCCAAACAAAAATGCTAAAGTTAGTTTTTGAATTATTAATGATTAAAAGACGCTGAACAATTATTTCTTTATTTGATTTTTTAGAAACAATATCCTATTTGTGCTGAGGTATAAAGAATGAAGTGAGAAGAGATCAAAACCTCTGCCAAAAAAGTGATAACTTTATCAGATCCTAATAACATCACATCTGGCTTTGCCTTTGACATAGCACTATAACAGATGGAAACCATTACCAGCATTTGTAACAGCACTGTCACCTAGTGGTAGAAAGCTGTAATAGCCATTCATATAAAGTTTTCATTCCATTATGTAGATGGTATGACTAAGTGGGATAGATTATCTTACAACAAATAAAGTTGCCACATACGCTTACATAGAAGATGTGTATTTGAGGCATGTTTAAAACTGCCTAATGAGGCAAATTATGTAAATTTGAATAGATAGTTTTGATATCTTTAGAATAGTATCATAACATCACCCACCTTCCCACCGTCTGCATGGTACTCCTTCTCGTCTGCATTGAGCAGTTTGGCCAGGCCAAAGTCAGTAATCTTGACATGCTGAGGAGTCTTCACCAGGACGTTCCTTGCTGCCAGGTCACGGTGCACCAGGTGCCGCTCCTCCAAGTAGTTCATGCCCTTTTGACAAACAAATAACAAAGAAAACCTAATTACACAAGAGCAGTGGTTTATTTAATAGGTATCTAATTATTGCTGTCAACAAAGCCAAATCTTTGCATGACATGACATGATAAAAGAAACTTTAAGTACATAATATTCTCATGAAAGACTTGTTATTATCATTAGACCTATTAGTCATGTCTATTTAGTATGTTACATCTAGGAATGAGCAGACCACTTTTCAAAGGCCATTTAAGGTGAAACAAAACAGTTCTGATCTCATTTTACCAAACCATAATGTAGGTAAAACAAAAAAGTAAATATACTTAAAAACAAGGCTATCATTTTAAATGCTTATATAAATTGAGCAGGCACTTTAAAACCACACTTTCATCAAAGCAAAAAAAAACAATCTTTCTTTGTGGTAGTTGCAGTGATAAAAAAATACATTTTAGGTCACAGTGCACATATAAGTTATAGGTACACATTTTAATTTAATAATGGCATTGTAAAAAAAAAACTTCTTGTTCACACTAATGTTTAAGTAATGTCAGAACAGTCTAAAAGGAATGTGTATAATTATTTTAAATTTAGTCAGGCCACAGTACACCATAAACCTTCAAGTCAAATGAAAAACATATTTGGATATGTATTTTTTGTTCCATACCCCCCTGACACCAACTCAATGAGAAAGTCTACAGTGCTGAACCAGAAGAATATTGAGACACATATTCTCACCTTGGCAATCTGCACACACCAGTTCAGCAGATACTGGGAGCCAATGTTGTCCTTATTCTCTTTAACATAGTCCAGTAGGCAGCCATAGGGCATGAGCTGAGTAACGAGCTGAACAGTGGAGGTCAGACAGATGCCGAGCAGACGGCAAACATGGGGGTGCTCCACAGTGGCCATCACATAGGCCTCCTATAGTTCAACAAAGGCAAAGAACAGACAAAAAATATATATATATTGAAGCCCAAACATGACAATATAACCATTCATATTAATTCCACCTTCAGGGAAATAAACTATATAAATACTACTAAGTAGCCACTAACAAAGATGTCCCATCCCAAAAGAAAGCTATTATGTCAATGGCATAAAGACATCAAAAACACGGCATTGTAAAAGCTTCAAAGCAAATATAAAAATAAAAGTAATTCCTTTAAATATCTACCCTTTGCCCTAAAGTCAGACAAAGGATGTCCACCCCAGCTCCCAGATATATTATATAACTGAGCAACACAACCACAAAAAAAAAAAAATCACAGGATCGTAGATGCACAAACTAATGTGTACATTGCATTTGTAGCAGACTGCTTTCTCAGTGCGGCCACAGGACTGCATTCCTCTGCAGAACACCTCAGCCTTGAATAACACACAGACGCCCACACAATACCCTCTAATGAAATAATCCCATTTAAAAAAGCCCCACGTCAGAGCCAGAGATGAAACATAACACATTGTCCATTAAAAAGAAACACAAGTGGTTGTTTCCTTTAAATATAGCTGCATGTGTCATAAATTACAGAGTCCATTCCAGTCCAAGTGCTATACATAGTAGGTATCATCATCATGACACAGCTACTTCCGACTACGAAGTCTGTATGTTTATATTTGCAGTCATTTCCCACTAGGAGTGCATAGTTTTCTGAAGTAGGTTAGGAAGTCACAAATAAAAAGCTGTGTTGCTTTTGAAAGAGTTACAGTAAGCTTTTTTTTACAGTAAAAAAAAGAAAAAACAACTTACATCCAAGATTTCTTTGTTTGCTTTTGGTGATGTGGCCTCCCTCAAAACCTTAATGGCTACTGGGATCTTGACATCCTCTCCTTCTGGAACCCACAGGCCCTGAATGGACATAGATTTATTATTTAACATAAAAATTAGTCACCAGAAAGTCAGTGCATCTACATAATCATAACAAACATATGTTTAATGGTAACTGAAGCAGAGAGGTGATGATTACGATCTATGTCAGCATTAGTAATAAGAAGTAACACTCTCTTATTAAGAAACAGTGAGGGTGAAGTCATCTGTGATCTGGCAAGTTATTATTGCGTCTTTTTGTTGGAAAATTGTTAACAGACGTTGTAATGCAAACTCTGATGTTATTGCTTATGTGGGTTTGGCACAAATAATATTCTGCGTTTTTGCTTGTGTTGTTTCGAGCTTAAATTACAAAGGCAAACCTGCTGTGCTTTATTACCTTGTAAACTGTACCAAATGCCCCAGATCCCAGCACTTTGATTTTCTTAAATTCAGGTTCTTTCAGTATTCGTAAAAGTGCTTGGTTGGGGGCCTCGCCACTTGGAGTCAAGGGTTCAACCAACTAAAACAAAGATAATTCACATATTTAAATGACTGAGGATTGAACAATTATAAGCATTTGTTTAAAATGATAACTCAATCATACAAAAACATATTCTTTATTCCTCTTACAAGCCCTGGGTCTGAGTTTTCAGGTCCTACCTGTCTTTCCTGGAGAAGTCTCCTCATGGTCCTCTTCCGCTTGATGTGGCGTCGGCGTAGCAACACGAAAACAGACAGACCAGCAACAAGGACGGCCAACAGACCACCTACGACACCAGCCGCTATCATGGACATGCCAGAAAGGCTGAAACAACAAAAGGAGTGAGAATGTACTGCCTACTTTGCCAAAGTCCGCGTCAATGACATGTTATCACCTTTTACCCTGGCAGCCCTCTAGACCATGTCCGGTGCACCTGCAAAACACAAATCACATATAAATGCCTTGTGCAAAAACAATTCTCCAACTCAATTCACAGTTTGGAACCGTAAACGGATACTGTGTAATGAGTTGCCTTCAAAAGCAGCTGTCACTTTTACCACACTCATAACATCTGAGTCTGGTGCTCATTCGTCTGCGTGCTATTGAGGTCGCCTGGAGACTGTTTAGATCATGATGTAAAGTGATACAGTTATGAAATACAAACAGTGGGAAAACACAGCTAGTGGAAATCTAATCCCATTTGTCCTCATTTTGAAGTAACCAAGAGAACACTGTAAAAAATATTTAAACAGAAAGTAATTTTCGACTACAAGTCAAAATCTTACAGTGGGCAAGAAAAAGTATGTGAACTTTTTTGAATGTCATTGTCAAATATATTTGTCTTAAAACGTGGGTACTGACAAATATAATGTGTCTAAAAATAATTACACCAAAAAATAAAAAAAAAAAATTAAAAAAAAATTTGATCTTTTATGTTTTTATTGAACACACTTCAACATTTAAAATGACAGTGGAAAAAGTAAGTGAACCCTTTGAATTAATAGATGGTTGACCCCCCCTTGGCAGCAATAATCTCAAACAGACGCTTCCTGTAGCACATCATAGAGGAGGAATTTTAGTCCATTCTTTCCGGCAGAATGGCTTTAGCTCTGTCATATTCTTTGGACGTCTCATGTGTTTGGCCCTCTTCAAATGAAACAATAGCATCTCTATTGGGTTGAGGTCTCTGACTTGGCCACGCCAAAAGGCAGATTTTGTTTTTGATTGAAGTTGGCCAGGCCCTGATGCTGCAAAGCAGGCCCAAATCATAATGTTTCCCCCACCAGACTTTACAGCTGGGATGATGTTTTCATGATCATGGCAGTGTCCTTTCTACAGCAGATGTAGTGCTGTGTTTTTTCCATATAGTTCAATCTTAGTTTCATCATTCCACAAAACAATTTGCCAATACCACAGTGGAGTGTCAGTGTGCTCTTTTGCAATCTTCAGTTGTGCAGCAATGGTTTTTTAGTAAGCAGTGGCTTCCTTTGTGGTGTCCTGCCTTGTTCAGTGTTGTACGTATTGTAGACTCATGAGCAGAGATGTTAGCAAGTTCCAATGATGCCTTCAAATCTTTGGCTGTCATTCAGGGTTGTTTCTTTACCTCATTGATGAGTCTTTGTTGTGCTCTTGGTGTCATTTTGACTGGGCACCCACTTCTTGGTAGAGAAGCAACAATCCCAAAGCGTCTCCATTTGTAGATTGTTTACCCTGAAGACTGGTGAAAGTCTTTAAAATAACTTTGTTTCTTAGTTGTAGCTCCTCTGAAGGCTCACATAAGTGTGTTCTTCTTGTGCAGAGCAAAGTCCACACCTCCAAATATATTATCTTAACGAGACTCCAGGTGTGCAAAAACCTGACTCCATTTAGCTTTTTTGAGGTCATTAACTCAAGGCTTCACATACTTTTCCACTGCCATTTCTAATGTTGAATGAGTGTGTTCAATAAACACATGAAAGATCAGAATTGTTTTGTTATTATTTTAAGACACATTAAGTTTATGTCATCAGCCCTGGCTTAGATTAAGATCAGATCACATTTTAGACAAATTTATTCAGAAATCAATTAAATTCCATACTTCCATACTTTTTCTTGCCACTGTATATTTGTGCAATGCAAAGCTAAGTAAGACAGAAGCCAGTTATTCTTACAGTGGCTTAAGGGACCACACTTCAATAACTTAAGTGTGCGGAGTCTTTCCTTTTACCCATGACATGTTCTGTTTTATTAGCTAAGATCCCAATAAAGTCACAGGTTTAATATCCATACAAAACTTTTCATCAACAATAGATTTTTTGTTACAGGAAATACAAATAAAATACCATTAATGAATAGACACTACAATTAAAACTAATATATAAAGCAGAGCTGTGTGTAACTCTAAAGTGACTGGGTTTTCACTGCCATCAACTTTACTTAATGACTCTGAACTTCATCTTTTCAAGCAAATCTGAATCCCTTGCAACACACCCCAGTGTAACCAAACAGTAGGTTGGTTAAAGTTGAGGTTAAACATTTAAGGCCCTCAATAATGTCAGCATAAACTGTGCCAACTATATGAGACTCAAACCCCTGCTGACTGTTTTAGCTGTAAATCCACATCTTACATAAACATTATGACAGGCACACTTTTGCAACACAGTCAAAAGCAGTGCCAGTTCTTGTTCTGCAGCACGCAGCTCTTACCCCTGAGTGCAGTTTTTGTGGCACAGCTGGCACACTTTCATCTCATCTGCGTATTTCCACACCAGCGTTTCGTTCTTGCCTAGGACGCCTTGAGGACAGCGGGACACACAGAAGAGTCCATCTTTGAAGTTGGCACACTTGGTGCAATTTCCAGACCCCTGAGAGAAAAAAAAACATATTTACAGCTCCCTTGGGATCAGCAGTAAATATTATGGCAACAGCATGTCTAATAGTGATAAATTGTTAAAGCATTGAACATCTATCTTCCAAATAAAGCTGTAATGTCTGCCAATAGAAACACTCCAGTGATGTTAAATGTTACAGTTGATCTTCTGAAATCTAACAACTTTCTTTACTTTTTAAATCGTTATCTGTCTAGATTTTCTTTAAACAATGATGCCCTACTTTATCCGGAGTTACTTTTGAGACACAGTCTCTTGTTTAAACTAAAGACAGGATCATTGGTGTAAAATAAGACGACAAGCCACGCCCGTTACTCAAAATACAACATATCTATTCAAGCTGCTATTGATGGAGAAATGGGCTTTGTTACTATCTTATGATGTGTAACAGTGATAGAGCATTTTGACCCGTATTTTTTTATGTTTACATGATTTAAATTCTATGGCTGTTAGTGATAGCTACACATGAAACATACAGGTGCACTGCAGGTTGCTGTCCCATTCATAGACTGACACTCGGGGTGGCACGCAATGCAGGTTTTATTCACCACTGTCTCCCGCGGGTCCCTGAAAAAAAACAATGGCACATCAATGCAAACAGTTTTATGCAAAGTGAAAATTTTTATGCTTTTTTGAGATCCAAAGTTAAATTATAAACATGGCAAGATTCAATGTTTGACAGAGATCTGCAAAGAATAACAAAAGTTTGTGAATGTGCCATTTCAGCCTTCCTGTGTGTCTACTGAATGGTGGTTTGACTTCAAAATGCCTTGAATCTTTGTTTTGACTTAATGACAACTTCCCCCACTCTGGAAATGCTCAGAGTATGCAGGCAGACTTAAAATGAAATGAGTTAACAGGTCTCATACTTGTTCATCTAAAATAATAACACTGCATTTTTTAGCTTAAAAAGGCAGATAAAGCAGTATTTCTCCCTTACCCCTCCAGGATGTTACAGGAGTCAACACAGCTCTTCTCTCGGCTGTAGTCACGGCAAGAAAAACACATATCTGGGCCTGGACCCCAGCAGCCATCTGAAGTGCACTTCCTGTCACAAGTGTTGTTCTTCAGAGCTGCAAACAAATAAGCAACCTCAAGAAGAGATCTTTCATCCTTTGCAATTATCCAATTTGGAAATTAGACTTCTAAATTAAATATTAAATGTCTTGGCTGCTGATTAATGTCAAATTATACAATAAACAAAAAATGATTCAACTGCTTTTGGTGAAATTACTCTACTTACCACATAAGGCAGCGTCTGAGTTTTCATCTATGATGACAGTTTGGGATGTTGACTTGAACAGTCCCAACCAGTGGCTTTCATTGGTGTAGCAAAGATTCCGGTTCTTCATAATGATCACGTCACCGCCACTGATTTCTTTGAGAGAGCGCAGACCCAGATAGTTGATATCAAGTTGAGCAATTGCAACACTGCGGCTTCCACTGCAAAAAAAAAAAAAGAAGAAAAAAAAGAAAAGATAATGGGTGAAATTTTAGTAGGGCTTTCAACAACACTTATACAGCTCTTCATTTTATGAGGACAGTACCGTTTAGTTCGTCCTCGAATGATCTCCAAATTCTCAAAAGGACTAAGTGAGCTTAAGCTTTCTGGCCATGTTTGAATCAACAAGTATCCTGAAGCAAGAGGTGTCTCGTTAATGATAAGACATTTACTGTGTATTCAGTGTGTCATACATTACTCATGTTACCTTACCACTTATTTCCTTCACAGTTTTAAACACATCAAGTTGGGCAGGGTCCATCTTAGGAGTTTTGGTGTATTTATCTCTGCAAAGAAATATAAGAGATGCATTTATTTGCGTTCATGCTGTATTCTTTACATGAAATAATAAAAAAAAATAATAATCCATTTATATATGTTTTAGACCTACCCGTAGATTGAAGTGTGGATGATTGCGATGTTACCATTGATCTTAGTACAGTTTTTGAAAGAGTCAATGTTGGAAGCATTGATAGACAAAGTGTGAGCCAAGTCTCCCATTCCGAGGCCGTTACACACTGTTCACACAGAAAAACAAAACTGAAACTGACTACCACATTTTCAAGAGTTTCTACTTCTTAGTTTGGGCTAAAATAGTTAATTGGTAGAAAATATATATATTTTTTGTAAAGACCAGAAAAATTAATTGAGTATAAAGTGTATTCAATTTATCAAAGAAATATAATAATGAACATGCAACTCTTTTCTTATGGTTGTACAGTGACAGCTAACACTCTTGTACCTTTTGGACACAGGCCTTCACACTTAGCACACTTCCTGATTCCTCCTTCGTCGACCTCATATGTGTTCCCACTGCATGTCCGCACACACGCTCCATGGTCAGACACCACATAGTTATCTGGAATTATTCAATGAATATAAGCTTTTTATGACATGATACTTCCAAACAAACATGTTACAGCCGTCATAAATTAGTGCAGTAAAACTGTAGCGTCATAATAACGCAGCCATTGTATTACTACAAGCAAGTCATGTTACACAGAGTGAGTAATGCTGGGCCAGAGCAGTGTGGGTTAAACTAAGATAGAACAGTTGTTACATTAACACGCCCCGAAACTCATTCATTTCCTTTTGTTGCTTATACAGTTTATAATTAAACCCAAGACATATTGTAACCCTTGAATGTCTAACACTCTGAAGGACAACCGAGTTTAGCATATCACAATGTGAAAAAGCTCATATTCATGCATGACAAGTTACAGTTTGACTAGACACAGTGTAACAACACATACAAAGCACAAGTATGTTTGCTGTGGCGTAGGAGCGGCGCTTACGTGGGCAGCTTTTAACACAGGTGGCCCCAAAGTTGTATTTCCCATGTGGGTTGGGCACCAGCTGATGCAGGTTAGGGTCGTAGCGCATGAGGCCAGGGCACGAGTCCTTACACACCCCGTCGTCTTGATGGTTACGACAGGCCTGCCGCACAAAGAATAGACTCAGACAGACCCAACCATAACAGAGCCCCACGCTAATGATAACAGTGCATTCCTCCTATCACTGCCATGCCTTAATCTGCAGAGCTGTCCAGAGAGGGAAAGCAGAAGCACAAATGGATGACAGATGCACAAATGAAAGCTCAAATCAGAAGTTATACGTCTCAATCAAAACCAAATTCAATAACATCACAAGCTGCTGACTGAAAAGCTTTGTTTTGTCAGAGACTTATAGATCTGATTTAGTGGAAAAAGCATCAAGTATTCAGCACGTCTCCCTGTCTCTCATTCCAAGTTTTCCTAACAAAAGACGGCTCTATTTGAAAAAAGTGTTTCTCACCAGACAGTCTGTGGGCCTGGGTCCTGTGCAGCCTGCAGCACAGTGCTCATTACAGCAGTCACTGGGTGAAGGACCTCTGCATCTCTTAGAGCATTGCTGTGCACAGTTCAGCTTTGTTACTGGACACAGAAGCACCAACAGAAAACAGTCATTGCCAGTGTGCACAGGTTGAGGTCATACAAAGCAATAATGTTCCTCCTTCCTCAAAATATGGCAAAGAAAACTATGGGTATGTTTGCTCAGTTGTTTAACCTCTCTAAAAATAGTTAATGCATTTTTACAGGCTTTTGTACTTTTTAGCTCAAGAACATGTTCAGTCAGTTTTTCACATTATTTGGACTACAGCACACCACAAGACTTTGTAGATTTAGCCTGAATGCAGATTTTCTGTTACAGATGGAAAATGATACTTGCTCCCAGGTGAGAGCCATTTGTGTTATTTCTGTCAAAAAATTATTAAGGAGGGCAGCTTACAAGTCTGGCAGTTTTGAGAACCAGGTGCCCAGCAAGAACCATTGAAACAGCTTGTGTCACATTTTTTACCTAGGAACACAAAAGAAAATTGAATCAAATGCCAAATTTCAACCACAACTTTCTTGAGCAGTGAACTTTTTGGGAATAATTAGTTATTTTGTGTAGTATTGATTTACATGCGCGGTTGTTGCTGGCCAGAGGGAGCTCCATGTTGGGTTTTGCGTCAGTGTTGACAATGTCATTCCACTGTATACTCTCCACATTACAAAGCTGGTTGTTTGCAAATTTTACACCTCCTTCAACGATTTCTGCAAAAGAAAAATGTTGATATTTAAACATATACCATTCAAAGAAACAAAGAGAGAGATGCCTGCTTAGATTTTAAGAGGAGACGAACCGGTCAGGCTGGTCAGGAGAAGCTCAGTGGTGGCACGACTTGTGTCTTTGTCGTAATTGGCGAGAACAGCTAGCGCAAAGCCTCCATCGTAGAGAGTGTAACCTCGAATGATGCGCAGGTTTTGCAGAGGAATCCTTGATGCAGTGTTGACAGCGATGAGCACATAGCCACCTACTTCTTCAATCGACTGTGGACACAGAGACGTTTGTTCTCAAGCCAAATGTATTCCTTGCATTTGATTTACTTTCTAATGTGGGTTTTTTAACTAAAATACAAGCTAATATGTTTGGGATACAAAATCTGTGGTCATATCGTTTGATAGAATGGCACGATATCTGAGTCTATGTTGTTTTGTTTATGTCTAGTTTCACGTGTGTGGTCTCGTGTCCTTGCAGCTGCAGAAACAAGACTTCAACAAGAGCAAGTGAGTGATATAAACAGTACGAGTCGTGTGTAACGGAGGACACTCTCTCCTCTGATTTTAATTATCTGAACTGAGGTGAAGCTTGGAAAATACCAGATAGTTTATCTGCCAAACATTTACAGCACAAGAATATGTTGAGTTGAGTGATCCATAAAAATGAAGAGAAAGCTTTACCGTGAGGAAGGACAAGTCTTGGTGCTCCTCCATATGGGTGATCTCCAGATTCTCCAGGACCACAGTGCAGTTGCTGTAGGTCTTAACCATGTTCAGATAGTGGTCCTCTTTGGAGCCAAGAAGGTTTAACCGGTTGGTGATGCCTTGGCATACTGAAAGAAAAAAAAAAGAAAATAAATCTTAATTTGTCTGATGGTGAACGCATTATACAATTAATTTCACAACTTATGTAACACTTTGGTTCAATTTCTGTCTCGTTAAATTCAAACTGCACGGTCAGAACTTGGCTAGATTTAATGAAAAAAATCTGGTATTCATCTACAATAGGAATTAAATCAGAGCGAGAAAGGCGAGTTCATGAGTCAAACTGAGTGTATTTATACTGGCAGAGGCCTGGCTCTTTCCACTGCTATGCTCAAACTAGTTAAAGCAACCACAGCAACCAGAATCTCCCGGCTGCCTTGTCATTTCAGGGAAAGCTTTAGTCACAAAAAGTACCATTGGATTGTGAGAAGCTGTTTCGTAAGGGTTTCTCTAAATCTCATAATAAATAATGCCTTAGCCTGGTTTAGCACGTCTGACTTCAAGGCATCAGGTTGAATAATTAAAAGACAAAACATGGCTTTAAATTAAAATGCTGATCAGGCAATTTCTCTACACTGCAGAGCCAATAACAACAGACCTGTTGATGTCTATTGATATAAAGAGACAAAGAGACGTAGGCACACGAGCTGATAAAGCAGGCTGCATGGCATTATGCAACGGCGTATTTGGATAAGGAAGGTAGGATTACAGATAAGCACAGAAGGAACAAAAGGCATTTACTCAATAAATAAAGTCCTCAAATAGGAAAATATGTGTCTTAAGAGCGCAGTCATTGTCCTGCAGAGCATGTTCAATCGTCTGCAGCTGGTCGGACAGGTTCTGACCGGCACAGCCATGTCAGATATGACAATCCCCTTTGAGGCAGAACTACACATGAAAACACCTAAAAAATCAGAGTCTGGGTTTTGGGTTTAAGGGTTAATCTAATCTTGTGCAATTGCTTCAGAATAATAATAATGGTGGTGGTTTACAGTAATGTCTCTTGGGTCACATTCCAAAACGTGTCTGCTCTTGACAAAGCCACAACTTGCACGACAAATGGGACACACCTGTGAAAATAAATGTTTTTTTTTTACTGTACCAAGACCTTTTTAGATCACAATATTGTTTAGTTCAGTACATTTTACCTTTCAGCATGATTAATTAAAATCGTGTAGATGTGGGGCTGTTCCATAGACTCTATATGCTGCTGTTGTTGAATTATGCAATGTCTAGCTTAAGATACTTGAAATTCTCCTTCAAGAGTCAAGACAACGAAATTGATAGCAATAATATGCAGAATAGGTCATGGGAATGCTGAATTCATCATCACATATCTCCCTTTTACTGCATTTAACCCCTTTGTTTTACTTGTGAGAGGCACTTCTGAATGTGTAGTGCTCAGCCAATCACAACTTCAAGAAAAAGTGGACAGAGAACTATAATAATATAAGTTATATATTAATATTAATAATTAGTTCTATTGACTGAAAGAAGAACAGTGCTTGGTTTGTTTAGAAACCAATGTCTGGAATAATTGCATACCATACATTGAATTAAAAAAAAATGTATTAATATTACTCTGCTTGAGTTGGCCCAAATACACCGACATGCCAAAGTGAATTGAAAAGGTGTGACACAGCTACATATATGTCTTACTTGTGATGTATTATTCTGAGTTTTTCCAGTTCAACAGCTAAGGACACAGAACAGTCGAGAATTACTTTTAAACAGCTGTCCATTACCCTCCCTTGACCCCGGTCCTCATTAGTGTTTTCCTGAGGGACCTCTCTGACGTGAGCCCCCCGGTCCTCCAGCCTAATACCCAGACAACAGTGACACGTTTGGGTACGTGCTGACCATCTTAATTAGAGCAGCCCTGTGAGATGTAATTAGTCACCCAATTATTATTGAAACTGAGAAACCACAAGGTAATAAAAAAGACTGTCACAACTGTGCAGCTGTGAATAATAATCTCTTAATCTGTATGTCGTGCAAAATCATAACAGATTATGATGAACTGCTGTGTTGTTTGTCATATAATGGACTTCTTCATGCAACTTGTACTTCCTGTTAAAACGTTCTGTTCCGTTAATATTTATAATGTGTTGTAAAGAGACAGGTGACTATAAAGGTTTTAACTGACTTCCTTCACTGGACATTCAGATTTGCAGAAAAAAACCCGCCATTGAGCAGTCATATAGCACTGTAAATATTGTCCTTGTCCTGTTGTTAATGTCTAATTGCTGTGCAGGTGGTAAATGAACTGATAGTAGAAGTGTAAACTTGTGTTTGCACAAAAAGAGAGGTCAAGCTTTATCAACACAGTGGTTCGAGCAGAAGGATAGCTCCATATTAATACATCAACGTCAATTTTCAAACCTATTAAATTAATATGTCATATATATAGCCGACCATCGTCCTGGGAAAGTGGAAGTGGAATGAACGTGGAATAACTTCAGTTTTTCAGTTTTTGCTGGATACAATTTGACTCACCTTAACTAGTAAAAACAGAGTGCATTTAAATGAAAGGGTGAGGCGTGCAATGATGTAACTGTGACTAATTACTTGTTGCGCCACTTCCAGCAGCTGTACTGTCGTCACTAATGTCCAAGAGGTAACTTTATGTACAAGGAGTGGCAGATCTGTTCTATCTCTACTTCAGTGCTAAAAGTGTGCGTAGGTGTGTAATATACAGTAATGAGAATGTAACTCTCTGGCACCCGAGGCTGAGCTTTACAGAAAACTCTGTGGAAAACCCAGTGGTGAGGCTCACAGCCCAGTCAATGCTGACAAAGGACTTGATAAACCAGACATTAGTCATAATCTTGCAGAAATCTGCGG
The DNA here is from genome assembly GCA_024349245.1 of Neodontobutis hainanensis. Classification (NCBI taxonomy): domain Eukaryota; kingdom Metazoa; phylum Chordata; class Actinopteri; order Gobiiformes; family Odontobutidae; genus Neodontobutis; species Neodontobutis hainanensis. The sequence goes on along the minus strand of JALDNG010000118.1, from coordinate 297,282 downwards.
TCACATATCGTACTTTGATGTTTACTCGGGGACTAGTGTTGGTAAGACGAAGGTGTGTGGGCTGGTATTTGTTTCTTGAGGCTACAGTATCTGTGTCCGGTAAAAAAAAAAAGGAACAACCTAAGCCAATTATGGGAAACAATTAGCTCATTGTTCTGGTTCAAAGGAAGTTGTGGAACATACAATAGAAGGTGTTTCACAAAAGTTTAGAAGTCTGCCCGTCAAAGAAATGAGAATTCAGATCATTGTTACATTTGGCAAATTACATTTTGAATGATTAGAACAAAAATCATACACTACAATGTTCTACATAATTTTTTTAGTAAAATGAAAGGCTCTTTATCTGTCAGCCAGCTCCATATAAGACGAGGAAAGTTGGATCCAATTGTATTTAATATTTAATAAGCTTATATACGCAATGAAGACTGAAATTCAAATGATGCTGTCTTTTTTTGACGTTTTTTTAAATGTTTCTTTTAGGCTAAAAAAAGGTAAATAATTATATTCCTAAATGAAATCCAAACTTTCCTAGACTGCAATAAAAAGCTTCTCAATCTCTCCAGTGTTTTCCCTTGGTACACAAACCCATTTACTACACACTTAACTCATCACGTATCCTTACTACAGTACAGACAGCAGCAATGGCTGGGCCGTTTTCTCTTCCTACCTAAAACTCAATTACACTGTGTCCAGAGGCCCGTAATGCGATTATGTGAAAACTTAGACATAATTAAAGGGAAGCTACAACGCTTACTGACATTCTAGTTTATTTCTCCGCCCAAGTTGACAACATTACGCCAAAGTAATTCTGTAACTCTTGTGTGACTCTATTGAGGGAACATTAAAGATAAAATGTACAAAAATACACTGTAAGATCTCAAATCTTTACAAAAAAAAAAAAGGCTGCACTGACGGGTCCTGGGGTTGCACTCGCACACATTTGCAGATGTTGACTTTTCAAGAAGCATAAATCTGCAAAGTCAGTGCTCCTCTCTGTTCATTCAACTCGCACTTCCTGCTGAAATGTTCTACAATTCACACACAGGAAAGGGATTACATGTCATAAAGAGTAAAGCAGATAAGTTAAAAAAAAAATGTCTAAAGTTATCTTACAATACCCCTTTGAAGCTGGCGTGCTTATATCCTGCTCTCTGCACTGTGAAAATGCAATCTTCCTCTGCGTGGGAGATGCACCGATTCCTTAGAGAAAACATCTTGGGGCCTCGGAGAAGCGAAAGGGCCAGTAAGGATAAGAGGACACCCCCCTTTCCCCTTCATAGACAATACACACGCACTGCTTCCCATCCCCAGTGGCCTCAGCAGCACAAGCCCCCGTGACATCCCAGGAAGTTGATCTTCACAAAGTTCAAACTCAAAGAGCAATCTGTGATGCCGGACCAGATGGGAGCTGACTGTGGAACAATGAGGAGTAGGACTACTTTTTTGTGCATTATTATTCAAAAAGGAAGTGATTTGAAAAGCGAGACTGAGGAATGGTTTGTGGTTGGGCTAGCTGACATGTTCTTGGTGGATATAGCAGCTGACTGTGGGGTCAGACTGTGGCTAAGAGGGGTGTAAAGTCCCACACCAAATGTTGGAAAACAGCTGACCTCTTTCTCAAAATGCCAGAAAAAAGGACAACTTTGAAGTGTCTGAGGCAAATTATGCCAGGGTAAATCTAAACAGCCCCAATCTTTACGACATCTAGCTGGCCCTGTTTCCAGTCTGAGAGCAGCAGGTGTAGTTTAGTCTGTGGAAAGCTCTGCAAAGTTACCAAATAAAGAGCAAAAAGGCTTGTGTTTACTTTGTGTCCCGGAGAGCACACTTTAGCAGTGAGAGAGACACTCCAGATACCTGCGGCTGGGCCCATCATAATGTTTACTCTCTTCTTCTTGGCGTGAGGAAACCATGGATTTAAGTTCCTCCCAAACACAGGCACACTGACTTTTCTGAAAACAGTTCTCCAAAATGCTAAGTCATAACCACTTGGGGACTAGAATTAGAAAAGAGGGGTTGTTTTCGTTTCTTGTTAGGCTCTGGTGTTACAGCATAACGGTAATGAGTAAATGGTAATGGTAAAATAAACTCCAAAAATATGTTTGCTGGTTTTCTAAAATCAAAGAACAAACAATTAGGTCTTGCGATACAAACATGATCTTAAAAAACGTGTTAAAGAACATAAGAAAAACAAAGTTATGTTTGCTCTATTTACAGTTTTTGGTTTTTTTCTGTCAAAGTGAAGTCTGAAGCTATGCCAATAACTGTATGCTACAAGCTACTTCTAAATTAAAATTGTCAAAATTACACAGTGTAATAATTTAATTTAAAAAGCCAAAAAAAGTTAAATAAACAAACCCTCACACTAAATTTACTAAATATTATAATATAATATAGCATCGATTAAATGTAATATCTGCAACTATGCAACTCATTATTTGCCTACCTTGTATTTATAAGATGTGTTGGATGAGTTCTTATGACATGGTTTTGTGCCCCAACCTTTAGAGTTACATAATGGAGTATCTGCTGGTTTCACTGTATCTAATAAAGAGGGAATATTCTTTTTTATCACACTGTCAAAACGATCTGAACGTTTTCAGGCCACTACAGTATAATCCATTAACAATGAGAAAAAAAATCCTGTTGGGGGTAAAGGCTGCTATAACAAAGATAATTATGTAAAAGGAAACAGTACAAACAAATGTTTTTTGTGGCTCAGGATTTGTATTTTAGAAAACCATTTAAAAGTAAATGACTAACACCAGGATGTATCATTGCCCGCATACTGGTTAGTCTTTGAGCTACTGCTGTGAATAATCAACTCACCTCACATTTATCTCAATAGACAAAATCAGATCCATGACACAAAAGCCATAGAGGGAGAGATAATTTACAAAAAGATATATTAAAGGGCATAAAGCAGTGAGTTGATTTATCTACAATGGTTAAACACAGCTGCACCTCTGTCCAGCTGTGAGTAGCATCCATGGGGCCAAATAACCAGGAACACATATCATTAGTGGGATCATTCTCCCACATGCCACGGTGGGAAGTCCATTAGCCATCCATAAAGTCACTGAACAATCCCACTGCTGTTGCCAAGAACTCACAGAACCTCTTTTACCCCAAGGTCCTATTTAAATTCCAATAATGCACCCACCGCTCTAATGCAACGTTCCAACATTCAGCCCACTTCCTCTTTTATACGTTCAGACATTCTCCTCATTGAAGGCTGCTCCAGCCAAGACAACCCCCCTCCTCTCCCCTATTCTTTTTCCCTGTTAAAACCATACTCCTCACGATCCCACAGGAAGTGCGAGAGGAAGACTGTAGTGGGCGGCGAAGCACGCTGTTACTGCTGCTGTCGCTGTTAACTCACTCCTCACAGCTCGATGCCAATAGGACCCCCCTTTCTTCCCCCCCTGCACCTCCTCCGGCCTGGAAAAGACGAGCAGAGGAAGAGAAAGAAAAACAACAACCACCGGCAAAGGAACCCACACTTTTCACACATTGTCCCAGCACAAGAACACAGCTGTGGCTCGGGAATCCCCATGCTGATTTTAGCATTCCCTACCCAGAGCAGCAGGTTGGAAAACGGCTACGGAGAGCGAACAGATAACTCTCACTCACTGGACTCTTCACTTGATCTAAACAGAAGAGATAGATGCTCTGCTTAAGAGTTTCTTATTTTAGACAGGCATTTTTGTACAGGCTTAACACTGTTATTGTCTTAGTCATGTCTGCGTGGCTCGGCCCCCAGTCCACACAGACCCCATAAAAGGAATATTCCTACAAAGTTTGGATAGAGTAAAGTTAGAGAGAAGGATAGAGTAAAGTTTGCAACTTTACTCTATCCTTACTCACCATTTGCTGTCCACATCAGCAGGAGCCCTAAAGTCACCGATGAGTAGTTTATTCCTAATCCACGCTACAGGAAAGAGCCAGGGTTAAGTGCAGCCGAGCGAATGAGTTAGTGCAGGACATTCCACAATGCATAAGAGGATATATGGACATTTTGAGTTGTATTTGCCAAAAGCGTGACCAATTTGATTTGGACAGAAAAGCTCAGAAGAATGTAGTTATGACTTCCTGATGACACATTCACATGAAATGTTTGCGATGCAATGGGGTGCCGCTAATACATTAGAGAGTAGCACAGTTATATTGTTCTGAATGTCTGAGAGCTTTTCACCACAGAAGTGACAGAAAATGGTACTAGTTTTCATCCCACACCTCTTTTAGGGCAGCTCAGATTTCATCCATTGTTAACATTCAGGTGCTATCTTGTTCCTGACAAAGAAAAACAATTAAAATTCAGCTCTACAAGATTAACAACACTGTGCAACAATGCATAGCTTGTTTAAGATGGTTATGACTGAGGAGGCTGGTTGTTTCAAGGCCGCCCCCTCACTCCAGACACAAACAGAAAGGGTCTTTTGCAAAACCTACAATGCCCTCTGACTGATTTGACTCAGTCATCAAAGGCATCAAACTTGGCAGAGCACAGTCTCTTCTTCATATCAACACAGGAGCAGGCCCCGAAGCATAATGGCTACTCAGAGAGTGGACAGTTACATAAGCCATCCCTGGACCAACACAGTAATATCTATGAGATTTCCACATCAAAGAAGTCTGTCCTTTTCTGACACACACAGTATGAAATGATAAAAATAAAATCACTAGTGGTTACAATGTTTAAAATGTCTCTTTAAAATCATTTTTATGTTTGTTACATTGTGTTCAAATACAACCCCGTCACAAGTAAATGATAAATGAATGCATGGGTAAGTATAGAAAGCCTAAAGAACTGTTGCAGAATTCTACCAAATAAACAAAATTTTTTTTACTAAATTTTATGCACAATGTCAATGCAAATCTAAATCTTTCTGACCCTCGTATAGTCATCTTAAAATAAGTAGCAAATGTCAAATAATAATGTAGGATTTTATTCTGGATATTTTCAATTGACCAACAGGTCACTTTCATTTATAACCCAGGACAAATCTCAAACACAGTTTCCTTTCTTGGAAGCAGTCACTGCAGCCTGCTCCAGCCATTTATTGAAGGCAAGCATATTTTAAATCCCTCCAGCTTCATTGGTTAAAAAAACTAAACAAATTTAAATGTGTACACAGAATATTTTAATCCTTTGGAAATCTCCTTGTGTAGCTGATTATTAAAATAATACTCAGATAAAAACTGAAACCAGCTCAGGAAGCAGTGGTTGTTATAGGAGATATTACAATTACCCCGAGGACTATAATCCTGGCCCTTGTCCAGCTATGCACTTCAGTCCAGACTGTGTCTAGGGATCCTATTGTACTCCCAACCACAACACCATCACACTTAAGAGCTGTTAGGAAAATGAAAAGAAGTATACATCGATAAATTATTAGTGATTTAAGTGTCATGCTGCTGTAATATGAAACAGTTCTCGGGAGTTAAGTATATTGCCTGCTCTAACGGTGCATTAGGCAATCTTGACATGAGCAGGTCAGCTGTGTTTATTTTTAAATTTAATTTTTTTTTTTATTCTTTTTACAGGCCTCTAGCTTCAATTATGAAAACATGTAGTAATGAAGATGTTCCGCTCAGGATCCCACTAGGAAATTAATTCTGAGCCCATTGAAGCATTGGTGTTGTTGAAACTTATTAAGCAATTAGAAAAGCTTGAGCACAAGGTCTAGAGAGAAGAGAAAATGTTTTAAATCTTACAGAGTCATGTTGTCATCGATTAATATATACAGTATGCGTTTTCGGATGCACGCAAAATTCCTGAGAAGTGAGGTGCTGGCACAGTAACAAGAAGCTGACATCTTCTTTTCCTTTTCACTACCTTACGATTATGACCGTAAGAGTAACATCTGGAATTATACTTCACTGCAGCACGTGATGTTTCAGTTCAGGTGGGAAATAAATTGATTAAAGGTGATGATTAAGCACGTTGTTGTTTTCCGTCTTAGTGTAGATGCACAAACAGCTAAATTGATTGACTTAAACTAGCTGGCTTTCCTGGCTTTAGGGCCGTTTCAGATGCCATTCTCCTAAGTGTTGACACAAAGCGGTAAAGTCATGTCTACATGGCAAGTTAAGGTCAAAGGAAGACAGATAAGCCTGTGTCAAAGAATATAAGAGTCCCAAATAAAGAACCCTTTGTCCAAGGCTTTGGGGGTTTGACCAGAAAAGACAACGTTAAGTTTGGTCTATACTAAAGGGACAGGAATGCATTTTTCTTGTGTGCCCTTCTTAAATGTCCATGTACTTTTTATTGTTTTGGACTCAGATGATTTTAGAGTATGTATTTTGGCTAAAACATTAGCGACTAACATTTTCATGAGAGGTCCTTTTGTATCAAGGCCACCACGGCAGACAACGTGTAAGCTGAGAGTCTAAGCCTTGCACTTTCGCCTCTTGTCAGTACCAAGCCAGTTCAAATATGTGACAGGGGGTTTAAAGGAAAGAAAACCCACAAGCAATACAGGTATCAGCTATCAGTCATTCTCAATGTTGACTTTGTTCATGGGAAACTTTATAGTAAGTTGGATGGATTTTCAGAGACTAGTGTACCGTAAAGCACTAAACTCACCCTGCTCTTATTCCCTGTTTACTTACTTCTACCAACCTTTTTATTCAACACTGGAAAGGTACATATGATAGAATTTGATTGGAACTCCACCACACCCTTGAAATGGAGCATGTAATGCATTAATTCCCTGGCAGTCATTTTCAGAAGTTAAGCGATAAAAAACTATTAGACAAGCCTCCTCTCTGTTCTTGTCACAGCTATAAATAACTGCTGCATGTATTTAGAATTTTAAGCCTGAAGTGACAAAAACCTGCATTAACTCTGCCTCCCACTGTTCTTACATTGTTGACACAAAATGGTAAACCTTGAGGCATTAGTGTAAAGCACTGCCAATGCAAACTGATGCAAAACAGCCAAGTAGTCCATAGTAAATCCTTTTAAACAGGGAGACCTTTTGGTTTAGGCTACTATTAAATCTTATAATGAATCCCAATCCAGCTTCTGACAAATACAAGAATTAGTTTGATAAAAATGTGATAAATTAATCATAATGTACCATAAACAACTTACTACACCATGGACCACACAGGAAGAGCATAAATGCTATTAGGGAAGTGAGGTTCAGAGATCAGGCACCACCCTTTACTCAAGGCTTTCTTCAGAAATATTTGGAAAAGGGGTTTTGTTTGTGAAGCCATTGTTCTCTACCCTATGGGGGATTTCACCTTTGGATGAAAACAGCTCTTGTGAATGACCTGCGGGCTTTTAAAGACGACGCCACACCTACAGGACGTCATTATAGTAAGAGAAATACAAGTCAAAGTTAAAGCAAAAGATCACACTGTGTCCTTCAGAGGTTTGTGCCTCTTCATCTGCATCTTCATCTTCTATAAATGTCACTTGTGAATCTTCCAATTAACACGTAAGACTTAAGTATACACAGAAAACAAGATGTTTTACAAAATTAGCTTCTGTGGGAAAATGTGTCAGAATATGTTCTGTGTAGTTCTTAACATAATGTGAGCAGAGTGTAAGGCTTGTGGTAAATTAAAGATATGGATTATATCCAAGATGAAAGGCTCAAGGATGAAAACACAATGTTCTATGCCCATTTTCCATCTTTACCCTGGAGCACCAAATGACTGCTTCAGCACTTTTGCTCTAACAAGAACTTTCTCATGAGAGCACTTCACTAAAGACTAAAACTAAAACTGATAGTTGATAACCTCAATGTGATATCTTTGTTTTCTTTTTATGCAATCACAAAGAGGTTGATTATTGTATTTACACTGATGTTAACAAATGTCCACATGAAAAAAACAGTTCAAAATGTGCAAGAAAATGCAGATTCAATGTAAAAGGAAAACACCAAAGAAACCCTTTGGTGTTTTCCTCACCAACTGTCTGTTAACGCAGGCACCTTTGAGTTAACAGACAAAAAGGCCAATCTCAGAAACAAGCTAATTTTATATTTTTATTGTATTACCAACAACATATGAGTTCTCCCTTCACAAATATTGTATAATCCTAGTAATATTCATACTATAACAGGTCTGGTAGTAAGATAAGATGTAGGACATGGACACGTAAAGATCGGCTGACTGTTGTGGCCTCTTTTCCCTTTTAACGCTGCACCTGATGAGATGGGGAGATAACTTTTTCCAAACCTAAATTCCTTGTTCACTTTCCACTTTCCACGTGCACAAGTGTTGGATCATGGAAAGGCCATAAATAAAGCAGATGGCTTTGTTACCATGTACAAACTAAAGTGTAAACCAGTTCAATGAGTAACCAGATTTACTCCAAGCTGGCTCTTTAGTGAATGTATAGACACTACAGTTTGTTTTAGGTTTAGGGGTCTACAAATGAAGCATTGTTAAAAAATGTCAGACATACATAAATATAAGACACTGTTGTGTCTGGTTGGTTTAGGCCACAAACCAGACTTATATTTACAGTGTACAGAGGTGTGCTTTCAATTTGGGGGTGTGACAATAGGTTTATTGTTATCTTTATAGGAAAATGTTAGCGTAGAAACAAGGGTGCTTTAGTCTTGTTTCCTTTTGTCTAGTCTTGGGTACATCTGGTGCATGGCATACATCCTCCAGCTCGGTCTTAAGTATTAGCACTGCCAGATAACCTGCCCTCCACAGAGGCACCATTGTCCCTGAGTGAAACCAAAATCCTGAACCAGAAGCCTTTCAAAAGTCTCTACCAATCAGACACAATGCACTTTATCAAAAACTAAATGGGGGAAGGGGGCAAGTGAGAAGTTATCCTTCAACTCCCCGGGCCCAGAGCAAAAAGTTATATTGTGAACAATGTCTATAGCAGATGAAGTCTGTGAAGGTCGTCAAAGGAGCAGGCAGTAGTCACACCACGCAGGGCCACTCTAGACCCTGAAACGCAGACAAGAGATTCTAGGATTACACAGGATCATAATGTGCATTTCACTACAGACATTTATCTAAACCCAGAGCGTAGGCCTTAATGAAAAGAAACAGCACGATTCTGCCAAAGTGATGGAGAAAGCAGGCGGCTGATGAGGAAAGCTGTCTTGTTAGAGTCCAACACAACACAGGGAAAAGCACTTACTCAGGATGCAGAAAAACAGCCCTGCACAGCTGAGAATTTTCATGATTCAGCATCAGTTTTGCAGGTATCCAAACACATTTAAATGCAAAAATACACATTGAGGGTGGCCTTCCCTTCATCGACAGGAGACTACTGCAAAGTTTTTTCCACCATAGATTTAACGTAATAATGAATGTATAAAGCCTCGGTGTTTGTGGAAACAGAAGAGATTATCATACTTGGAGAAAGGTCACAGCTCAGAGGCCGAGCACATCATTGCTGGAGCACATTGCAGATGATCTGGCTAAGCACAGTCATGATATGATATGAGTCCATGTTGAATTTAATAAGATAAAATCAACCATTAAAAAAAATTAAAAGTGTCTTCAAGACTAGCAGCAGTGCTTGTCTGATTTCTAAATTGGAAGTCAATAGGAGTCAGGCCACTTGGTGCCGACCCTCACTTGTGCTTCCTGGTCCACTATTGTCTATTGTCAATGCTACTGCGAGTTATCTCCCAATCTCACACTGTGAAAAGTTGAATAACCCAGTAATTTGTGAGAAAGCATATTGATTTAAGCGGGTTATCTGGTGCCCAAAGCAAGCAGGGGAGCCTCGCATAAGGGATTAAAGATTTAGCTCATGACATGCCCCTGAGATTAGTTTGATCTTTCACACATCTCATGTAGCCTGGTTACACAGCAGCTGAGGCACCTCACAGAGCAGTTTGGAAAAAGACTTAAAAATTACCTGGTTGTTAATACACATAATAAAAATTTAATCATTTCTGCACAGCGTGAGTTCAGTGGATTCATCAAGCATTAGAGTCTTATCAGGGAAACGAATAAGCCCAGTTATTGCTTGTGGTTGGCTGCCTGGTGAAGTGGCAAGCATTATTTACAACCACCTTGTCGTTGGTGATGGAGACAGGTAATAACGGAGAATAACTGCACATGAGATCGGGGAACTTTTTTGATAATCCTGCCGAAGCAGTCAGACCATGGCACAAGACTGACAGGTGCACTTCCTGAGGGAGAGATCGCTACTGTCAGGTGTACTATCATTTTACTTCCAACTGCTTTTGGCTCATAAAAGACTTGCAGAGGTGGCCTAGTGCAAATATACTTGCTTCCTCAATGTTGTCACACTGATTAAGGAGATTTAGCTTTAATGGCAGGAAATGGGGTTGTTGTGATGTAATATTAAATGAAAGCTTTTTATTGTACTCTCAGTTCAATGGTGGAAACAAACCTTCAGTTGTTATACTCGAGATAAAAGGCTCTATTTTTCACCCATGAGCTCATCAAGTTTATAATCTCTTTATTTATGTAAACAGCTGACCAGATGTTCGCACTGGTTTCGCAGCAACCCAGACACTTGCATAATGAACTCAAATGCTTTAAACAACATCAAGGAGCAAGACAGGATTGCTGAGTTGTTATTTTTATGGATGTTACTGTGGAGTGATGTGGTAAGAAGGGCCAACACTGCAGGTTATGAAGCACATATTGCAATATGTTACATGTATGCACAAAATCTGGCAGATTCTATATTAAATTGCATTGGCTGAGGTTTATATTGTAATGACTTGAATATTTACAGCAACATGATGTTGTTTTTCAAGATTTGTACACACTCCTGCTAACTCTTATTACACCGTCATGTCTGATAATGTACCTTGTCTTTAAGGTGTGGAAAAGTTGTGTTAATCTTTTGAGACGTCAATTCCCAATAGATGTCAGCATGCCTTGTCACTCAGAGTTTCGATATCTGTTGAGTCACTTGTCAGTTTTGTGTGTCACACAACCATGAAAATAATTTAAAGGCTACATATTTTCATGATTTCAAGGTTGTATGGTTTAGTTGTATGTATAAAGTCACATAAAAACATGATTAAACAATGCTAAAGAAATGAAGCGTTGGGATCCTAATTCATCACAGAAATATGAAAGCACACACTACACCCTGAGAACACTGCCAAAATATTATTGCCTGAAACGAAATACTATTGGGGCTATAGATTTGAACAATAGGCTCACTCTCATGGCCTCAGGGCACCAGCAACGGCTGCACGGACTGATCCTCCTCCACTGGCAGCAGGTTACAGGTTTTTTAATTAAGTGAATATAGTGTTTAGGTTAAAGCTAGGGTTAGACCTGATCACCAATTGAACCCCTGAAGCTTGGTAATATAAGCAATAAAAGAATCAATTCGTTTTTTTTTCAGGTTAATTCTTATTGACAAAGTGTGGTTGAAAAACACTATGTACCTCATAAAAACATCTGCCTTAGCTCATGTCCAAAAACAAAAACCAGCAACAGCAGCTCAATGCTCGGACCATATGGTGCAAGTAACATTTCCCTAGAAACATTAAAACTGCTCAACTGCACAAAAGACAGCAGTAATTACACCAAATCAACTTAAACACCCTACTTATGTTTACAGCCGCTCATTTTTAATCTTCTGTGGTCTTAATAAAATCCCTAAAATCCTTATTTTACTGTGGAAGACTTTTTAGCGCAGCCAGAAAACTGCGCTGTCTCATTTGTTTAGAGGCCCAGAAATATTTAGGGACTCTTGTCTTGTTGGCTCACAAACATTTTTTGATTTGTTATGGTCCTGAAAGAAAAAAAAAAAAAAGAAAGAAGCCAGTTCGGAGCAGACACAGGAGATGTAGGATACACGTGCACACACACAAACACACACACTGCTCATCTGCTTATGAGGGGGAACAAGAGTGCAATAAGTGGGACAATGATGATCCATTAGAGTAGGAAACAATTACAGCCAGTAAAATGAGACTTCTGGCCACTTTCTCTCTTGATGTGAGGTCTTTTTATAGGGCATGAATCACTCAAAGACGACATGTGGAAGAAATAAAATGTTCCCAATCTCACATTTACATCTGAGTCCATTTATAGACATGATGTGAGAAAAAGCCAAAGGAAAAAAAAAATGACATGCCACAAAACGAAAACACCAAAACATGTCAAAGCCTGCTGTGTGAATGAGATGAGAGTATCTGCTTGAGCACTTGTTTGCATACTTATCTCCATAACAAGTTCACTCCGTTTTGGATTCTCACAAGGCTGCGTGAAAAGATGATATACTATATTCTAACATACTTTTTCCTCCAGGTTAACTCTGCGTACAAACAAGACAAAGACAGCATAAAGCTATAAAGAAAAAAAAAGAAAGAAAAAGAAAAAAAATTGTCTTAGACTCTGCCCATACAGCCATCCATATCACACACAGAACGTTATACTTAGAAGATAACAGCTATATATCAGTTAATTACACAATCCATAACCCTCCCTGCAGCATCTCCGCAGATCTGCTGCAGGTTTTAGCACTTCACACTGGGGAAGTGTGAGAGACATTTTGCACATTCCAACTTTAAGCAACGCTGTAGACTAAAACGTGACTGTGATTATCCTCATGTGCATTAAAATCTGCTCTTACCACAGCCTCAGTAGATTGAACCGCGAGCTCCTCGAGAACTTTTTCTCACGCTGTTTCAACTTTTCACGCAGCGTTAGTTTTCTGTGATTTATGTAAACACCACCCTGAGAGAGAAGTATCAAGTTTGCACTGCTGTAAAGCCACGTCCCTGCCCTATAGCTCCCCAAGACTTACCTTTCTTTTCCGTCAGAACGCAAGAGCCGTAGAAGAAGAGCGAAGAGGTGAGAGTCAACCACTTGAGAAAACGGGTCGCCATCGTGTTTATAGACGTCCTCCGGTGAAAAGGTGTCATTCCATTCCAACAGCGAGCGATATTCCGCTTTTAAGAAAACACCCAAAGTTGTAGCACTCTCCTGGAAAAGTGTAGGATTTTCTTCTCTCTCTCTCTGGTAAACGCAAACTTTGACAGCTCCTCCTCCTTCTCACAGATCTGCGCAGGGCTCAGTGAGTGCTGGCTGCTCAAAGCCAAGGCGAAGACGAACCGCAGGCGGCACGACGTCACTGGGGGCGGGGCGCGCCTCCCGCAGGTACAGGCTGTGCCCTGCTATTGGCTACTGCTACTACAGGTGCTAAAGGCCGGCACACGGAACGGATGGCCTTGAATGGTTTTATACTGTCTGAAGTAAGCCTGAGAAAGAACAGCAAACTGGCACATTTTTTATACAAAAAACATAAAGCCTATGTTTAAACAATTAAACAAACTTTGACTGCTCGGATAAGTTTCATTTTGAAAGCAGTTGTGGATTAGTGGCGACAGGTTTGCTGCCATTCAGATAAGTCAGTTTATGTTTATGATACCAGGAAATGAAATTGGTTTGATATTAACATTATTATAGGTGTCTGTGAGTTTCCTGTTACATAGAAACATATTTTGAAAATGGCCCATTCACCTTGTTGTCCAGGGAAATGTACTGAATGTGTATATACATATGTAAATGTATACAGCTGGATTATGCTGTAATATGATTTGAAATGTGAGGCTTGGAATAAAGATATGTAAAGACAAAGGACTATTACCCAGTGCTTAGTTTGTGGAGGAACACGGGGTAATATATTCCCTCACTTCCTAAATCAGGACAAGGACCAGTTTGACCTCTTTTTATTTCAGGAGATGTTTCTTAAAGTAAAAGTTAAGTTAAGCCTTTTTATTTTTGGCATCATTTTGATAAAAAAGCTAAAATGCAGCCTTCATAACAACATATGTTTCTTTACCTTTTTTTCCTTCTCGGTGCTGTGAGAATACTTCCCCTAAATATTCTATATTCTTTATATTATTAGTTTTTGACAATGTTTAGGTTGTGCTGTATTTTATATTTAATCACGTGCTGTTTTGTCCTCATCTAAAATCTCTAATCTTACCTGTAGCGCTTTTATTACTTTTGCCTGATGGGACGAAGCATGACATCCCAACGTCCCAACAACAATGATGAAATCAATCCCGAATCAAAGTCATCTTGTTATGTGTTTTTCTAAAATGATCCTCAGTGCGAGTGTCATTTACTGTAGCTCTGGGATGGATTCTGATGGGAGCTGAGCCTAAATGCTTGTTGATGTCCACAGATCCGACTCGGAGTGATAGAACTCATTTTTCAGACTGGTGCTTATTTCATTACCGCAGCGTAATGCTTTAGCAAATTGTCTTTGCTTGTACTGTTAGAGGAAGAGGTTATTGTGTTTGGGGAAATGATGCCCACTGAGAAGAAATTACACAATATGAAGTTAATGTTTCACATGAGACAACACAGAAAAGCGTTTGAATGTGTTTTTTCTGTGGACGTGATGCAACTGACAGTTCGGCCTTGTTGGGAAACTGGACAAACATACATGGCTTTTAGCAGTATCTGTCTTTTTATTCCCTAAGCAACAATTGTGCTGTATTTTTTTCTTTTCGATAAGAAAATACAATTAATTACACACACTCTATTAGTTGTAAATTTTATCAATCTATCCAGTATCTTCCATCTCAATTTCTTGTGGTGTAGATAAAATATTAACAAAAAACATTTTATTATTATAACATTATACAATATATGTCGTTATCCTCAAATAACACAGTTAATATTAAACTTATTGAAAACAGGAGTAACTGACTTCACTAAACCCAACACTATTCTATTAAATACAACACAAGATGAGCTGCCCTGATCCTTTGCAAATGTTTTCCATTGTAACATCACACTCGTGGTTACACATAGGAATAATATTCTGAGAGGCACACCACTAAAGAAGTCCCACTGGGATTGACTAAAAGAACAAAAAACATCATTTCTGATGTTTTCCATCCTCTTGTTTAGGGATCACCAATAAGTTAAAGTCAAATCCATGTTTACTTTTTTAAGAACTCTAGATACCTGCTTTATACTTTAACTGCTTTTTCTTTTCTTCGGTTACAAGCTTAGAAAAAAAATCATCAATTACTTAATTTTTCATCAAACTCCTGCATTTTACAGAACTCAAGTACTTCATGTAGTGTCAAAAAGTAAAGTGTGACTCCTAAAAAGACAGTGCAGTTAACTGATTGTCCAGGGTGTAGTGGTCCTCACGTCCAACGCAGCTGGAATAGGCAGTAGAAAAAAAACTTTACCTTTCATTGGGAACAGTTAGCTTGGCTGGGAGATAACATGAGGTTAGTAAAAAATGACCTCAGCAAAACATCAAGGCTGGATTTCCAAATTCTCTCTAAGATTGGTTTATCATGAACAACAACATTATATGCTACAATAGAAAACAGCAACAACAAAATTCACTAGAGGCCAATTTCTACACCACTGACCAATGCCTTTGTTGGGAAATGTTCCAAAAACAAGAGCAACAAGAAGTCCCAGTTGTAACTGTCTACACCTCTGTCCTTAGGCCTTGTTCATGTTGCAACAGCCTGCACAGTGCCCTTTGCTATAGCTGCGTGTTAGCCGAGCAGAAACACTCAACAATCAGGATCTGAAACCGGTGGGAACATAAGACGAAAGAAGAGAAGAAGGTGTCTGACTGAATGTGTGGAAAGATGACATGGCTTATGTTGCAAATACATGTCCAACCTTGCAAAAATAGTCTCATGTTGTCCACCTTTTTCTAAGAATGTGTTGATAAATGCACCACTTGTATTAAATTCTCCCAGGGACAGAATAGATCCAAATTGTAAAAGCAGAGATGATATCAGCGGAGGTTTACACCGGGAATCTTATTAACCGGTTCAGCGAGGCAGAAAGGTTACGTGACATGTTGTGAGACAGTTATTGTGAGGCTCTGAAGTTTGATCTGCATGACTTGGCCCAGATGGACCAGCAACATCTCTTTGCAGTTCACAGCTATAACACAGTGTTAAATGAACAAACAGATTCATATTGATGTGAGAAGATAGTGGTGGATGACTGTTTTCTGGACAATATGTATGCATATTTTTGTTGTTCTTTGGTTCTCTTACAGTACAGTTGAGCATCTTTTCTAAGTCACTCTCTTACATCACTTATTGTTTGCTAATATGTAAATTTGGGAAGGCCGGACTGAGAAATTTCTAACTATTTTAATGTCTTTATATTTTGGAGTCTTTTCTTTTATTACTAAGCTTAAGATGCTGTGGTTACATTCATTATAAAAGTCAAGTCAGATTTCATTCATCAAGTCAAACAGAAGCTCATTTTCTATGTTATTTCTGGTCGCACTTATTCACAGAATCGCTGACACATAAAGAACCTGTGTTCTGACATGGAAAGTTAGACTTATATTAGATGTAACTGAGTTTATTATAGCTTTAACAATAGCTGTCTGACTCTCGTTTTCAGCAGTGAGGCCCCAGGCGTCAGCAGCAACCTGTCAACTACCAATTAATTATAGGTTTAATTAAAGAACTCTGTGAATTTCTCTCATATGTAACCATCTGTCCAAGTCTCATTCAGATACCTGCTAAAGGCACTTTGGTGTTTGTTTTCTTCTCTAAGAATAGACTGATAAAACACACATATATCTTATTGCACTGTGTTTCGGCACTTCCTGTCAAGGCCCCGGACTTCTGGCACAGAGCCATGTTCACTTGCCTGAGCATGTGGTCTCCATGGCAGCCCATTGGCTTACACAGTAAACACTGCATGGTAAATGAATGAACCTGTTTAAATCCAAAAGGAATCCCGTTCTTAACTTCAAAAGTCACATTATGTTTCAAAAAACTGAGCACGTTGTTTACGGTCTTCACTGATGACTCTGTTTTAGTGAGGCTTAATAAGATTACATGAGTTTTATGAGAAAGAATGTGAACAAAATAAGGTTAAGTTGATAAACAAACAGAAAGGAGAATAAGAAGTTAAAATATATCACAGTTTATTGCATTGGTCTTCATCTTTACTCTTTTGCATATGTTCTATAATGTGTGTTCATTTTTTATGAGATGAATTCAGGTTTAAAGTGTCACTGGTCTTTGGAGATAGAGACAATAGCTGCCGGCCACAGACCTAAAGGAAATGTTGCCATCTTGTGGCTCGTTTGCTGAAGGCAGACTGTGGCTATAGACCTGCTCTGAGTTGACAGGAGCCAGAAATGTCTTGCAGGGTGTTGGTTGTGTTGGTCAGGTTTGAGTTCAGATATGAATAGTGATGTAAACTTGAGCCCTTTTTTATTATCCCTTACATACTGTTTATATTTTATGATTTATGAAGAGGAATTCCCTCATTGTAAGTGTCTATACCAAATTTTAAACTACAGATCTATTTAGAAATGGCTAAATAGCCTATATCAGCTCGTTTTTGCATCTATTACTGTTTTTATGTCCTGTTTAACACAAGACATAAAAACATAAAAGCCATAATGGTTTAAATATATTTAATTTAATTTGAAAATTGCATAAACATTATGGAACATTATAACTATGTTTAACCATTGCAACCATTACACAATCTCCTCACATCTATTTCATAAAAAGTCATAATTATCAATTTTAACATCTAACATCTACCACTAGAACACAAAACATTAAATAACTTTGCATTCAAAGCAGTAGTAGGACATTAAATCAGTTTTCTTTCCTTTATGACCTGCTTTGACACACTCTCCTCCAAATCACAAACAACCTCCTCGTCTTGGAAAATCCTACAAGAGCCTGTTCAAGTCTTGGTCAGCTCATGAACCCCCCAACACCATCCTACCCACCCAGATTAAAAATTGTTACCTTGTAGATTATTTTATTACATTGCAGGTGCTTGTGTTTGAAGTTGCCAATCTTGTGTCTGTGTTGAGGCACCCTCTGACCTGGATGACTTCTGTTCCCTTTGTGCACCATATATAACCATTCTTATGCTGTTGTGTGTCACTGTTTTCAAATTCCCCCAGTGTCTGTCACTGCGGGAACCTGGCACAGACTGTTCTTGTGACTTTATCAAGGTCCTCCTTGAACTCTGTCACAAAAAATACCATTTTCCTTATTTTACCAACACTGGTAGATCTTGAATCCATCTCAACAGATGGTGGTCAAATTTCACCCAAAACCGCCTCATTTTATAAGAATTTGTAGCACCTGTACAAAATTATAAAAATATTTTCATTTTTGTGTATTTTGTACTTTGGGATAGGCACATTTCAGGCTAAAAGAATGATGTTTAGGGATTTTTTACTGCTGTCACCCGAACAGTATATGTAAGGGTTAACAGATTTATTTGAAATGTTATCATGTAATACAAGGTTAGATTTTCTTCAAACTATTAGTCATTGGTGGGAAAAACAGATTTGTGGGACATATATTCCTGACATTGATATTTATGTAGCCTACGTCTTTAAAACCTGAATTTGCACATATTCAAATAAGCCTCTTTACACTGACTGTAAGTGCTGTGAAACAAATGAAGTGACAACCAAAATCAAAATAGTAAAAGTGACTTTTCCCCATATGTCCCCACCCCCATATGGGTGGACATGTTCCAGTATCCTTAGTTTATATGTTGTGTGTAGCCTATCAGTAGGAGGTGGTTTACGCAGAAATGTAGGCTGCCTCTAATCTGCCCTCGGTTGCTATGGTGAATATCCGAGGTCCCGAGAGACACAGGCCACACTGTAAAAGCATCCAAATGACTGTGGAGACATTTCGTGTAGCATGCACTGGCTCTCGCGGTTCTTGTGATGCTAACGTGCAGCGCTGCGCCGCGTGAGCAGCCAGAGCGCACGCGTCGAATCGGGAGGGAGCATATCTTGCGCAGACTGTGTACTGTACATGGCCATTGATGCTGCTAGATAGATGTAGCCCCCCTGATGTAAATAAGAATGGCGAGGCAAGCGGGTGTACAATGCAGCGCTTGACATCGGTGCGTTACATGGGATTATTTGTGCAGACGTCCTTTTGCCGTTTTCCTCGGGATCTGCCCGCTTGACAGCCAGCACGCCCAATGGCTTTCATTTGACACACGAAAGGGAGGCATAAGCAGACGAGGCGGCTTCTTCTGATAAACACCCGGGAAAAACAGGTCATTATGACCTTAGTATCCTCCATTAAAAGAAACCCATTGGATTGCGTTTACGCGGCAGCTTTCTGCTTGCATCTTCTGCTTTGGATTTCATGTGCCGTGTCCGAAGAGGAGCACCATCATCACTTCAACGTTGAGGTAAGATAAATGGCCTTCCCAGGTTATTACAGATGACCGTGCTCTCTCTACCTCTACAAATCATCCTGCCTCAGCAACATGCACACAAGCCTTAGCCTTCTCATTGACACAGCACGCTTTTTCCCATTACCATAAGATATTACATGAAGACGTTGTGTCAGCAGAGTGGAGTTGCACGGAGAAAACATCACGCATTTCTCATTGGTAAGGATGCAATAAAACACACGGCTGCTCATTTAAGGTTATTACACTGTGATCCGTAAGTTGAGCTGATCCCAGTGTGAAGCCCACATCATTACACTCTCACTTGATGGTAAATATTGGCCCTGCCCATAGGTGTAAAAAAAAAAAAAAATAATAAGTAGCCTACAAGTCATCACCAATGCCTTTAATTTCTCACAAAACAAACCACTGTTCTACCTTATTGGAGATACACATTTACTGCTAATATCTGTTTGTGAGAATGTTTTTTTATTTCAGTAAAGGATAGATTTATTCATTATACAAACACTATAAGCTATTAAAAGTTCTTATATCCCAAGCCTAATGTGTGTGTGCAAAATGAAGCTCAAACATTTGCTAAAAAAAAGACTTTTGATAAGCATTGCTATTTACACACGACTTGCATAATTGGGTCTTACTAGCTTATTAATTGATGAATACTATCACATTTACCCAAGCCCTTTACTCTGGAGGAATGAAATGCTGAGGCTGCCACACACAAACACACCATTATTCAATTTTATGCCTCAGTGCAATGTGCATGATATCGTCTTATGGACAAACACACTCAGGAAACACACCCTCAGGAGCGAGGGAAATGTGGACAAACAAGGCTCAGGCAAAGGGAGGTAGAGCCACAATGGGGTAGGGATGGACAGGAGGGTATACTGGGCAGATTATTTGCAGAACTCGGATGTGGGCAGCCTCTGGGAGTCAGTTACAGTGGCCCCAGCCTCGGCTCTTTGCTCTGTTGCAAGAAGCTTTGTTGGTCACTTACAGAGGTGAGGATTCAGACCACAAAAATGTCAGATTGTAGTCCACACAGATTACACAAATTTCATCATGGGGTTCATCCATGCTGATATTGGTCTTGGGTTTGAGACAACCCTTTAAAGCTCACAGAATATAACACGTTTTTGAGATCTTGCCTTGGACCAGCTAATCAAGATAGATCACAACCACAACAGACTTATTTTGTTGGAACATCACAACCTTATTTTCTAATGCAACAAATTATTATTTTTATTTATAGGACACGTGACACGGAGGGTATATCAGTTGAAAGAGGTTTTGAGATAATGGAAGAACCATGGAGCACAAAATCTTACAACTTAATTGACTATATGGCCTGTGACTATATTACTTTACACAAGCTTTATCTTGATTGTCAAGCCCACAGTCCAGGTTTTTCTCTGGATCTTGCCTTGGACTCATTCGTGGTCTGCTTTTGGATAGTGCTGTTTTGACTACAACTTGATCAGTTTTTTATAACAATGATTTTTTTCATATGTCATGATGATTTAGTTAGCCACTGTAGACTTTCACAAGAGTCGGAAGAGTATGTGCTTCCATGTTTGTGTTGTCATTATGTGATTGGACATTTGATTGGAGATCTGCCAGTCTACACATTAAGGTACCTTAATAATGTGTGTTTATTTAAGTGTGTGTCAAATGAGAGAAAGCTTTATGGATTTATAGACTGGGTTTAATTCAGGTTTCTCACAAACAATTATAGAGTACAATGCAAAGTGAAATTATTATGCACCTGTCTTGCAGGATACATGACATAAACTTCCCACTAAAACAACCATCTAGTCTATAAACCAAACTGTTGGACAACCAACATGATCTCTCTCTTCTCTCTGACAGGAATGGCTACAGAGGTATGGATACCTTTCCCGCACAGAACCGGGAATGTCACTCCTGCGCTCAGCCCACTCCATGCACTCAGCTATAGCTTCTATGCAGCGTGTATATGGTCTCAATGTCACAGGGACACTGGATGACAAAACCAAGGAGTAAGTATGAACTCATTTATATAAGTGCACACACTCCCACAATTTATCTAAAATGCTAAAGAGCCCATTTAATTATGTGAATGAGTAGGTCAGTATATAAATATTATATAAAAGGACTTCACCATTAAACAACTGTAGGCTTTAAACATTCACCTCTTTTCATTTCCATGATCATGCAGTAATATCACAGTGAGCTGAAAATGATTTTTTAAATGTTGCGTGTTCATGTGAAAGTATGATGCTGGCTCCATCACTTTGTAAGTTGGCAGTGAAGTTTGTAGTTTGCACAACAGTCACTCATTTTGCTGTAGGGATACACTGGCAATAGCCAGGCAGCTTATTGTTGTGATGTGGCAGTATATTTCCCCTGACGTTGCGTTAGTAAACTTAAATTACCTCCTATCTTTTCTGTTTTTCTTTTTTTCATCAAAGCTGGATGCAGAAGCCAAGGTGTGGCGTTCCAGATAAATTGAAAGGTACTTCGCGGTCACGGAAACGAAGATACGCGCTGACGGGACAAAAGTGGCAGCGTACTCACATCACTTACAGGTGAAAGACGGTTGGCTGTTGTCATAGCAACCATGACTGTGGCAGCGCTCATTGTTAAGTTTTAAAATGCCAGTGATAATTTTCTCAGTTCTAGCTGTCTGTCATATCCACTTTTAAGCTTCCTGGGATCACATGCAACATGTTGTCATAGAAACACACAAATATAGGCAACATCACACATTCAGAGACACAGGAATTAACACATGCAACTCTCAGAGTATAAATAATTAACTGAACAAGCCTCTTCCATTTGCTCTTTATATTCCCATTACTACAAGACAAAGCATTAGCCAAGCAAGACTGATTTTTTTTTCTCTTTCTCTCTCTCATATTAAATTGTTTGAAAATCCTTTTGGGTAAATTGCCTGTAATCTCAGCAGAAAAAATATTCAGACCCTCATCTTATCACGGCTGATTAAGCTGCGCTTTTTAATAGGTTTTGAGGAGGACTGATAAATGGGTCTCTGGCACAACTGCAGAATTGACAGGTTACAGCAGTAATGGACGATAACACTGTCAATTTATTCAAATCCTTCCTTCTTCCCAGAATTTGAATTGATGAGCCACCTCTCTTAATGGAATGTCAATCAGTGCACAGCCGGTGCTGCTGACTGCACTTTATTCATGAAAATGAGTGCAGAGAGAGAGAGAAGATTTCACATTTCTCTGTGCCTGCCAGCGCCTGATAACGACTGCTGTGTTAAAAGTTCAACAAAAGCTGTCAGGCTTGAAATAGTTGTATCAAGTACAACTATTTTAGTGACTGCGCATTTAGTTTTTGTCATTTAGTTTTTAGTTTTGTTAAATTAAAACAATCAGGAAGAAGTGACCCTGTTTTTGCCAAGTTTGAGGTTCATTAAGAAAAGGTTAAAGCAAAGGCATCACCAAGAGACCACTCCTGGTATAAGAGATGTAACGACTTTACCTCAAAAACTGAGTTCAGATGCCTTTGCTTTAATCTTTTCTTCAACATGATCTGGATGAAGGAGAACCTTAAGAGACAAGGTTCATTAAGGTAAATATGTCGAACTGTAAATGGATTTTAAAATAAGGATTAGCTTTTTATGCTCATTGCATTTGTAAATACTTTAAACAAATGATTGTAGCTTTGAGACGCGTATAGTTCCTGAGATTAGTATGTCACGTGCTCATCAATATTTCCTATTTTTCTTTTCCCACAGCATAAAAAATGTCACGCCGAAGGTGGGAGCCCGAGAGACCCACGATGCCATCAGACGAGCGTTTGATGTGTGGCAGGGTGTGACACCGCTGCGCTTCGAGGCCGTTCCATACAGTGCCCTAGAGACAGGCAGACGTGACGTGGACATCACCATCATCTTTGCTTCAGGTTTCCACGGTGACAGCTCCCCGTTTGATGGAGAGGGAGGCTTCCTGGCACATGCATATTTCCCTGGGCCAGGCATCGGAGGGGACACGCACTTCGACTCGGATGAGCCCTGGACCCTCGGGAATCCACACCACGATGGTAAGTGAATGAGAATGGGCTTTTGCTTTGTGGGAAAGGAAACACACAAATAGTAAATGGTATAACCAGACAGTACTAGACCATATGCAAGTGGGTGTTTGTAATCACATGCTGTGTATCCCTTTTGTGTACATGAGCTATTTGCTGTTGTATACAGATACTTAGATGACAGTAAAAGGTGTTAGTACAGGCATAGGACGGTTTGAGACAATATCACTGTATGATAATATCATAGATAATGTTTCAGTAAAAACGTATGCAATTCATCCAAATAAATGAATGCAGCCCGTTAAGGCTCAGATTTTTTATTGGTTGCATTGGTATTACAGGGTCATTTTTCTTTTTTTCTTTTTTTTTATTTCAGACTCAAAGTCAGTTACACAAATACACATTTTAAAAAGACACCAGTACCAGTGTCCTTACAGCTGTAGAGACTCAATATTTGACATTATGAATAGATAATGTTTAATATTTAATTAATTTGACTCAGCAGCAGAGCTTGCCACTTTTGTCCATATGAACATTACCAGTTTGGATAATGTTGTGTTTCTTGCTCTAAATGTCTTGGTATTTCTGATCTTGTTTCATCAGCTCATATTACAAAAACACTATGTCATTTTTATCATGTAACAATGTTGAAAATGCAGTATTTATTGAAACCAGGAATCTTCACATACCTATTACTGTGTTTTAAAAAAATATACACATTTTTCTGATATGATATAAATAGATAAGGGATGTGGGAGAGAGGAGTAACATAGAGTAAATGGGCCAGAGAATAAAATTCATTCTCAGTCCATGTCTGTGTGTGGCATGTGCTCTAACCGCTGAGATTGCGAGGGGCACTAACTGTGAGGGACATGTTTTTGGCAGGATTAAACAGAGTGATATTTTTGAAAATTTTGAAGGGTGTCTATGAGAGACTGATGGTCAAGCAGTGGTCAGTAGCAGAGATTGGTATCTAAAGCCAAAGATGAGAAATGCTTTCGCACAAACAAAGAACGCACAAGTGTCTTTGATCAAGCTGTGCTCTATAAAAACGCATCACCCCATCTGTCAGGATCCAAATGTTTTTCCCCACATAATAAGCTCTTGAGATGACAGAATAGAGAGCCCTGCTATTTTAAGGCATTAGTTTCTGGCACATTATGGCTATTCTGTTGCTTGATTTGAGTTATCATTTAGGAAATTGTCTCCAGAAGTGTTCCTGTTATGGCTGTATTCATTTTGTTACATAAAGAAAAACATAGACTATAGATGTCACTTTTTGTTATATAAAATTACAGGGAGATTTATATTTACAAAATTAATGTCTTTGTAAAGTAACTGCTGTAATAAAAATGTACTCTATGTAAATTTTTTAACCTTGCAATTTTTCTCAAGTAGTGTGAATAACAAGGTTTTTCTCAGTGTAACTGTGATTGCCAATACTCAATTATAGTCAGCCCTTTTCATATATACTTCATCTTATATACTTAAAATTATATATTTCAAAATGTCAAACTTCTACTACTGAAACACAGAACAGTGTGATACATGCAAAATTAACGGTGAATACAGAATATATTGTGTTACATATATGTGTTACACCAGTTAATATGAGTTTATTTCACAATGGATGAGTGTAGTGTGGCATGAGGGGTGCATCCCCCCAAACACACACACACAAACAAACACACACAAACACACAGTTTAATTATTCTACCTACAAGGCGCCATGCTTGTCAGCCCTGCTACAATAATACCCCTGTGCCATTTGCTTACCTCCCATGCTCCCATTAGTGGAGACGAGTGTGCATTGTGTTTGTGCTTTGAAAGTGCTTCCCAAGTTTCCAGCCATCAGCTTCTCTCCTCCCTTCGCTTCATTCTCATTCTGTTGTGCTAAAAGTTCCCTCCCAAGTTAATTCTCTCTCACCGTAGTGTAAGTTCCATGTTTAAAAGGACATTTTTCTTCATATAGGCTCTCACAGGCGAACTACTGCGGTGTACCTCCATGTTAAAATCACCTGTGCTACTTTAATGGCCTTTCACAGTAGTGTCATTTTAAAAGTTGCCTGTAGACATGTGAGCTCATGGTAGTCCCACAGTATTCCCTAGGGCACATTTTTGCTACTTGTGGTAGGTAATGGGGAAGGGAGAGGTGTAACCTTTTAGCTGCTGGCAGCGGGTCAGTGGTTGTTCAGTGCAAAGCTGCCGGCAGGAGTGAATATTGTGTTTTAAAGGGCAGCAATCTCCTGGGGATAGCCTTAGTCACAAACTGAACGTAAACGGGTATTTTCTTTCTAAGTCATTGTGACACTGTGGACTAAGTGCTGACCACAGACACTGAACGTGACATTTTTCTCTTAGTGTGATATGAACTGGAAGCACAAATGTGGCTGTGGAGTTAAGGTGCCTGACATGTACTCTACTCTGTGTTTTGCACTCATGCTTTAAGCTGCAATGACTCTACATGCACTATAGGTGTTCCTGAGCTGACTTATTGTATATATGGAACTCATTTTGTTATATATATTCCATAAAAGAAAAAGAAAATAAACAAAGGAGCATTGCTGAAAACATCACAAAAGCCTCTTATTTTTAATAAATTGGCGTAATGCAAATTCTTGCTCGAGTAAAGAAGGAGTGTCACAGTAGTATTTTAATTTCTCTGAAAATTCAACAGGCTTAATTTTCATACCATTATGTTTTGTGTGTGGGATAAAACCTAGATATTTAGTTCTTTTTCAGATTTAGTAGTAATTGATAATTACAATCAAATTTATAAAGCCTAAAAACAGAACCAAGTCATTATCTCTGTTCAGACCTGTTAATAAAAATGCTCTAGTGTTCTCAGTGTTCTCATCTCATGTTCATGTAAATAATACTAGTAATAATAGTTAGT
Source organism: Neodontobutis hainanensis (assembly GCA_024349245.1). Classification (NCBI taxonomy): domain Eukaryota; kingdom Metazoa; phylum Chordata; class Actinopteri; order Gobiiformes; family Odontobutidae; genus Neodontobutis; species Neodontobutis hainanensis. The sequence continues at coordinate 271,202 of JALDNG010000118.1, read as the reverse complement.
AACTGTAAGAGATATGTTAATACTTGACTTCAAAGTGTATTTTCCCTCACCTCCCACAAGTCAAGTTAAAAAGGACTTTCTCTCCTTACAACCAAACTGATTTTAAAGCTGAAAACATTTCCAATTCAATCTTTCAGACGTGCATCTGCAGTACAGAAGTCATGTAGACAACCTTAAAAACATCATCCTCATTCATCCCTGTGTGTTTCTCCAGGTAATGACCTGTTCTTGGTTGCGGTCCACGAGCTGGGTCATGCCCTCGGCCTGGAGCACTCCAACGATCCCACTGCGATAATGGCCCCCTTCTACCAGTACATGGACACAGAAAACTTTAAACTACCTCACGACGACCTACAGGGCATCCAGAAAATCTACGGTAAAATCCTCTTCTTCTCAATTATCTGTGGTTTAACTAGTAGAAAAGCAACACATACAAAAATAAATTACAAATAAGAATAATGATGATTGTGAAGCCATGAAAAGGCACAGAAGTTTGTTATTAAATCAATAACTCACTCAGACAAGCTTCAGTGAGGCCAGATGGCTGCGACATAATTACAGTAGAAAAATCTATTATTTATAACCCTCATGCTTGTGACGTTGTTATGATTTATGCATTTGTACCAGCAGGATTGATAAGTTTTTCTTCAAATAAATGTCCTACTAAGTTACAAAAAAAAAACTTGGCTGAAATGTCTAGTCTGACTTGCCCTCACAAAGTGACATACTGTAAATGGGTAACAAAATGTATCTGTGGAGCATATCCAACCTGACAAGAGAAAAGTAAATGTTTGACACTAATTTATCTACTATTCCTCTTGCTGTTGACTAAAAAGGGGACTATATGATCAATCACAGCAGAGGAATGTGATTATTTTAAAACCCTAAAAGAAATTTGTTATTGAGCTCTTTTATTTAATGTAGCCACACTATAGAAAGACAATGTTTTACTTCTTCAGGTCCACCAGACAGAGCCCCCCAGCCCACCAGACCTGCACCTACCGTCCCCCCTCCTCGCTTCCATCCTCCCTCAGACCCCCGCAAGCACGACCGCCACGCCACCAGACCACACCGACCGCCGCAGGGGGCCAAGCCCTCCAACCCCAACTCCATGCCCAACATCTGTGATGGGGGTTTCAACACGCTGGCTATCCTGCGCCAGGAGCTCTTTGTCTTCAAGGTAAAGCTCTGTCCATCACAAAGGTGACTATTAATCATTTTTGAGCAGTAATTGTGACACATTCAAAGGTATATATATATTGATCTAAAATGTTTCTTTAGATTGTTGATGCACATTAGACAAAAATTAAGCCAGACTGTGAGCCATCCTGACTCAAAACCAACGTTAAACAGCAAATATTAACAAAGTATTATTTAACATTTTCTTCTGGTGTAACCAGTTTATTGCACATACCCTAAAAACGGTTGGTTGTGCAGCTATTAATGATAAACAAAATAGTAGCTCTTACCATTTTTCACCCGTTTACTGTTTAGTTTACGAAGCATTTATAAAACTCACTATTCAATCCTTTGCTTACAATTGTTCCCATTGTATCTTTTTTGTTATAACTAATACACACATGTAAATATGAATATATGTATAATTTCATATAAGAGACACATTATTCTTATTCCTAACTAGCAGAATTTGGGGCATATCCAGTGTATGATATACACAGCTGTGTTTCAACTGCTTATTAGGTTTCAGAAATCCTACCATAATTTATTTCTAGAATAACTGGAGCTTGTGGCATTTATATATACAGTACCATACGGTATTTAATGCACTTGTAGGGTATACATTTATGTAACTGTTAAAATAGGTCACAAACAGTTATTGATAATGCAATGATTTGTGCTTTTTGCTAGTTTTGTGCAAACATTACATTCTGAAGTCAAACTAATAGTGAAAGTTAAGCCCGAGGCCTATCTTAGTAAAATCTGTCTGTATTTTATGTTCATAGGACCAATGGTTCTGGAGGGTACGGGACAACTCAATATTACCTGGCTATCCCATGCACATAAACAACTTCTGGAAAGGACTGCCGCCTAAAATTGATGCTGTCTATGAAAACAGTGAAGGAAAATTTGTCTTCTTCAAAGGTATAGTTTATTTGTTGTTGTTGAAAAAACACATTTTCTTGCTTCTATGAGTGTGTGAGGTCTTCCTCCATTAACAAGGACCATACAACAAAAAGACAATAGACAAGAACGAGTAATCTATTATTGATAAAGTAAAAGTGCAGTCTTTTTTCTATAGTCTGGTGGAAGTGATGTTGTTTTCCGTCCTGTATGGCAACAGCACGGGCGTAGGTCCAGTGCAGCCGTTCGTCCATCAGGCAGATTAACATGACATCTGTCACCCAGTAGGATCAGAGTGCCTCATGCTTTATTTATTTATTCACTAAAGGCGGACTTAACTGTGTGTTGCTGCCTGTCTCTGTGTATGAGTTCCCAGCTACTTACTGCAGCTCACAAATCTGCCTAAGGCATTTTGATCAAACTAAATTAAAATCAACAATAGCTTCAATAAAATAATTAGTCTCAGTTGAATTGATTTTAATTTACCATGTAGCACTTTATTGTTACAGATACATTTATAATAACCAGTATTGATAAAAGAAACATTGCTTGGAAAAATTTAAAGCTAGGTCAGACATGAGATAATGTCCCAGAGCCTCTTGAACTTGGTGTGTGTCTATTTTAGGAAATCGTTTCTGGGTCTTTAAGGACACAACTCTTCAGCCTTCATATCCTCAGGACATCTCACTGTTCGGAAGTGGCATGCCCGCCCAGAACATCGAGACAGCTGTGTGGTGGGAGGACGTGGCCAAAACCTACTTCTTTAAAGGGGACAGGTGTGTAGATGAATTAGATGTGTTTTAAACAAAGTAGTATGAGATATTTTTTTCAGATGGGGTTTTTAAGATTGGATGTATTTAATATATGGGATATTGTTTGCGCAGAGATTGTTTTTATCTTTATTTTAGGAGGTTAGTTAGGATTTAATCTTTGCCCAAACAATGTGACATTCACATTAGTTTCCATCAGTCACTTTGTACCTCCTTTACATCTCACAGCAGCAACAGTATAAAAAACTAGGACCGTATTTATCTATATATATGTTCAGATTCAGGACACCTTTAATCCCAGAAAAGCAATTAAGCATTATTGTCATTAAAATATCATTCATATAGTATGATACAGCAAAGCATTTCAAATTAAGCTCGGTCTCTTTTTTGTACATTGTGTTTCTTGTCTGATTTCATAAATAGTTCCTGATCACTGCCTCATCCGTGTTGGCAGGCTGCACATCCTTGCTGTTCTGTAAGCTGTCACATGTTTATTCAAAAATGCTAACAGCATCTTCAGCAGCTGACAACTGCTGCTTATTGGCCTCAAACCAAAACAACCCAAACGTTACAACAACTTTTGTTTTCATATTCACCTTAAGTAGTTACTTTCAAAACCAGATGACAGTGACGACGACAATGATGTGACCTTATACAATATCAAATTTAGTTTATGTGCCTTGCCAGCTTCTTATAGTTTGTTCTCCAGTGTGACTCACATGTTTGTTCAGCCTTCATTATAAATCATATCCGCAGAGGTCATGGGACCCTTTGGCGGGAGCTGACAACATGCTTTGTCATGATACTGTCATCCTTCAACCTGCTGCTTCAAATCATCACAAACAAGCCTCAGAAAACATGTATATGTGTGTCTGTGTGTGTCTGCAGCAAATCAATTGTGATGACCCTACAACACTGTGATAATCCATGCAGCAGATGAACGCACTGGGCTTAATAGATTTTACGAGGGTCATGTGAAATAAGTTATTAGATGGTTACACTGAGGAAAAACGTGGTTTACTGAGAATTAACCACAACTTAATGGAGTTGCTCCTTGTGGTAAACTAAAACAGGAATCATGAGGCACGTCAAACAGCTGGGCATGATGAGGCACTAACAACATTTATTAATAATAGGAGCTTGATTACAATCGCATGTTAGCCCCTGACAGTTGGTTACTGAAGTTACAAGACAATCACACGGCTCATTGTTCAAATTAAGAACAGTAATCAAGGCTGGCATGTGCGTAAGTAATGAGTCATCACCGTGATCACAGTGTCGTCAGCTATAGATAGTATTGGATTTTCACACCTTGGTGTTACTTTCTGTTCTCTTCACACTGAATGAATTTGGTGTTGACACAGAACCATAAAGCTAAATTCATTTCCAGAGTTGTGACAGATGATGATCTGTTACTGTTAAATGGTTGTCTATAGACTTAATAAATATATATATATATATATATATATATATATATATATATATATATATATATATATATATATATATATATATATATATATATATATATATATATATATATGACCATTATATAAAAAGATTCAAAACTATCAAATTGTGATTAACATGTGCTCTCTAACATAATGCAAAATACTGCTTGAATAGCAATAAACCTACAGTCTTATATGCTCCAGATAATCTCTGTTATTAGTTTTGTCCCAAAGAAAAAGAAGTAACATCTCAAACAACAACATAACTGCAATATTCACCAAAATCACAAATAACAGACCAAAACAATGGTTGGTGATTGAATGTGGGGATGAATATTTTCTTCTGGCATCGTACAAACAAACTAATGTATTTCCACTATCATACAGCTGCATTTGCCATGTACGGACTGGTTCTCATTTGTGACTTGTGATATAGATACTGGAGATACAACGAGGACATGAGAACAATGGACCCTGGTTACCCAAAACCCATTACTATATGGAAAGGTATCCCCGACTCTCCACAGGGAGCTTTTGTCGACAAGGCCAATGGTATGTACTATTTACAAATTGTTAAGTCTCATTAGTGTAGCACAGTTGCGTTGCAGTCTTTGCAAAGTATTTACTAATTTTATATAATCATTAGAACTTATTTTTGTGACACAGTAGCTTAATAAAAATTGTATTAAATTAATTGTAGCATCAATTGTTATGTCCCTTCTGTGGTTTTGTTGGGAAAGTAAAATTGCCTTTACAAATGAATCAGAAGATGAATAGTCAATCTTTATACAACTGTCTGCCTTGTGATAAACTGGTGATTGGTGCGTAATCACTGCCGAGTGACTTCACATAAACTGTGTATTGGGCTGTCAATCATAGCATCCGTCTTAATGCATGGCTCCAAAAACACAAACAAGTAACAGAAAGAATTGGAACTGTTGAAAAAAAGGTTGAAGTAAACCATCTGGACTCTTTTACTTCAACCATATTTTCAAGATGTCCTGGATGACTGAGAACCTTCACAGACATATTGGAACTGTTCTTTTTTCTCCCTCTCCAGGCTTTACTTACTTTTACAAAGGTAAGGAGTACTGGAAGTTCAATAACCAGCTGCTCCGTGTTGAGCCCAGCTATCCTCGCTCCATCCTGAGGGACTTTATGGGCTGCGACGGCCTCCCAGCAGACCCGGACTGGGACTGGAACCCTCCGGTGGCTGAAGAACGCCACTACGACAATGGAGACGCAGACGTGGTCATCAAACTGGACAGCACGGGGGGCACGGAGAAAGCTGTGGCCATAGCTATCCCCTGTGTCCTGGCGCTTTGCATGATGGTCCTCCTTTACACCGTGTTTCAGTTTAGGAGGAAGAGCACGCAGCGCCACATACTGTACTGCAAGCGCTCTATGCAGGAGTGGGTCTGAGGGACTTCCACTACAGAGACAGTTGGTGAAGTGCTGATAAAAGGCGAGTTATTGCTCTAAGCCCTGAGTACAGTAATGACAGTGCTCTAAAAAGGGAGCAGTCCGTGAGAGTTGCCATGTGGGCAGATTTGCCCGAACTCATAATCTATAAGGAGTAATAAGCAGAACTCAAGTGAAGACAGTGATGGAGCCACATCTCCTGCGCCCAACTTATAAATATGTACCTGCTTTGACTTTGTCTCTGTAACTCAAAATGAACTCAAATGAGAGACATATTTTGTGAGTGGGACTTTTGTTTGTCCTCGTCTCTGCACGCCGCTTATCAAGCCACTAGCACTTAAGTCAGTGGGCAAATTAGACATAGGGTACTACACTCATCTCTTCATTAACTCGCCCTGACCTGTGCTTTTATAATTTAGGTCCATGTACAAGATCATCAGTTGTGTGGAACCAAATAGACTATTCTTCCAAAGAAGATTAATGCTCAGTGTTTATTTCAGTGGATTAGTTTCTGATTTTTGGCTCAACGATGGTGGTGTCAAGGTTTCCTTTGGTATTTCTATTCATATCTTCCCATCTGCTGTGTAATTAGCGGGGATAAGAAACAGTTTTTAGCACAGGCAAAGATTTGATGACAGTCGTGGCAGGGTATCTCCAAACAGGGGCCAATAGCCTCGTTGCAATTTCTGAAACCACCTTAATCAGAGGTTGCTTCCTGAAGGCACTGTGGGAGTTCAGTGGCACTGTAAGGACACGGTATTTAAACAACGTATTAAGGTATTAAAAGTGGACTATTGTATTTTGTTTATTGAATCTGCAGAGAAAATGAGAGTAGTTGAGGGAAAGTAATAATGAGGAATGATCCATACATATCCACAAATCCATATCATATCTAGATGGACAGTATTGGTAATTCTTAAAAGTAATGCCATCTAGTGGTTGACTGTAAGTACTGAGCTGTGAAGAATGTGTCATATGGCAATAAACCATAGACAGTTGAATTACCATAACACATTTTTTAAAGCACAAAAATGATAGGTGAGCTAAACCTTAACCGATTTATAAAAGTCATCACAAAGTGTATTTTTATTTTTACTTCTTTAATCTTTAATTATCCAGGAAAGTCCCACTAAGATTATAAATCTCTTTTGCAGGGGAGTCCTGGTTAAAAACAAACGTAGTAATGATATAGTGCTTTAGTCACTGTTGTCCTAAGAGTCCTTGAAGTTTGCAGCATTCGAGTGAGCTGTTTCCATGGGACTGACCTAGTATAATATTGTGTATCACAGCAATAACCCACAAACAGACCTCCGGAAAAGTGAAATAGAGTTTAGTATAAAAACAGAGACACCACTAAATTATTCAATAAATAACTGTCTATAAATTAAAGGCATTTGACTTGATTTAAACAGCAAATATGTTGTTTTTTAGTACAACAGCAACATCAACTTCTCATTATTCAAATTCATATTTCATTTTTTATCCTCTTTTCTTTTTAATATTTTAAAATAACAAAAATGAGAGCTAAAAAGTTTGTTTAAAGGGAAAGAATTGTCTACATTTGTCAGCCATATTTCTTTGTGAAGCAAACATGCAAACACTAACCAGTATTTATCATGAATATGAGCAGACTAAACAGATTTGTGCTAAAACTTCTGTCAATTTAAACACTGTATTTGTAATAAGCCACTATATCTATACTCTAATAAAACGACTAATAACTTCTGATGAAACGCCACTAACATTAAAAGAAACTAAAAAACAACTTAATCTGGGCATTTATTATACAAATATAATTGTGGATATAACATAATTAAATTAACATTTATCTCTATATCAGATCTAAGGTGAAATTCAGGAATGAATGTGAAAGGACAGCTGTAATTGCAATGGCCTTTAGTTGCTTGCCATGAATTGTAGTGAAGAGGTGTTTTTTTTTTCTATTTTTGTTTAAAACGTGGGTTTATATTGATGCTTTTTGTTTTGTTATGCTTTTGCTTGAAATGGTCTGCTGGGCAAAAATGCTAAGGTCATCTTCTGACAAAAAAAAATACACTTTATTGTTCCATGGAATCATTGAAGAATAGTCTTAATATTTTGACTGATCATTTTTTTGTAAATGCATCAATGCATCAAAATTTTCTTTTTATATTTTTTGACATTTCTTTTTTACCAGTCCATACATATCAAGTAAAGGTGGATCCCAGCCCGGCCAGCCAAATACCCAAGGTATTTCTCACCCATATCGATTAGAAACCATGTTCAACCAACTGTAAGCATTTATGCAAAATGGGGTTTATGCAATGCTTCATTCTTCTAATTAGTTGCATATCTATTTAATCTTGTCCAGAGGTAGTTTTCTTCCGCATCCATTCATACTACCCCCTAAAAATCCAACTTGAATCCACAGAGACTACTTTCTTTGTATAGTATAGAAAAGAATTGCAATGGGCGGCCAGGCTGGGAGTATTTATAACCTCTGTATTTACAGTGGAAGCAGAAACCTCCTCATTGGTTCAAGTCTTGTGCGTGACATCTAATGGTTTTGTCTGTGGGCTTCGGTGAGTGTAACCTAAGCTAAAGTCTACAGAAACTCATTATTCAGAGTGAAATTAGACTGTTGTGTGAGGCTGTCAATGTCAGATGTAATCATTTTATTTGATCATCCTCTTTCAGATTCTGTATCATTGAAGTAATTCATTTTAAAGATTGGTTGGTACAGTTTATTGTTTGAAATACTTAACATTAACTGAGGGGTCTCTCTGCTCTGACCCTTTCTTGTTTATTTCCAGTCATTTCTTTGCCTGCCTCGACACACGCTGCTAAGCATTAGGGCTAAAATCTGGGGTGTCATTAAAAGGAGTACATGTGGTGGTCGATTAAGAGTAGATTGTGTGGAAAGAAAGCGTTTAGTTGATCACTGCAGTAGAGATCTTAGGTGTAGACCGGCGTGGTAATGACCTTATGTACTTATGTACTGTAATAAATGCTGTATATGAAGTATTGCATATGTACATATTGAGTGAAAACAGTTTGCTTGGGAAAATGTTGTTTTTCATTCTTAAGACATGGAAAATGCTGTGTGTTGTAAATAAATTAAGTGCATAATAATAGGTTTTCTCATCTTATCTCCTGTCCAGCTCCTCCAGCACAAGAGTTAGGGTTTATTTAATGACATAAAAGCACAAGGAGAAGAAATGGGTTGTGTTTATACTAACAGTTGATGTTTGGGTCAAATAATTGGCTTCAGTTGTGATATATATAATTTTTTTCTCAGTTTAAATTAAAACTTACTGTAAACGGGTGATTTAGAAGTGCATGTGTAAAATGTTTATTGGAACAAACGGGACATATCAGTCAAGATTGTTTTCAATAGTGTCTGATCGCCTCAAAAACTCTTTTGCATTTGTCTGTTACCGAAAAACCCATTAGTTCTGTTCCTGTTTCTACAGCTGCCCAGAATGGACAAACAGAGCACTGCTGGAGGAGAAACACAACCATGTTTCTTTATGAGTCAACAGGAATAGACCTATTTGCACTTTAACCACCAGATGTCAACAAATTATGGTCGGCACATGTAGGAGTTTTCACTGATGAAATTAGTAAAATGGTACTGTGGTAATGGTAAATGTACTGATGTACCCCTGTTGCAAAGAGGAATCCTGTATGTGTCTGGGATTTCTGGGGTTAGGTTGTTGATGCCAAAATATTTGCCAAGAATGTGTAAAAAAAAGTGAGTGACTTACACATGCAACCAGATATTTGAGTTTTATTGATACAGATAATCACAACCCATTTGGCATAAGTCACATTTACTCTGCCCTGGACAAATCAAACCTCAGGGCCTTCACTTGAGTAAGGAGTGAAATTGAATTATCTCGACGACTACGCATAGGACAGCTGACCTTCATCAGGAAAACACGTGGCTGAAGTTATGGAAGGACACATTCTTTCGTTGCTGATCTCTTGGTAGCCTGGAGCATTGGTCAGTCCACTCCCTTTTGAAAACAGTATTAGTATTAGTCCTAAATATAGCTTTCTTTTAAGAGATAGAAAAACACTGGACTAAATCAATTACCTTCAAAGAGATTGTGGAAGAGGCAGAAGTCATTTGGACTGGTGCCGTTCTGAGGAGTTGTTATAGAGTAGGCCTGCAGCAGTAAAACACTCCATTAGAGTGAAAAATGTTAATTAAAGAATCTGTATAATTTCAGGCACTTACCCAGATTTTGCAGAACTGAGGAGCATTAGGAGGGTAGAACTCAAAATACATCAGAGTAGTTTTCTGTAAGCCGGGGGACGTGTGCATAACTTCGAGGTTTAAAGGGCTTGTCCGAATGATCTAAATGTAAAACAATAAAAACATTAAAACAACGTGTTTAACACAAGTTTAAGGGGCTTTTTTTTTTCATAAGTAAAATGTTCAGAAATAGTTTTTTGCTAGAAAATGAAATATTTGTGCCTTTGTATCCATGAGAATCCAAAAGTCAATTCTTGGTCTATTGTAAATATATTGAAACTCACAAAGGTTGTGCATGTCAGTAGTAGTCTAATAGTCCACCTTTTTGGGTAAATAAAGATTGTTCCAGTTTTAAATTAATTTTGGGGCGCCTCAGTAGCTCACTTGGCAGAGCACATACCGGTTAAACAGGGTTTGATTTATTCTCAGGTCATTTGCCCAATGTCATTTCCCTCTCTCACACCCTGTTTCCTGTCTGTCTACTGCCCCTTCAAATAAAAGCCCAAAACAAATCTATTAAAAAAAAAAATAATAAAAAAAAAAAAATCATCTTTAAATTGATGGTAGTTTTATTCCAAATCAAGCAGACCAGAAATGAAGAAGCATCTTACATGAAAAGCAAACGTCTAAGAGTTTAAAACTGTGTCCCAAAGGTTTTAGTTCCTTAATATTTCAAACTCTTCTTTAGTGGTTTTAATATTTAATTTAAAGAAAAAATGCTGCAAATATTACCTTATACATGCACTTCTCTTGCTCGTCAGCACATCTATCGGAGCTCCAAGTCTTGACCTGACGCACCAGTGCACGGTAAGGTTTGACACAGGGCAGATTGAAAACCCTGTAAGGAAGGAAATTTATAAAAATACAACCTCAGAAAATGGTTATGCACATTTTAAGGCGTTTCGTTACGTACCATATTGCTCTGCAGGTGGAATCCCACGGCGAGATGTCAGCCAGCAGCAGTGGCACGAACAACACGAAGGTGGTGAGCACAACCGCCAGATTCATCTTTGGAGCCAAATGAGTGCTCGTCCTCAAAATGTGGGGCTTTTTAAAGAACCAGGATAGAGAGCGAGCTTTTCACGCTCTTTAACAAAATGCCAGCGAATACTACCACTGTCATTGTATTTTGAAATAGATACTTATTTTGAGCTTAAGGGCTTGAGAGAAAAGTCCCGGCCTGAGGGTTACCCACAAGATCATGTGACTGAAATGAAACGTTATCATCATTAGGAGTTCAAAGAAAACCACACGCTTTATAATTTTATCATAATCAATAATTCAGCACCCTCTAGTCACATTTCAGTGAGTCAACACATGTTCTAAATACATTTTTATTTCATTTATTTTTGCTGCTTGAGATAAAAAAAAAGACAAATGAAACAGTTGCAAACATACTTAAAAGTCAAAACACTGAGCTTAAAAGAAGAACTATTCAAATGTGTGGTAGCAAAATGTAGTCCAAACTTAAGAGGCTTTAAGCAGGGCTTGACATTTCATTAACATAGATCACCACGTAATGGGCAGCTGACTTTCTTTGGATATGCATTAGGTTGTTTTCACTGAAGGACAGTCATTCCTGATCTCGTTTTAGCCTGGATCCTTGTTCAGTCCACTCTCTTTATAGTAATTATGATTATTACACATTATTTTAGCTTTTTTTCAAGCGAGACAACGTAGAGTAAATGAGGCAAATCAATTACTTTCAAAGAAATTGTGGAAGAGGCACAAGTCGTTAGGACTGGTGCTGTTCTAAAGCGTTGTTACAGAATATGCCTGGAATAACAATCATGAGTAGAATTTAGATTCCTGTAAAAAGTTTTTAAATTGAATTTACGTGGATTTTAGCTAAAGGAGGAGCCTCTGGAGGCGTGAACTCAAAATACATGTTAGTGGTTTTATGCATGCTTTGGGTGCGCTTGATGTCGAGGTTTGAAGGACTTAACTTGATGATCTCAAAAGATTCCAAGAACAAAATCAAAACTGTGACCAATTTATCACCAATGTAGATTAATATATTTTCTATTGCTTTTTGCGAGCTTACACGTCCACCGTAGATTTTGCTTTACCTCATACGTGCACTACTCATGGTCATCAGCACTTTTTGGAGCTCCAAGATTTGACCTGTTTTACCAAAGCTTGGTTTGGTTTACTACAAGGCTCTCTGAACATCCTTTAGGAACGAAATATAATCAACACAATACTGCAGTCAGTCAGCAGCAAAAGCAGCAACAATGTGGTCGTGAGCACAGCCACGTTCATCCAGAGCTCAGATAGACTTTGAAGCCAAAGAAAGGTTCTTCTTGAAATGTGAGGTTTTATAAAGACTTGAGTGAAGAAGGAACAATGTTTTTTTTTTTTTTTTTTACAAAACAATCAGCTTATGTGTCTGTGAATTTGTTCATACACAAAGGCAATGTCTATTCAAGTGTAGCTCACAACAACTGATACTAATTTGAGTTTTAGTCACGGAGCGAGAGAACGTCCCTCAAAGCTCACCTATGATGCCATGTGACCGAAATGAAGTGTTGTCAAAGAGTCATTTACAAGTCATTTATGTTCTTATTATTACATTTCACGGTTATTTATAGCTGCTTATCAGTGTCCAATAACCTGGGGCAACAGATCAAGAGTGTGCACGTGCATTAGTTTAGACACGGCCGGTAAACCTTCTGTAGCTATGTGTCTTGTTCTTAATATATTTTCAGTTGGACTAATTAACTTACTTATTACTGCTGTTATTTCCTGAGCTATTTGAAGTTATAAAGTGGTCTGAAAAGCTAAATCTTTATAACTTTGATAGCTAAAGTTGACAACTTTGGCTTTTGTGTGATTTTTTTTTCTTTTTGTCCAAACTTAACAATAATGACTGGTAAGGTTTCAATCCAGGGTCAGATTTTAAAGAAATTATTACCAGATAAGAAACTACTTTCAGATAAAAAACACAAAAGGTGATGTTGTGAAAAGTTCTGCATGCCTATGAATTATTGAGTTCACTTTATATTTATGTGTTAACACTTGATTAGGGCTGAGAGAGAGCATTATCTGAGAGCCCTATCTGTACTGTAATTACCTGTTTAATTAAATGAAGGTATAATAATGAAAATGTATCTGTCACTCTTTTAGTCATCTGGGATTGTAGGTAAATAGTAAAGCTTTTCATCCATTCACACAATCTTTATTATATATGTTCATTGGGGCAAAACTCTACACAAGTTGAAAGGTCATTGGATCAAAAAATGCAGAACCAGTATTTACATTTACAGTAGATTAAAGGTCAGATCATTGGTTTTAACCCTGATGAAGATGGAAAGAAAGACTCAACATGTTTTAACTAAATCAAATTAAAGATATTACATTCATTTGATTTGACAAATAATGCTTTGTATATGGCCATTAGCAAGAGGGTTCAATGCCTGGGTCGGCCTGGACCTTTCTGGGTGGAGTTTTCATGTTCTCCCTGTGCTCAGGTTTCCCCAACCAACATAAAAAAACATGCAAAAAATAAATGTTCTATTTATTTTTCATCATATTTTTTCATAAAAGTCAAGTCAGTTAAACCACTCTTTGTCAGATGTTATCTGTTCTGTCTGTAATGGTCAGGCCTTGTTTATTTGAGCAGCAAGCCAATCTCACCATGTGATAAAATAAATCTGGAGCAGCTCTAACAGTCTAAACAATATCTGATCACTGATAGACATATTGTTTAGACTGCTATTCATGGTTTAGGAGTATTCCCTCCTGCTTGGAAACATGAGCCTCTGTTCTCAGTTAGAGCCTAAATAACTTAACCCAGTCTTGCCACTATCAATGTATTATTAGTCACACATTTTCTGGTAATATTAATACCAAAGTTCTCTTAGTTTGGTTAAGTTGGCATGTTCTCTTTCTGTCTACAAGAACAATGTGAGAAAATGACTCATTATATATTTTAAATCCATATATAATTTAATACATACATGATTTACTGAGCTCCTTTAAAATAAATCTTTATATACCCCTTTAGTCAAGACCCATACAATCAGCTGAAAAGCTCTGCCAAAGCAAAAGTTGAGTCATAATCTAGCAGTCATTTGAATTCCTCGATTCTTTTCTGTTTTACATTTATCCCATTTCTTAAAGAAAATGATGGAACATGGAGGCACAAAGAGGGGATATATTTAAATGCAAGCCTTTTGTAAACTGGACAATGTCACACAATGACCACAAGACCCACAGCACCCCTTGTATTGACAATAAAACAGCCTTTTTAGACAATGGATGAATAAAAACTAAAAGAGTCAGACCAAATGTCCATCAAATGTTCATCAGTCTGAGGAAGAATGTCCTCCCGACAGTACGGGCTTTAATACGTTCACAAGACCACGCCCTTCTCTGACCAAAGACACTTCCCTGCACCAAGAGGACTCCGCTACTGGCTTTGGTCTGAATGTGTCACATACAGTGTATATCCCTGGACCAAATCATGCTTTCTGCAGACCCTTTTTTGCGCTTGGAAGGTGACTTTTTTAACCTGCAGTATGAAATTGATGTAAAAGGTATTTGTGAAAAACAAAATCATTTATTTTTATTGTGCTGTAAAACTATTAATTCCCATTGCTTGTCAAGAATAATGTATTTTTTATGCTCGTTTTTTTTACATAAACATTACATTTAGCAGACGCTTTAATCCAGAGCAACTTACATTCACCAGTGTTACAGCTGGAACACCACTGGAGGCAAGGTGGGTTAAGTGTCTTGCCCAAGGACTCAAACCGCCAACCCAAACATCATGTCATTTTGATTAAGTAATGCCTTCGTTGCTGCGTGTTAGACTTCACAGGTGGCCAGTCCGTAGCTCAGACAAGCCCACTCATTGGTCATCTGCATGAAGTCTGGAAGAGAGTCGAGACCACTGGCTAAAAAAACAGATGCAGAAAAGGTCAATATGAGAGATATCAGTTCAGTAGTGCTACATAATAATACATACATGATACAGTTTAATGTATTTGCACAGTAAAAATAAAGTGCTCACCTGAGACCAGATTGTGTAGGTTGCAGTAATTTAGACCATTGTCCAGGAGAGAGCTGGAGAACTGAGAAGACTGAGACACAGCCTGGAGTGGACAAGTACTGTGAGTGCAATGAACCAGATACACTTTACCACTGTCTTTTTGCTCTGATTTCTTCTGTCTGTGTCATCATATACATCTATTTTTTTTGGGCTAGTTTATACTTACAGACACACGGCAGCCATCAGGCAGCATGGTCCGGAGAAACGTAATGGAGATGTTCTCAGTGGTGAGTCCATCTGGAGACGTGTGGTTAGCCATGATGTACTGAGGTGTGACTGACACAAGCTAAAACAACAAAAAACAACACATTTTATATTAGATCCACACACAGAGTAATGGTGTTTGATGGTTCTGACATTGTAGAGGCATAGCCCACATTCCATCTCGGGGCTGAAGGCCTGGATCTGCTTCACTAATGAGATGCTGATTGGAGAGCAGGGTGCTCCAAAGAGCCTATGGGTAAAAACAAAGTGCTGTAAGACATTTTGTTCATATATATGATAAGAATTTGAGGCTTAAAGAAGGTTTACTTACCACATAGTTTTGCAGAAGGCATGATATGGAGCAGGGGTCAAGATAGGAATGGCTGTAAGTGAACCACACAGTCCGTCAAAGAGCGCAAAGGCCAGCAGCAGAGTCCTCATGGTGCAGGTTGTGTGTCCTGAGCTGTGGATCTGAGAAGCTCCCCTCCCTTCATTTATACCTAATGTCAGCCTTTGTAATGAGGGTCTGGATAATGAAGCTTAAAACCAATTTGTTCTGGGAAGGCAGTGTGGTTAAAACAGTTTAAACACAAAAGGACACGTGGCTTGTGTGTGACTCGAGAGGCTCATTATGATCACCTTTAACACGTCTTATGGTCACAGGCAAGAACATTTATGCATGGACATTTTACTGTTAATAACTAAACCAGTCTGACTATGCTAGACAATGCTAGAAAATGTTTGTTATTTAGTGTGCTGGTGTAAAAATCTATATTTTTTGCAGATGTTTTTGTTCATACAAAGGCTTTAAATGTTTATTATTATTATTATGTTTAGGCTTATTTCAATCATGTCAGTAAATTAATTACCAAATGAATCTATTTTATCTATTTTTCTAGTCACTTTTTTTAAAAACATAGTGGTCAATAGCTAAATATGTGATATAAAATACAGTAGAACAGAAATGTTTATTGTTGGTATTTATCTCCATGACAGTATTTGCTTTATTTTAGTGAATAATTGTTATTTATTTCAACTTTTAACCTCTTTTTCAGTTCTGAAGCTAAATAAATAATGACCTGACACTGTGATAGGAGTACAGGTGATCAGCAACACGAGAAAAAGTCTAAGACACAAGACACTAAGCCCACCCTCCACATAACAGGGCTTTACTGGGTCTGATCACATGCTTCGCGTGTTCATTGATAAAGGTTTTTGCACCAAAGGAACTGATGTGTCCAGAGATGACCAAGATGAGGACTCTGCTGCTGGCCTTGGCTCTCTTTGCTGCGCTCTGTGGGCCACTCACAGCGGCTCCTAAACCCGAACCGGCACTGAACCACCACTGTCCCAACATCAAAACCTTCCTTTATAATAAAGAGGAATCATATGTTGTTATGTCATTCATACATACTTCATAAATACATTACACGTTTAAGCATTGTTTGAATAAAAAGTTAGGTCTAGACCAGGGGAACCTGACTGCTGCAACATTACTCCTAAGCAGCTGTCTGAACTCGGTGCAGTTTAATTCAGGGCAATGAACGAATGATACTGTTTTAAGTTCTAACTGTGAAACTTGTGCCCTCTAGTGGCATATATAGTCACTTACAACTGTGAAGCCATCTGACCTTTCACCCTCTGTCTCTGATTTCCAGCGGGTGGACTCAGCTCAAAACCTTTATCGACAGAACTAACACATGGGTCTGTCCGGGACTTTCACTCACAACCTGTAAAGTGACAACATCTAACAACTAACTTCAGTGTATTTGATTCTTGCAAGATTTTGCCTGTAATGTAAAAACAATACAACTTCTGTGTCGACAACTATTATGTGACTTTCTTATATCTTTTTTATGAAGGAGTTCATGAAAAATCTCTATTTTTCTCACTTTGTACCACTTCAGAAAGATTCAGCTCAAAATTGGAAACAGTAAAATACAGATGCAAAGGCCAATTTAAGTATTTAAAATTGTTTACAATAGAATCATTTTGCTTTATTTCCAGTAAATATAACTTTTCTATCCCCAACATGACAATACCACTAAAGTAAGCTAACCACGTCAAGGTAAAAACAGGAAAGAGTTAGGACTAAAGCTGGACTAACCCAGAAAAATAAATCATTAGAATTCATAAGAAATGAGGGAATTCACCAAGAAAGTGGATTAAATCTCTACTAAACTGTAGATGAGAGGTCATTGTCCAACATATTTCCTGCATGTGTTGGACTGTCGTGTTCTTTTGTGTACAGAGTTTTGTCAAAAGTCAGTGTTAAAACATTATACAATTATAAATATGCATTGTCCTGTAGCCTGTTGTAGCTAGTGTTCATTTTGAGTTGGATTTCTATTAATAACCTTCCATAATTAGCCTAATAAAGGAATGTTAATAGAGTCTATTATTATATCAAAAAGACTGACTGCATTACAAACTGTCCTTAGCATCTCCTCCCATTAAAACTTTTTTATTAAAACGTAATACTCTGAAGGCCTGTGCCATTTTCATTTGATTATCATCCACTGCACACATGACTGCTTTAGAGGCCTAGATGAAGTTAGTACTGACCTGTGACTCCTGGGGGCGACGTTGCAGATTTACGCTTCTGTTTAATCGACTAATATGCAGAGTGACTCATTTAAACAGTGAATTATTTGTTCAAGCAGCTTTCTTATCCTAGTATTTCACTTTTGGAGTTACTCTATTCTATTTGTGATCAGCACAAGGGCAGGGAAACGCAAGTCACTAAATCTAACAGTGATAGCTGAGTCAGAATATGTGACCAAACTGAAGCAAAGCAATTAATGAACACTTAATTAACTACCTACTGATTGGGTTACGGTTAGGGTTAAAGTTCCTGTTTGGGTGAAAAAGACGATACGCCTAAATCTAAAATGTTCTGACCTCCAGCACAAAAAAAACTGAGTAGAAATAGTAAAAAAGGAGCATGAATATTCGCTGAAGTGGCTTGTGGTTGCCATGACTAATGAAAGTGCAATGCCATTATCACAATATGAAAAATATGATTACATGGGAGGCTTTATCCTTGTCTAAATATGTGTTAAAAAAGATACTAGACTAGATGCATGTCTTCAAACCCTATGACGCTGTAATAAGTAGTTAGTAGTAAGTTGATACTGAAATGCAAAATAATAAAAACATTTAATGTGGCGATTTGAGTGAGTAACATAGCTGTAAAAGGTTCTCTGCAATATATTGTTTTTAAAGGACCTAATGCAATTGTGAGGTGTTGTAAGATTTATGATTTTCTACCGGGGTTTATGTTATTGCACATAAATAAGCTTATTCTCTCTGTTTGGCCAAAAGCAATATGGAGTAATCCATGCTATGCTGACTACAACTAACTTCTCTTAGAAGAAATATCACTCTGAACACAGCTTTATTGTCCCAAATGTATGCTTGAATGTGGTACAAGATTGCTGTGACATTACATTAATTAGTTAAATACACATTCAACATTTATTTTTATAGTATACAGAACTTTTGACTAATACGGCTGAATAATACTGAAGTACATTCTCCACTTTTCATGGCAATTAGTAGCAGGTAGAAAGTTCAACGCCAAGGCAGAGCCATTCGTTTGTGAACTCTGCAAAGCCTGGAGCCTTGTCAAGTCCGCTCCCTGCATGAAGACGGAAAATAAAAAAAGATATATTATTCTATATAGTGTTGAAAATGATCCAGAAGACATAGTGTGTAAAACTCACTTTCAATGATATTGCGGAGGTTGCAGTAGTTGGTGCCATTATCAAACATGCTGTACCAGGATGAAGACACGGACGAACCCTGAACACATAAATAATGGTTGGATGGTTATGTTATGGAAATTGTGAAAAGTCTATTGTGGCCTACCTCAACATAGAAACCCATCCCCAGGAACGTCCCAATGATGATGAAATTAACACTCTCGTACTGGCCCATCCCAGAAGTGTGGTTGGCCTCGATCAGACCGGCAGTCACTGGGCCCAACTGCAAGACTAACAAGACGACTTTATTTAGTTAGCACCAATTACAACAAATATACATCTCAACGCAGTGAGAATTAAAATTATGTAGAGAATTATTGAGTCAAAAGTAGATTTCAACCCTCTTACATTTTCTGACCTTGTACGAGCCCATTGAGCTTTAATCTGAGTTACAATAGCCATGCTCACTTTATCACATGGTAGTCCAAGCAACCTTGAGGGAAAAGTGAAAAAAAAATAACATTTCTATATAAAAAGCATATTTGGAAACAGTGAATCTAGGCTTCTAACACATTATGCATTTTAACCAACTCATTTCAGCTAACACAAATACTTCCTCAAAAGACTAAAATAATAGAAAACTCTTACCATACAATCCTGCAGTAAGCATGCGTTATATCAGGTTATTAGACACTTAAAACAATGGACATTCACAGCCATCCTGAAGCTTGTGACTCGTGTCAGACACACAGTTCTCAGTGCACTTTTGGGACCTAATACTACTGGACATTGCATGAAAATGGATGGACGGTCTTGTGGAGCTGTGCAAAAGAGATTTGCATGACCTTTGGCATGAAGTGTAAGACATCTGAGCTGAAACTTCAGAAAGATACAATCTCTATGTATCTAAATTGTTTTTGCTGTACTTTATGCTGTACCTTTGTGAGCTGTACAGTGTTTATTTAAGGGACCTTCTTGCAATAATGGTTACACATTTTGAACACATGTAAAAAGGCTTTATATTTGTTCTTGTACAATCATGTATCATTGTGAGGGAGCTGCAGACATCTCATCAGTATTCATGTTTATGCAACCCACTCATACATGTCCAGTTACCCATTTACCAAACGCTGTATCTGTCCGAATGATTGCAAGTAAGTTCTTTTGTGTCATTTCTTAGCTGTTTTGTTCTAAGAAAGTTTAATGAAAGCATGAATGATTGTGTCCCATTTACTGATCATTTTCTCTTGAAGCATGAGGTAATATTTTCATGCCCTTCTTTTTGTGATAAGCATTAAAATTCATTAAAGTTTTATTGTTTTTTGATTTACTTTTCCATATTTACTGGAACTAAAATGTTCATTCATTTGCCATCCTTGAAGATTACTGTGGTTTGAAAATTAAACCAAGACCGGAAAGGCCAGTGAGAGGATAACAGATAAGAATGACTCCATGTCTTATGGCATCTTGTGAGATATTTTTAAGTAAAGCAATAAGAAAACAGGTCAATTTTAATTACTGGGACTTATAAGTAGCCTACAGCATAATATTGTAATCGTTTTTTCAAACAGTAAAATGGGGTTCACCTTCTTTCTGTCTGTAGATGGCAGCAGACAACAACTCTCAGTAAATCAACCTGAGCATTGAACAAACTCCTTAATATAGATCCAATTGGAGTCATATTAGAAAGCAAAGCCACTTTAAAGCTACAACAAAATACCACAAACTATACTGAACTTTAAAGCGCTGAAGAAACTCGACACAACACATTTTTTTAATTGATAGGCAATGCATCAAACTCCTTGTTAATGGCTTTGCTGTTTCTCGGGAGGTCAGCTGTCACACTGGAGTGGGTGGTTTTAGTCAGCTCTCTCCTGCAGAATCCCCTCGTGGTCTTGTCCCTTTGAACCTGTCAGCCGTACAGATGAATGGCAGTGACAATCTTCTCTTGTCTCTAATGAGGAACTCGGCAGGAGACAGAGGCTGGGCACAAGTTTTACCCGTCTGCGCTCATTTACAATGCAAAGATTCATGTCTTTCTTTGGATGATCAATTTTCCCTCCCTTATGGCTTGAGCATTGTGTGTAAAGCTATTTCTGCAAAACAATTTGCTGACAATCCAAGAACATAAACATTAACCTGACTATTTCTTCACATTGCAGCTAAAATGACATTTCATTACTTCAAACTTGAGTGCCATATGTTTGTTTTACATCATGGCTGTTTGCAGATTCATCAGCGTTCTGGCACAAGGCATGTGAACAGTGTGAGGACGGTCATTTGCGTTGCCATTTGAGAGAGCAATGGTCAGTTGAATGGTGACTGTTCACTGGGCAGACAGTCCCTGCCACTGCACACCATCTGCTGAATGTAGAAACTCATTTGTCTTGTTTTATCATAGTACAACTTGTTTCTAACTTGTTCAATGTGAAGCATTTTAAGCCTCATAATGTAAACTTAACAGCAGGAGCTTGCACATGTTTCATTGAACCTCTCCATCTAAATTCAGTTAAAGATGGATCAAATCTTGGTTAAATACTATACTATACTAGCTACTCTGTTTAGATTTCCTAATTTAAGTTTGCAAGCACATACATAGAACCACAACACCATATGCACAATACAGTATAAATACAAACTAATGTGAATGGTTTAAAAGGCTATTGGCTACAGAAATAAGTGCATTTTTGTATCTATTTCCATGTATTTCTGGCTAAACAAATTTGCAGATACTAGTTTCTAAATATTGTATTGGTCTCAGTGAAATAAAATGTATTTAGAATTTTCTTATTTTGTGTACGTTAGAGTAACTTCTTAAGAGAAGTATTGTATAGTGTAGGCTACTGTAATAAGAATACTTGTCCATATTATCCAGAAAGAAGCAAACGTTATCCTGTACCATTGTCTACATGTTTGTACTTTGCTTCTTCTTGCAAGATATAAACCTTATCATTCATTTGTCAATTGTATGCTGTTTCCGTGGTCTCGCAGGATAATATGGACAAAGAATTCTTATAACAGCTACAAATACACACTTTGATATGATTATATTGTCATCTGTTTGTGTATGGTTTATCAAATATAAGTAAAATAACATATTAATCACAAGTGTCCCAATTTATGATTTGTATGTATTGTTTATTTTCAGTCACTGTCCCGCAAACGCTAATATGTCTCAAAAACTACATTCCCGTGATCCTCTTGCCAAGCGACACTTTCCGTCACGTGACCGGACATCGCGCCGCTGTTTTCTTTCTGGTTTAATCCTGAAGTGGGCGGAGCTTCTGCCTGTGCGCTGCTGGTGCTGGAGGTGGACCGTTGTAAATCCGAAAACAAGGTCAGCAAATAAACTTTAAACAGTTATTATTTAACACTTATTTTAAAAAGCGGAAGTCGAATTACGTGAGGATTCTTAGCTCAATGTGCAGTCAGTTTATTACGAGTTAGTAACATTGAGCTCAGGCTCTTACTATGGTATTATGTCTGAGTGGTACTGATTTTATTTAGACATTGTATTTATAAAAAACAATGCTTTACTAAATCTAATAGTTATAAAACTATTTAATTTAATATTTTCACACAAAACCTTCTTTGTGCAGCTCTTATTGGACTCAAACCGTTGCACATTGTGGTCCAAAGGTCCCTCGTGGTCAATGTTAAGCCAGCTGTAGTGAATGAGTATTTACCTATGGTGAAATTATTATAAAGGAGCACATACTTCTTGCCATACATTATTAAAAGTTATTAGTCTCAGTGGCCTTGATATTCTTGCGTTTTTGTGTGTGTTTTTTCAAGTAACAGTCCTGAAAAGCCATCATGTCAGAGCTGAGTGGTAAAGTCCAGACAGTCCTGGGACTAGTCGATCCAGACCAGCTTGGGCGCACTATGACCCACGAACATCTAACCATGAGCTTCGAGTGCTGCTACTTCCCCCCTGCCCCGGGTGACGAGGCAGTGGCAGCAAACCCCTTCCAGATGCAACACATGCACTGGCTGAGACAAAACTCCTATAGCTGCCACGAAAACCTTCTCCTGAAGCAAGAGACCTGCGCCGTGCGGGACGAGCTGCTGGTCTACAGGCAGTCTGGTGGGGGTACCATTGTGGAGAACACCACCACGGGCATTGACAGGGATCTACCCACTCTGAAGAAGCTGGCCAAGGAGACGGGGGTCCACATTATCGGAGGAGCGGGGTACTATGTAGACTGCACCCACACAGATGCCGTGAGGAGGATGAGTATAGAGCAGGTTTGGTTCATCTTTGCGTGCACACTGAGCTACATATAAACACTTCACTCTTGACAATATCAGAAGTGTAATCTATATAACAGGATTCTGATTAAACTCATGCACAATGTGATTATTACAGGAATATGCTCTGTATAAGCACCCAAAACCAAACCTCATTCACAAAAGTGAAATGTTTACATATTATTAAACCTTTTGAACAAACAACTCAGAAATTATTCACACTGCAGTCTTTGTTAGGTTTTGAGATACTTTAAACCACTGACTGTATACAGATATTAGTTAAGCCCAATATAATTTGAACTTGGCAATACATTTCTTAAAATCTAAACAAGTAAATGTGACTATTATTATGCTTCAAAGTTAAATTTCCCACAGTTTTTGTGGAATTTTTTGAGTTTTTGATTTGCACATGTATATTTATAATTAAAATTATACTACTCTCCATGATCCAACATGAGTTATGTACTTGTGCATCATATCAGTTAAATAGACACGTCAGACTAATCAAAGGGGAATTAATCTACAAACATGTCGCTCACTGACCCTAAATGTAGCGCTGCCCTGTATTGACTAACCCGTCACTTTGTCGACAGCTCACTGACATTATCGTGAGTGAAGTGCTTTATGGTGCAGACGGCACAGACATACGCTGTGGTGTTATCGGAGAGATCGGCACCAGCTGGCCCATCACTGAGAGCGAGAAGAAGGTACTGAGAGCCACCGCTCAGGCTCAAGTTCAACTAGGCTGTCCTGTCATCATACACCCTGGCCGCCATCCCGCCGCTCCAGCTGAAGTTATTCGTATTCTCCAGGAGGCCGGTGGTGACATTGGAAAAACTGTCATGTCTCATCTGGACAGGTTAGAAGCCTGGAGAATATTCATAGACTTGCTCATAAAATATAAATCACTTTGTTTTTTTTTTGTGTTTATAATCAGGACCACCTCCCCGTACACCCTAGTACACCCTTTTATTGGCATTTAGTCATCCCTTTATTAGAATTAAATGCTCTGGCAGTGGCAACTCATCAATTTAATCTCTGTGGTCTTTTTAAATAAGTAATAGATGTCCTAGACAGTATGTATTTTTACATATGTATTACTGCCCTCTGTTTAACCATTTTCATCTGAATTTACCTAACATTACTTTACCACAGGAAGCTTATGTCCAATGTATTGACTTAATATTTAGTCAATAGATTGGACATAAGTTTCCAAATAATCCAAAAGTCCAAACCACAAGGTTAATTGGTAAATTAACCTGACATAAATCGTCCATGATCCTGGCTGTGTTTGTGGTGACAACCCTTTTATAAAGTGTCTGCCCCTCAGCTAAAGTCAGCTGGGATACTGTCCAGCCCTTGCAAACTCGCCAGGGCTAAGTGGCAGAAGATGGATGGATTGATGGATGATGGATAGCTTTATTATTTCACAGTTGCCCCTTATATTTATCACTGACCAGTTTATATGACCCTTACTGCATCTTGTTATTTATACCTGAGTAAAGCTGTATTTCAAACACATTACACCACACCTCGTTTCACGCAGGACTATATTTGACGAGGGTGAGCTGCTGGAGTTTGCTAAGATGGGGAGTTACCTGGAGTACGATCTGTTTGGAACGGAGATGCTGAACTACCCTTACAGTCTGGAGGTGGACATGCCCAGCGACAGTCAGCGGGTGAAGACGTGAGTAACGCTGGGAGCAATAACACATTCAAGATCATGTGTGCACGAACAGCCAAGTGCCCACACAACCAAATGTGAGATCATAATATTTTCACTCAGTGTCATAAATAACTCCGTCTTAATACTTAATACTTTCTGTCATGAATGTGAAGCCCCCTGTGGAAAGATGAGTGTGCCCTTCAGTTTTTAATAGAAACAAGGAGACGTTCATCTCCCAAAACAGTAAGGAATGACTGATGAATGCCATTATTCACCTAAGAGTTGTTGTTTGCGTTCCGACACATTTAAAAAGAAAGAGGCCAGTTTGCATTTGTTGGCTTAAGCGTAGAATGCTGAACATCATTTTTTTCCTATGTTTAGATTGGTGTTCTTGGTGAAGGAGGGCTACGAGGACAAGATTTTGGTCGCACATGACATCCACACCAAAAACCGCCTGACAAAGTTTGGTGGCCACGGATACTCTCACATCCTGAAAAATATAGTGCCAAAGATGCTGACAAGAGGCATCTCTCAGCACCAAGTGGATAAGATTCTCATTGACAACCCAAAACACTGGCTCACCTTCACATAAAGAAAGATTCCCTTTCCTCCCCAAATGGTGAAACCCGAGGAAACCTGAGATGATTGAATGTTGATTCATATTTTATCTTCAGATGATGGTTTAACAAAATAGACACTTGAATCATAATACAGAATGGCTTACTTACAATCAATACTGGCTTTAGTTTTATACAGCTCATATATGATTTATTATTTTTTATGGTGTGATTATACATTACTCACTTAATAAACAATTTATATAAAAAAAACAAAGACATGCAGAATCACAGTGCCTTGTGTTAGTAGTTTTGTTATAAATATGACCTTTGTGTCACAGATATTGATTGTTTGGGTAAAAGCAATTTACATAAAGAAATCGCTAATTCATTTTGCACTTTCATTTTAAGGACTTTAAACTTGAATGCGACACTTTGAAGCGAAATAATGAGCCTGTTTGTAATCAGTATGCTGCTCTGCTCTTAACACAACACGGCTGTGTTAGATGAGTTGTCCTGTTGCCCCTCAGTGGGTGTCTGGGTGTCTATGGGAGGCTGAGTGGCTGGCGGGCCCAGATGAAGGACATGTTCTCCTCTCATCTGGGAACAGGTTGCCTCACAGAGTGACTTCACCACATGATCAATGGCATGATCGCCACGGCAGACTGTGCACCGAAAAAAAAAAACAGTATATAACTTTGATTCATTTTCTGAGAGGATAACAAAGAGAGACAGATGATTTAGTCTGACATGTATTTAACAGTTTGAATGACAAGCTTATCTGACGGGCCACACCCACCAGCAGACTGATATACACTGGTAATTTTGGTCACTCATTTTGTGATGGTGACTAACACCCGAGCAGTCAGTTGCCTCGACCAACTGTTATGCAAAGAGCGACAAGAAGTTACAATGATTATCAGTCACAGTGCTTCAATAACATCAGAATGGCCTTTTACAGTTGATTTCTGCTGTACATGTTTCGGTTATTTCATATTGTCTACAATCATGCACCAATAATGCTGTTAACATTCACTCTTAATGCAACAACAATAGATTATTTTGGCAAATAAAACACAGTTATGGACAACAGCTCCACAAACAGAGTGATGACTATGTGAGTATACTTTCATCTCTATAATTGAGTGCTACAGATCAATACACTCACATACTTTATATGTTGGCACAGCAGCGACACTTTATTTAGCGATACAATAGTTTGGAGTCCTTATGAAAGACACTGAGCAAATTAAACGTGATATATGTCTCAAAGTACAGCTCTTTTTCCATCCACTTTCTTGGCTTTTCTGAAAAGATTTGATTCCTGGCCCTGATAATCCAAATGCAATGGGCATGAGCAAGCTTTTGGCAGAGCCCCTTGTATCAGTCCATCCTCTGTTTCAGTCAGCATACAGCATGAAGCCAGAGAAAGTGCTGTACTTGTTGTTGTTGCCCCCGTGCGCCTTGCCACCGTCTAGTTTGATGTATATCTCATCCCCGGGCTCCAGATGTAGGACCACACTGTTGCTGGCATAGTCGTAGTTCTGGTCTGCGTCTTGTGCGATGGCGCTGGCTCTCACCTAAAAGAAAAATTAAACATTATCCTTAATGCAGTGCCAATGCGCTTTAGTGTTTCTTTTGAGTATAACTTAATCAGCACCAGAGACAGCTCCATGATGTGAGGGTAAAAAAGACTGAGAAGGCTATTCTATGTCTACTCTGACAATACTCAATTACTCACATCAAGGCCACAACAAGGAGAAGTATAAAATAGCCTGTAAAAAGAAAAAAGTGATTTCTTAGAATTATCTTCACAAACATCTAAATAAATAACTGCTCATAGATAACATTTAAAATTGTAACCTGATGATGAGTGAGATAAATTCCACAGTCAAGTTTCAATGGAAACTAAACATGAAGACCTTTAGACGTTACACAAAGGCTAATGTTTGTGGGTCTCGTTTACAAAGAGTCTGCCCCATTATTATAAATGTTGTAAAAGGGTTTTGTCTTTTCCCAACCTCGTGCCCTACCTGGTTGTTCTTGCAGAGGTCAGCCCACATGCTGGTCCCATCGCCTCCTCTCATCAGCACGTGGTAAACAAAGAAGTAAATCCCGGGTATGGAGCAGGTGAATTTCCCCGTGGACGGGTCGTAATGGTTGCCCAGATTCGTGACAACGTCGTCGAACTTGAGCACTTCGTAGCCCTCGTGCTGCTTCTTAAGTCCGGCGTAGAAAGCTATTTTTGGGATGGTGTTGTATGTGGCTGCACTGATGGCACCGGTCGGTCCGTTAGCCCCCGGCGCTCCAGGTAGACCTGGTGGTCCGGGCGCGCCTCTCTCTCCGGGCGGTCCAGCGGGTCCAGGTGGCCCCGGTTCACCAACCGGACCCCTAGGGCCCACTCTCCCCACGCGTCCCGGCTCTCCCTGCGGACCCTGGATGAAGGTGGGCAGCGACTGAACCAGGCGGTTGTCTTTGATGGGACTGGTGGCTTTGGCCGGGGCTGTAGCTGGGGTTCCGTGGGAGTCACACACCATTTGACACGAGCCCAGCATTTCGTAGCGCGCGGGGGACCCGGCCGTGTTGACCATGACCGGGATCAGGACCACCAGTACCAGCACCAGCGCGACGCCACAGACACCAGTTGCGATCATCTGCGCTCTGCGGACTCGCTGGGATCTCCGGAGCGGGTGGTCGTCCAGCCTGCTTGTGGGGTGTATCTTTGCTTGAAGAAGAACCGATCCCTTGTTGCGCCGTAACTTTCAGAGGTTGGACAGCCCTTTAAATGTTTACGCGCAAAAGTCAGCATCCACAACTTTTACGCGCCCCAGATATTGTCCAAATGCTTCATGTCCCCTGCGTCCACATGCGCCAAAACACTTATAGCGACGCAAAACAATTAGAGTTGCACAAAGTGGATTTCGTTCTTTCTCGGTGCCACGGGAGAGAATGGGCTTGAAATTAAGCTTTACCCGTTTCTATGTTTGAGAGGGAGGGGAGGGGTGAAGTGATGGATGGGATAGACGCGTCTATTTTCAATCAAAGCACAAACAATAAAAAACACAAACACTGAATAGTAATGTTGATGCTTCGACGTCGCAATTGTTATGTTTGTTGCCGACCATTAGCCTTTGTGAGAATAGTCTTTGGTGTTTTTATCTTCTGTGATATAATGCTACAAGTTGCTTCAGCACGTATCCACAGTGGTTCTCTAAAGGTCTTACGCATAATTAAGCCCATTACTGACAAAAGCTATAGTCCTTGGCACCTGGTCACAGCTCACTGGCTCCTTGTGTCTAATTTATCATTTTGGGGGGAAAAAAATCCATACTGCAAGTGAAAGAAAGGAGGAGTCAGTGGGAGCTGGCAGTGAAGGATGGCTTTACACAAATATACTGATGAAATGACTAAATACACAAGCACTTAGAGGGGGATACTGTCAGATCACTTTATTAATTTAGGTGTTAGCATTACCAACCACAGAGATAGATCAAATTGTTTAAATGCAGTTATTAATGATTGCCACAATTTAATTTGATTTGTTAAAAATGTCTTGTCGTTGTGAGACAAAGGCATTAGTTTGAGTAATAAAGGGGTAATGGCCGGTGAAGAGGGAAGATCATGATGTCCTCAGGAATGCAGAGGCTGTGATGGCACTTGTAAGAGCGCAGGGCGAGAAGAATGAATGGGAGGGAAACACGCATGGAGCTTGTTAAATTCAGGAGGAGGAGACTTTGATCTCAGCCCAAATGCTTAGAAATGAAAAGTCTTAAGTTTTTAAGTTTAAGGCTGACGTTTTGAAAATGTTAATTCTATAGGAAAAGTTAAAAACAACCCAATGTGTGCTTGTGTAAACTTAGTTGTCCAAACGTAGTTGTATTTGAACAGGTTTTAATTGGATTTAAACAGGTTTTAGTTGGATTTGCCTAAAACTACCTTGTGTCGGGAATGGCCCCCGAGCTGGACTTTGAACATGTTCTCAAGCTCTACTAAGTTCAAGTTAAGACAAGTATTTAAAGTCATTTGTTTTTCTGAACTCGTTTCTTTTTAGCTTTACTCTGTTGTGGTTAAATCAATTTTCCACCTACTGCTGTGTATTTAAATTTAAAGCAACAGTAAAATGCCAATAGTAATAAATATGAGTGTAAATGCCTTTCTGTGTATGTCAACTCTGTCATCTCCTTGTGTTTATTTATTTGATGTATTTATGGTTTATTTGATTTGACATACACCACAGACAAACTGATCACAGAAGTCTCACGCAGGCATTATGGTGTTGGTAGAAAGTGCTACAAACAGTAGTCCTTTTAGGGCAAAAGTGGTGAAGGGTCACAATAATTAATAAGGATCCTTTCGGGGCCGAAGATTGTGACACTTGGGTCTCTTGTTTTATATTTAACATTGTTTGAATGTAAGGCTTCATCTTTATTTCCCTCGAGCTTTGAGTTTGACGTGTGTGCTTTAGGACTTTTATGAGACTGCAAAAGTTAAAAGAAGGCTAAAAAGTAGGATTTCAATGAAAAGACTAAAACGCACAGAGAAAAGTAAAACAGATAGTCACTGTAATAAAATCTTTGCTCGAGCGCAACCAGGATTTGATTTCCAGAGTTCATCCTTGGCTGGAAAATGCTCCTGTCTGATATTACAGTTGTAAATCTATACAGTGGCACTAATGTGATTCGGGATGTTTGATGTTTAGTGAAGTTAAATTTAATAAAATACATGTATGAAAGAAACTGTGCAGTGATGGCTTGTGCATTAATCAGAGTTCACATGAGGAGATATATCTCAGAAACCTTCCTGTGTCTGAGAACAGTATGAGCAAACCTGAACAGCCAATTCAAGTTTTAATTGAGCTTAAATGAATAAACAGAATTAAAAGCCTTTCCTTTAGTTTTACCAGAAACCTTCAACAATAATAACAAAGTGGACTGTTTTAACAAAATGTTTGAAATACTAAATGCAAGGTAAATACAATCAATAGATTCCTTTCAAACAGAGTGGCTCAGATTTAAAAGACCATTCTTGTAACTATTTCTAGACATCTTAAAACATGTCCATGAGGTCACAGGGGCCTTCAGGAGCCGGTGTGTGCATCTCTCAATCAATTGAATGTATTCATCCACATCCACCAAGTAGCGATTATATGAACTTGTCAAGTAACCTGCGATGTCTGCAAAGGACTAGTGTTACGTTTAAATAATGACACAATTGAATTTATTGAAATAAGGGCTGCACAATCTGAGGAAAATCGTGACGTGTGATATCTACATACAATATTTTAATAATGATATTTATGAGTGATATTTCAGTGTTTTATTTGAAGTAAAAATTACATTGTAGCCTATTCAAATATATAAAGAACAATCTCCACTAAATTGAATTTATCTGGACTCAAACTTAAAGCCTTGATTTTGAAAAAAAAAGTGTAAAAATGTACAACATGCAATTCTATACTAATATTTCTATTATAGTTGGTGTGCGTCTTATTTTTTTTTTTGCAAAAGCGCCGATTGCAGTTCCACATCTCATACTCATCTCATTTTTAGAGCATGTGAACGATAGATTTAGTTTATAAATGCCTAAATCTTTATACAGAAATGTGTGCTCAAAAGAAAACAAGTGTGCTTCTTTTCAGCAGTGAACAGTGCCCACTCTGGGCTTTTGTAGAAACACAAACTTGAGCTGATGAAACTAAATGGCTCCTTTTACTGGGTTCTATCAACCTTTAAAGTAGCACTGTGTAACCTTTAGCCGGTAGAGGGCGCAGGCCCCTTTACAGACTCTCTGTGGTGTTTGGAAGGATAAACTTCTGAAACTGTCATTTTTGTTTATTTTGTACAAATATGACTCTGTTAAGGTCCCGTGTATTGTTTCTGCTCCCTTTTATTTGTGTTTTAAGTGTCACTAATCTTTATATATCTCACATTAAGTTCTCGTCCCGGGACAGGAAGGTTACACTGGAGGGTTCTGTCCAGCTGAGGGGACTGTGTCAGTGAGATTTACTGATCTCAAAATGATTTTGAGAATAAATTTTGTTATGCAGTGCCCCTTTAAATGTCTATTCTTTACAAAAATAGTTTTATAGTCAAACAATAACCTGTATAATTACAGTATATTTATAAATTGTATTGCAGCTTCTTCAAATTGGTTTATTCAATAATTTATTGTTAATTACACATTTATTAAAGCTCACTACTGTTTGATTGTGTTTTGTCAATATAACATTTTACAGACGTAATTAGACACTATTGAAAACATAGCAACTGATGTCTGTCATTTTGTAACTTTGGACCACAACATTTTACACAATGCACTTTTAAAGCAGTTATTTGTGAATACTGATGTTACAATAATGATACATTTACAATTAGATGCAGCTCTAATTGAGGTATATTTCTTTGATAATTCAGTATAAAACATATTTTAAAAAGTCAAACATATTAAAAAACATTTATTCAAGGGACTAATACTGTTACACTGCACTCTCTAGAATATCTGCCAATATTTTTGTTAGAAAAAGAAACATTAATCTCACATCTTCTATTGCTGGAAATGAACTTGGATTCTTTTGAATGAGTTAATTCTGGTCTGGTCCTATTTAATTTTAGCTCTGCTCTTTTGATCAGGCTGACTGTACACTGGGACAAGGTTGTCATTGTGAGCTAAAATACAGTCACCCTTTGTCAAAGAACACATTTTCTGTGGGAGGGTTGCAAAGTAAGAAATAGATGAGTATTTAACAGAGGGTAATATATAAAGGCACACATGCACACAAACAAACACAGTGGGACATACTGCGATGGCTCTGAGTCAGCGAGCACTTGTTAGTGGTCAGGCTCCCTCCTTCCAGTTGGCACGAGGCTCAGGTGACTCAGGGAGACTTGACGACCAGGAGCCAGAGCGAACAGCAGTGTCAAACCAAAGCTGTGGACAGACTGATCAACATCTATCACGAGATTTGTGCTGCACTAGGATGGGTTTGTTTTCTGAGTTATGAAGAGAAAAAGGGAAAACGATGGACTAATCTGTTATTTGGGCCTGAGACAGTACTGTGATATGGTATATTATTGCTTTTATTCAGTCCAGTGTATTTGCATAAATCATTATCGTCTTAACAAGTTAAATATAAAACCCATTTTTAAAGGAGATGTGATTATTATATAATTATAAAGAACTCTTTTACTGTGAAAAGTATGTTTGACTCACCTGACCTCTGACCTCTGATATGGAACATACAACTTTTTTAATGTAGACAAGATTTCTACCAAGGAAATGGCACAACAAGAGAATTTGAATGGGTCAGGCTGCTCAAGCTGGAAAAAAAACAAAAAACAAAAAAAAACTGCAAGGACAAAAAGGAAATTTAGCCGTCCATCCTAAAAGATACTGACTGGAGACACTCCGGATGTCTTAAGCTGGGTAAGTTTATTTATCATCAATACAGACCCGTAGAAAGTTGAACACGCCACACACAGTATTCAGCATTCAAGTCTGACCACATCTCCACAGTGAGAAGTTTACAAAGCCGTGTACTGCGTCACTACAAATGAGTCAAGTTATCTATGCAAGTATGTCTATGATCAGTTAGACCTGACTAAGGGTCCGAATTATCAGAGATGAGGTAAATGTGAAGGACACTGCACAATGAATAGTTCTTAGAGTCGTAAAAACCAAAGTATCTAGGCAATAATTAAGGTTAGATGTTAGACTTAGCTATGGCACAGACGACCAAACGTTCTTCGACTTTGACAAGACATTAACGCACAACTGACTGTGGACCCAGGGTTTGTTTGGAGCTGTTATTATTGTTTATTTTGGGACATGTGCAGTAGTAGGTAATTATTACAGGCTGCATACAAACTTGCCAACAGCCTCTAAAGTACTGCTAAAATGAATAAATATTTGTCTTACCAAACCACAGATGCTGACATACAATTAATTCTAAACAGATAATCTTAACTAGCCTATTAAAATACTGTAAAGGTTTTGTTTAATAGAGCATGAATGCATGGATATTGCTTAAATTAAGAAAACAGAAAAGGTGTCATTGGGAGCAATCCTTTTTAGAGACATCTTTTCCTTTAGTCTGGTCTAAATTGGCGTTTCCATGTGGTTTGATGAGAGTGAAAGAGATAGGAGTGACTAAATCTGAACCCAATACAACTCCAAAGGGAGATTTAGCGCTGACCTGTCAGACTAAATGAAGGAATAGGCCTTTCTAAAAGGAAGATCAAAATCTGTATCATTGCACTTTTTTTTTGTCCCGTGTCTGTTTGAGTCCAAGATTGACTTCCCTCACTCTCCACTGCGCCGGTCACTGAGCTCACCTACGCTGTAAAGATTCCTCCGTCAGATATCTCTCTGACAGGTTGTTTTGAGCTTGGACTTTGGGAGTTCATTTACAAGCAGTCAAGTGGAGTCCGGAGGGAGCCTGATGATTTTTGACATCCGGACAAGCAGATGTTCTGAGAGACATGAATAAAACATACAGCCCAGAGGCTTCCCAATCGTCTAATGAAATAAGAGGCGTGAGTGCAATTTATATAAAAAAAAAAGATTTCTTTTTGTCAGATAAACGTGATGCGGTATGAAATATGTATGACATTTATGTTGCCTGACTTGGATGGGTAAGCAGGGTTTGGTTTTGGTTATGACAATCAAAGCGGAGACAGGTTTGTCAAAGGATTCAAACGGTGAATGGACGAGAAACTGAATGGATCTCATAATACAAGCCCGGAATATAAACAGACACATTATGTGACCGCTGACAACCAAGTGTTTACCAACTCAGGAAATAGCATGTGTGCCAGAGCGAGCCCGGGTGATAACATACATGTCCCTCGGCACTTTTCAGACATTTTTTTTTTTTTTTTGTGAATCTTTTTCTTTCCTTCCAGTAAAAAAGCTGGGCTCAACAGTTCATCTCCGCAGGGGGGGATAACAGAATGCGTTACCACACCAACACCCACTCAAAGCTGCCCGCGGACTGTATTTAAGCTGCAAAAGTAATCACAATAACGCAGGGTGGAGGGCTAGTGGCGTACCGGGGTGCAGCACTTTCCATTCAAGTGAAAAATCAGCGCTTCATTGTTTTGTGTGATATCCACAGTTTACCTGTAGTTAACAGGCGAGGAGTTTTTTTTGTTGTTTTGTTGTTTTGTAGATCTGAATGGGAGAGTTAACTTTTGTTGATGCATAAAAGGGAGAGGGGGAGTTTACCTTATTCTGCTCCTGTGTGATTTTTTTCTCTAAGAAGGAGCCATGCTTTACAGTTGTACGCCAGAGAAAAATATCTCATGATTCTGTAGAAAATGGAAAGATTATAAAAGTATTAGCCTTTAATCTAGAGAACCTTCAGGGCACAATAATAAGTATTTCCAAGCAATCGTTTGTAAACTAACCTGGCCTCATACCCCATCCGCACTCAACACTCAAATGTTAGTTGGTTTAGACAAGTTATTAGTTTTAGATACCTTTTATGCAATTAAAAAATATTTTTTTCTGTGAGCTGGTTGTAGCTGAGCTTCACAAAAACGCCCTTCTCCAGTAAACCAGTAAACAAAGAATAAAAATGCTGAAATACAGAACTCTAGTTTACCATTACATTTACCTCCACATTATTCCAGAGCAGAAGTGACAAACGAGGCTCAAAGGGCCAACACTGGCCTGTATGTGGCCCCTGAACTAAAATGACTTTCACACCCCTGGTTTTGGGACATTACTGTGGAGAAAAAAGGATTTCCATTGTGTAAGGTATTATTTAATTTCCACCTTTAACAAACTCCTCAACTTCCAAAAATACCCAGGTTAATTCCTACCCCACCAGGAATAATTTAGCCTGATTTAGTATTTTAAAACACAATCCTGACTCGTCATGTTGCACTACAATACTTGTGATTGTTGATTACTTCTGTCTTAGTGTTTCCTCTTACCTTTGTACATTCATGGATGTTATTTTCCTCTCGGCGCGTCCTCCTGTCCTCCAGCAGGGGCCCGCAGCTCAACACGTCATCCCCCTCATGCAGCGCGTGAATAAGATGTTGATTCATGACTCGCAACCTGTCAGAGCTTTACTGACAAGAGTAGCAACGTGCAAGAACAAGAAGCTCTGCCAGAACTTTTTAGCATTTCAAAAACAACAAAAATATATATTAAAAAAAAGCATATAGCATGTTTAAACTATCAGAATATGCGTAGTTTTATATAACACCAAATTAAAACCAAGGTGAAGAGGTCATGACCCCTACACAAGCATTAACTTCAGTTATCATCATTATTGTTATACTTTTTACTTCATGCTTTTTGATACAGACAATACATGTCCGTAGACCTGCATTTCTTCAATTTTAACAAACTATTTTTTGCTGAGTGTCAAGAACATATAGTCATATATGTCATAGTCATAGTCAAAACATGTATTAAGCAAAACACTTACATTTATAGCTGAAGGAAAAAGTAAATATAAAACTGTGATTGCCAAACTTTAGGTCAGGACCCAATAGTACATTGTGGGAGATTTTATTTGGGTTGCCAAAGAATTTTTAACTTAAAAATTAAAAAATTTAAAAGAAAATATTTTTTCCAGGCCCATTTAATAAAAGAATTGGTAAAGATTAGGAATGACAAAATGCTAAGAATAATAAAAAGGACACTAAAGGGAATTAAACAGCACTTAAAAGGAAGAAGGAAAAAAGGTTTGGGACATCGATACACTGTATTACCTAATGTTATTTGAAGATTTACATAAAAAAATAACAATATAATAATAATGCGTTCTTCTTCATAAAACACTTTGAAAAAAACAACCTATTCATTATGTGTTAAGTTATCTTTCATAACTGTGCACTATGATACCAAACCTGAATGTTTGAAACCAGGGGTGTCAAACTCTTTCTACAAATACAATTCCCAAAAGGTTGGGACACTGTACAAATTGTGAATAAAAACAGAATGCAATGATAATACTGATGATATTTTATTCCGAATACAACATAGATGACATAAAATGTTGAAAGTGAGACATTTTGAAATGTAATGCCAGATGTACATATAAGGAACCGCTGTAGGGCCAGTTTCAAACTTATTAGGTCAATTGGCAACTTGCTTGGTATAAAAAGAACCTCTCAGAATGGCAGTGTCTCTCAGAAGTCAAGATGAGCACTCCTCTAATGCTGCAGCGAAAAATAGTGGAGCAATAACAGAAAGGAGTTTCTAACAGAAAAAATGCAAAGAGTTTGAAGTTATTATCATTTACAGTGCATAATATCATCCAAAGATTTAGAGAATCTGGAACAATCTCTGTGCGTAAGGGTCAAGGCCGGAAAACCATACTGGATGGGATGTCCGTGATCTTCGGGGACCTTAGACAATACATACAGGAATGGTAATGTAATGGAAAACATCAGGAATACTTCCAGAATTGTCGGTGAACACAATCCACCGGGCCATCCGCTGTTGCCAATATGTCTTTGATCCTATTGCTATTTTGGGGAATGAGGGTGCCACAGAGGGTTATTTTAATTGCAAAAGAGTGACTGCATTGCCATCTTCTATTCAGTGTTGTGTCTGCTACTGTTACTAAAACACAGTGGATAAATTAAGTATAACAGTTACTTAAATTAGAAAAATTGCAGTTATTGTCTTTTCTCACTTTCTCACAAATTCATTCCAGGGGCCGGACTGTACCCTCTGGCGGGCCAGTGTTGGCCCCTGGACCGCATGTTTGACAGCTGTGTTTTAAACTAATCCAGGTTTGTTGCTGTTGCCATAGAAACCCTCTCATAATTGGTAATGCATATCTGTTACACACAAACATTTCTACAGATTAGGACAAGTTGACCTATGTATATAATGCTTGTATTGAGCCTAGGATTGTATCTCCAACAATGACATCCAAATATTTTCATCTATGAGGAAATTCCCACTTTTGTATTCCAGGAGCACTCCGAGTGTCCACAATAAAACGTTTATCTACAAGCCGGAATACAGGATTACAACAAAGGATTATAACCAAAGCAAATCCCTCCACGAGACCCAAAAATAAGTAGATTGATTTTCATCGAGATGTCAGTCGATGCGCTGCTTTGCTGATGGCATCAGAGGGCGGAGTGTCACATTTTGTGCCGATGAGATTGAGCGGCAGAGAGGGGCTTAGTGGCAAATACAATCGAGAATTGTAAACATACCATGGGCTGCGAGAGGCAGATCAATACCTCCAGTCTGGGATTGATTAATTACCCCCAGAAAGAGACTGAGGTGTGAGGGCACCAGAGAAACCTGATCAGAACAAGATTTATCACCCAATCTTTGTATCATCACCCCTCCCTCTGAACACTTTCTTTTGTGTCTTACCCTTGTTTGAGCCTTTTTAGATATCTGTTCCTCTCTCACTTAACTCATTTAGTGCCACCTTAACACAATACCTCTTTAACAGGTCAAGAAAAAAGAAAGCTACTGTCAGAGAATGTCATGTTTCAAACGTCACATATTAAAATCAAATGGAATAAAGGCTACTTATATGATTTATACAAACAGTATTGACCCAGTGAGGGATCAGCTGCCGACATAGAAGCAGAACGAAGACCTAAGTAAAAGCTTAGTAAAAATGATAATGCCTAGTACTTATATTTTGTCAGCTTTTCAAGATGCCCAAAGACGCTTTACATATCCAGTATGAACTGTGAAGAGCGGGAACAAAACCGCTAACCTTCCAGTTATAGGACGACCGCTCTACCACTGAGCCACTGACTGCATACATCTTGTCTTGTTTTTATTAAATGTGCTTCACTTTTATGAATGTCTACCTGGAGCATTTAAATTGCTGACCACTTGAGCGACTGTTGTAGTGTTGAAGTAAGTCCCTCTCTGGTAGCTACAGCTGACTTTGTGAGCGTCATGCCTCCCAAAGTGACGAGTCTTCTCTGAATCAGATTAACAGCTACACACTGTCGATTGACTTGATAAAAACCTGATGAAGGATCCACTCTTTCTTACTCATCTGCACTCAAATTAGGATGCCATTCAAAAGCTACACACTTTCTTACAATTACACAACCCATGAGAGTACTGTACATCATTTTTTATTTTGTTGATTGTGGCAACACAGTTTGGCTCAATCTTAACTGCTCTTTGTACTTTCAACGAAACAATTCAGCTGATGATTGAAGGGCTTTAGTGGCTAAATCACAAATACAGTCATGATGCAGCAGTTACTTTTCCATGTGAAAGTGTGTCCGTTGAACATTTTCACTGCTGTGTGGTGTGTGAAAGCTGTCAAATACAATGGTGTTTGTCACGTGTCATTATTGTGTTGTACTTGATTTGAAACCTCTGATTAGGATTATTTTGACAGTA
This sequence comes from Neodontobutis hainanensis, assembly GCA_024349245.1. Taxonomy (NCBI): domain Eukaryota; kingdom Metazoa; phylum Chordata; class Actinopteri; order Gobiiformes; family Odontobutidae; genus Neodontobutis; species Neodontobutis hainanensis. The sequence goes on along the minus strand of JALDNG010000118.1, from coordinate 232,446 downwards.
TCTAACTACATACTTTGACTTCAGTACAATCTGGAGGAAAAAAACACAGTATTATGTTTTCTGGAAAAAACATTTTAAAACAGATTTCAGAAATAAGAGACAAGGTGACTTGCATGGCAACCTCACAGCAAGGTCCCAAATTTTATCCCATGTTTGTACTGCCAACCTCCTGCTACTATTAAAAAAGTGAGTTGGTCGGCAGCTAGAGTAGAATCTACCTTGTGTTGCAAGGTAGATTCTGGCAAGCAATCCTTGTAGCAATTTCTGACAGACATTGGACTGTGGTTCTGATGCAAGTGCATAAGGGACAGACAAACTTAGTGACTACTACAGGAGTTACTGTTTTAGGATATTTCCTCATGAAATTTAGAGCAACACTCTTGGATATAGGAACATTGTTTTTAATTGAGCATTTGAGTGTAAAAGAATAATTATGTTATTGAACCACTTTTTGTGACATTTCACTTTAATTGCTTAAGTCAGGACCCACATCTGATAGAGGAAGAAGAGGATATTGAATGATCTAATTCATGCTCAAACACCATTAGGTTTTAATGAGCTGTTCTGGTCAGTGCTACTGTAGGACTGCCCTCCTGTACCAGAGAACAGGCCAGATACTGGATATATGGACTGGTCGTTGTCACAAGTGAGGCATGACAGCGCAGATGTCTGATGCCTGACTGTCTCTCCGTCGCCCTACAATCCTCACCCGAACTAACGATGACCTTTGATTCCCAAAAGATGTCGGCGGATGAAACATCGGCCAATTAATTTACGCTGGGATGTGCGGGCCGTCATGCAAGTGGACTGAACTGTGAGGGGCTTCAGTGAAAAGACAGAGCTTGGTATAATTAGGATTCAGGAGGGCCTTTGTCGGAGATAATTAAAGCTGACAGCCACTGTGGAGTAGAGAGGAAGAGAGCAGAAAACCCCCTTCAAATTGAACACTTCACTTTAACTCCGGATATGGTCTTTCTATCACACACACACACACACACACACACACACACACACACACACACACACACACACACACACACACTAAACTTTCATCCATCACCCCTGCTGGCTTTGGAAGCGCTTACAAGGCAATAATATGGATGACAGATTAATAGAGATGACAAAAGCAGTTGTGGTATCTACACATACCGCTTTGTGAGATGAGCGTGATCATTATTGGAGCTGACAATTTTTAACATCTACACACAGCTACACAATTGGGCAGGACGTGGACAACTATAGGCAGGGCAGAGAGGGCAGCTGCTCATGATATGGTGAAGGCCTACAGGAAGAGTATACAGTACACTTAGCTTTCATTAAACAGAAGCTAACATAGGCTGCGCCATTAAGTATTTAATTTGCTCAAACTTTAATTTGTCTGGTCATCTATCCATCTATCCTACTTATTCTGTTTTATATAAAAAATATTAAGAGACCACTGCAATTTTTCCATTGAATCAGCATCTCAACAAGAATGCCATCCCATACTTGTTGTCTGTTGAATCTCAACACAGGCACACCACATTCTACTGAATGAGGTTCTGATTAGGTGATCACCTGAACCAAATCTTATTTATTAAGGAAAAGTATAAAAGAAACACTTCAGTGTTTATCACCATCCTCTTGCAAATAAATGCTCTAAATTACAATATTTTTATTTGAGATTTGGGGAAAATGTTGTTAGTAGTTTTTAGAATAAAACAAAAATGAATATAAAATAGTAATACCAGAGAAACTGATCATTTTGCAGTGGTCTCTTATTTTTTTCCAGAAATGTATAAACACTAGTCTGGTCTCAGTGTTTTAAAGTTGAATTTCCAGAGGACAGAACTGAGAAGCTCAGAATAAACTGCCTCTGATGCAGTTGGAGGGACAACCAGTCAGATAAACCAAACAGTGCATAAAGCCTATCCCATTTCAGATTTACTGAGTGGAAATAGATGTTAAGGAAAGGACTTTATAGCAAAACAACTGGGTCTGGTCGGCCAGGCTAAAACATTTTGTCTCCGATTGTATGTAGACAAATAAATGAACATGAGTTTTATGGGTAATAATAACTCACTTAAGTTTTGGAAAAAAGACATGTTTTCCACTTTTTATTTACCAATAATTATACGGTATCATGGCTACAACATTAGTTTGTAGTTTTGGCACGGAGCATGTTTTGTTCACAGGAAGAGCAAACATAAAATTGAAAGCGACCATGGGCTGACTGTTAGATTTGCCACATGCTGCTATTTAGATACAAGGCTTAAAATGTGGCTTAATGTTGATTTGAAGAGGGAATACACCTGATGACATGAGTAAGACTATGAAATATTTACAGTAAATACTCTCAACTGTAAAGAAAAATACGTTTTTTGAAATAATTTCAGTTCTTACTAATGAATACAGAGATGGAAAATGAGCCATAATTGCATGTTTATATTGTATTTTGGCACATGTCGTCCAGCAAGAAACATCACCAAACCACTTTGAATCCCTCCTTCCTCCAGGGTAAAAGGTAAAATTGATAAACAAAATTTACATTTGTGACCAAAACTGTCTGTAAGGCATAAAAAAGAAGGATCGGATTTTACAAAAAAGAGCAAAGCTCATAAAAACGAACTAATCTTCTGTTTCTATAACTATAAAATAAAATACTGTACATTGGTACGTACATGACACTAAAAAAGAATTTCCTAATCATGCAAATAAATCCTTTGAGCTTGAATACCTCACAGGAAGTGCCTGCAGTGATGCTGTATTTGAACTGTCTTCATCTTAAGTTTCATTTAAACCTTTTTAAAACTTGCATATATAGACACATATTTTTACCTACAGATACACAGATCATCAGCACATGCATCCTTCAAAGCATCAATACAGCATACAAGGAAAGTAAAACTATTTAGTTTGTACCAGATCTTTGAACGGAAACTTCAATACTTTATTCTCAGGTTTTGTCTGTAATGTCTGTAAATGTCCAAATGTATGTACAGGCTGAAGTGTGTCATCACAGAGACCACCAGAGCAGCAGAGGAAAGGCACTTGTTAAGTGACACGTGGCTGAGGTCTTCTTCTCTTGTGGTTGTTTCTGAAGTAGAGGTGAATATTTAAGAATATTGCTGAGTAAATCTCTGGTGGAACTCCTTCACTTTCTTGAGCAGGATCTTCAGCTTGTCTATAGGTGGCAGGATGGTCATTCTGGAGACAAGGAAGTACAAAACATTAAACAAAAGTTCATATTATACTACACATTGGGATAGTTCAAAATAAAAAAAAGTGAAATTATTGGTCTTATAAATGTCAACTAATTTCAGAATATCAAATTAAAGGATTTCCAACACTTTTCAAAGATTTTTGTATTTTGAAAGGAGAGTATTAGAAAGTAATATACAGTTGAAAAAGGTGGAGCACATTTGTCAAAGTAGGTTTTCAATTGTAATTACCTCTATAACTTTAAATAAGTGTATAATAACTAGACCTGTAATGCTCTACTAAGCTCAGTGGAGGTTCTATTACTTTTCTTCTTTGGTATAACTGCACAGGACAGACTTAGCACTGCTGGAAGACAACCACACTTGCATTATTGTATCTAGTATAAACAGTAGTTTTTGTTTTTATCTTGTATAAGCAGGTCTCAAATCTGATTCTATTAGCCTAAAATCATCCTTAAAAACACAAAAACAATAAGTAAACACCTGAAGTGGTATGTGCCTTCCTTCTGTCCGAATCCACTTCCGGGTACGAGGCAGATCCCAGTCTCCTCCAGCATCTTCATACAGTAAAACATGTCCGGCTGCTGTCCCTTTTCCTAACACACAGAGAAAAAAATAAATAAATAACAAAAAATAAGAATGGGACAATATTCTTAGGCTATGCTTCTCTGTATTCTGTTGTACTAAAGACTGTGGAAACTATTTCTCTTATTTCAACAGCTGTCCTTCATAATTCGTTTCATGTGCTGTGATGGTTTTGATAGAACATGTTTTTGTTTAGACTGATTGAACTAAAGAGGTTACGGATTTTTAGAAAAAGAAAAAGGTACATTTGGTTCTCTTTTTAGAAGACCTTTTTAAACATCCTGTTTAAGTGTTTCAGCCTTCATAGTGACCCAGAGCTGAAGGAGGAACATGCTCAGTAGACTGCACACATTAAATTGCCAATACTGTATCTAAAATGTATTTTGTCATCCTTAACTCTGTGACACTGTGGGATCAGTGAATTGATCATATGACACAAGGTCAGCTTTTCTGACCTTAATCCCACGTAAGGCTCTGCTCAGCCCTTTCCATTTTCCATTTCCATCTGAGCAGTATTCCTCCAGTCAACAGGGAAGTTATAGGAAATCATTTGTTCCCTCAACAGAAAGGTAGGCATGTACTGTGCTGGACCTTGTTAAACTCTGAGTGGGCAAGTTTACTGTAAAGGACAGCAGTCTCTCTCTCCCTCTTCATCTCAAAATGACATGTTTAGTGTATCTCAATGTAACAAAAAAACATTCTAGTCTAGTAATGATTATTACTCTTATAAAGTAAATGATGAAATAATAAAACTAAAAACATGGAAGAACATCAATAAATTGTCTCTGAAATTAAAAACAACTTAAGTAATGCTGTTTGGTAATTATAAAGAAAACTCAGCAGAATTAATTAATTAATAAGTACAGATAGTGTTGCAACAGAAAAAGTGTCAGAAAATAAATTCTGAGGAATAACTATTGACAGAAAATTAAGCTGGAAACCACACGGCAAATACATAAAAGTATCCAAGAGTATCTTAATAATAATAATGCACTATATACAGTATATTGTATTGTTCATCAGTTGTGTTCTATTTAACTTACTGTATAGATGTTTGGAGAAATAACAATAGAAGTTCACGACATCATCCTCCAAAAGTGTGCAGTTAAAAATCACACACAAGGTTGGATATTTTGTTCACCCAAATATATTATTCCTGCAGTCCAGACTACTAAAATTTACTGATTTAATAACCCTTTTAACTGTGCAACTCTAGTATAAAGCCAACAAAAATGAACTACCATAAACTCTTAAAAGAAACAGCGGGTTACAGCCTGATGTGGTCAGTTTAAAGTCCAGGTGGTGAGACCCACCAGGAAGACTGTGTGAGTGTCTGTGTGTGGGGTTAAACCTTGGAATGGTTTATGGTACAGCTCAAGCAATGGCCAAATATTCACCGGTTTAAATTAAGATGTAAAGAAACGGTGTTGTCAGGTGGTGGCACTGGTATTTGGTTTTGTTTTGTGAATGTAGCCTATTATAATTGTTTTGTTGTATTGCTAAATTAATTTAAATGCTATTTTTAGTTGATGAGGGGGTTCTTAATTGCCTCATGTTTTAATTGTTAAAGTGACTAAAGTTAATAAACAAAACAAAAAAAAAACCTTTTCTTTGAGGGGACAAGCAAGAAACAGAGGACTCTGGAGCCATTGTAAAAAAAAAAAAAAGGTCATGGGGTCTGATGACTCATGCCTAACCTTCTAAGATAAATAGACAAATAGAAAACATATAAATACTCAGAATTCAGTCATACAAGAATAATTTTACAAAAAAGCCCCATGAAAAAGACCTGGCCCCACTGGGAGCTGGACATGCAGGATTGCACAAGAAAACATACAAAGAAAGACATAATGAAACGGCAACAAGACGACCCAGTTAGATAGATACTAAAATAAATGATTTGTTAGTGGACTGCATAAAAACCCTTGTATAGGACTAAGAAATAAGTAATTTATTTTTGTTGCAGTTAACCAAAGTAATAACCTTGAAGGGAAAATAGAACTTATAATAATGTAAAGCATTGAAAAGAATTACCATGGCCTCTTTAATAGCCTTTTCAGGAATGGTTATGCAAGGGAAGGAGTACATAGCGCCCTGCACAGGATTACATCTGATCCCAGGCACAGTGTTGAGGACCTGCTCTGTAAGTTTGGCCTTCTCTGCTAAGGCACTTAACGTCGCTGTGCGCTCCTGTATGGCAGAAAGATAGAAAAATAAATAAATGAAAGGAGAGTGTAGAGATATTTTCATGCTTAGCATTGCTCTAGTATTATGTTTTTAAATTATATGAGAAAGGTCCACTGTGACATGAAGCTTTTCTATTTATTATTGCTTTTCTTTTAATTACAGAAAGATGCCTGATTATTATTTTTTTTATTTTGTTGACAGCCCTTGAGTCCTGACAGAAAATTTTCTCCCAAGAGTTAAGACAGATTTTTCTTTCTTTTATCACTCATGTGTAGCTACTATAGCCATCTGCTTGACAGCTTGATCACGTGACTGTGGGGAACAAAATAAAACAGGCTGAATACTGTAGAAATATAAAGTCAGCAGTGGGTGAGATTATTAGATTTACTCTAGCCATGTACAGGAAAGCTTGGTTTATCATCATCATATCATCTTCAGCCCTCTGGACGCAGGTAAGAGACGCCTTTTTTCAATACTAGTATGTCATTGGGGCCAACTGCAGGCAGTTCCCCGAATAAGCAGATGAAAACTATACACTGCTTTGTCTTTTCATGAACAAATTTGAATTGAGGTGGCCAATAAAGCTGAATTAAATTGTAATGCATACAAACTAAACAATGCACACACAAAATAGAGACTAAAATATTTTGAGGTAAAATGTTACATAGTATTGCTTTAATAAAATTTAGCCACTGTAATTTTGTTGAGCTGTATACCTTAATAAAACTGGCATAGGATGGCTCTCCAGGCTGTGGAGGATTGACTACCAGGTCCATGAGAGCCTGTCCAGGAACAGGTGCACACAGCCGGACTGACACCAACTTACTCAACTGAAATTTAACATCATCGTCCATGTTGATGATCTCCATGTAGCCTCCGCGGAAGCCACACCTGGTGCAAGACAAAAGAACAACTGTGTGAACAAGCAGCAGTGCAGACATGCTGATACAGTTTGGTAAAAAAAAATTAAATAAAATAATACTCATTTAAAAGACTTACTCTCCCATGTAACACTTGGAGGTGGAGTGAAAAGAAGCCAGCTCCACTGTTTCAGAATACTCTGGTCCCATCTCAAACAGCACTTTTTTAAATGAGTGGAACTGGCAGCCCTCAGCGTATACATTATCCTGGTACACCTGGAGAAGGGGATAGAGTTGAGTCAAATGACAGGATTAGAGCCAATAAACAGATGGATAAAAAGTAATAATGCAGGCACAATACCTCATCTGCCATAAGGAAGAGACGCTCCTTCGCAGCAAAGCGAATCACATCTTCAATGCACTCTCTGCTCTGAACCTGACCTGTAGAACAGAAGAGGGCGTATAAGAAACCAGTTCATCGGGAAGCAAATGTGATGTTTTACTGCCATCTAGTGTCTCCTAAAAAATATGTTTATAAGGCTGGCACAAAAAAAAATCCACAAAAGACTCTTACTTTGGATAAATACTGCAGTAGAAAATGTATATTCTTGATGCATTGAATAACAGCAATGTTAGAGATTGATTAGTTTTCAGTTATCAGGCTTCACATGTCTTTTGAGACAAATTAAATGTGGTTTGATGACGATTGACCACAGTTCAATGTTAGCCAGACAGAAAAAATGAATGTTGGAAAAGCTTATCCAAATGTTGCTACAGATGAAGTGCACCAAAAACACTACCACATTACTGCACTTGAATGACTCTTTTGTTTGAGCAGTATCGTAAAGTGTGTCCAGAAAGATGTATTGTTGTATTAGACTGTGAGAATGTACCGGTGGGGTTTCCTGGGTTGATGATGCACAGGGCGCGCGGGTTGCAGTGTTGCCGGGCTTCATCCAGAGAACGCTGCAGCTCGTTAATGTCCAGACTCCAACAGTTCTCTTCATTCAGGTAATAGTTGATTTGCACTGCGCCCAGTTCGGCTATCGCAGCTGAGTACAGGGGATACTGAGGTATGGAGATCATGACACCTGTACAGTCCATTCCTTGGCCGCACACAATCAGCTTCAGCATGGTCTGATGGAGAAAAGCATAAATGTTAAGTATATTTTAGTACATCTGCTATTTTTTTTTCATTTATATGTATCCTTTGTTAAAAAAGTGCACTCTATCTCAATGCATTTACTGTCAAATCATAATAAAATTCAGAAAATTACAATCTCTATTTTTTAAGATGTACAACACGGATCGTACTTTGCTTGTGTTCTTGAAAACAAGCACTCAAAACACATACAAATAATAAAAAGCACAAAAGGATGAGACGTTTTTGTACCACAATGCCATCGCTGGCCCCTGTGGTGAGGTAAATGTTGTCAGGGTCACAGGGCACACCGCCATCTCTTCGCTCAATGTAGTTGGCCACATCCTGACGCACAGAGTCAATTCCTTGACTGGGGCTGTATGAACCTGAAGGGAAATTATACAAATAAGGAGTTTGTGATGTGAAAAGGTGAGAAGAAGATAAGCAACACTTATAAGGTGGTAATTAAACCTGCTGAACAATAAGTGCTACACACCCATACTGTACCCTCCGCAAGACTCAAGAATGCGCCGTGCTCTACTCTTAGCATCTTCTGGGAATGCGTTGTCATTCAGGAGTTCAGGGTAGGAGCACAGAGCCAGGACCTTAACACAAAGACAACTCGGTGTCAAGTTTGGAAGCAAAATCTTGGGATACTTATTGCATAGAAACTGAGGTGTGTATTACATCGTACAGTGAGAGACATCTGCTTTATACATGATCAGATATTACTTGAGAGCAGGTTGTATTTTTAGATGGGAACCATTGGGGGAAGGGTAGAAGAACTGACCTGTCGGAAGAAAGTGATTGGCTGCTGGCCCATAGCGTGTGCGTCGCCAATGTTGGCCTTGATGACTTCAGCAAATGGCTTTTCTATACCCTTCAGGAATATACAAGAGACAATGCATGTGATTAGACAACTAGCTTAACATGTTCAATGTCTGATGATTGTCAGTGGTAAGGCGCCCCATCATGATGTTTTAGACAAAAACAGAAAACACACCTCCATAAATGTTTACACTTTCAGTGGCCTTGACCTGAACAGCTGCAGAGCACACAGCAGGGTCACTGCCTTACACAAGAACACTGGACAAACTAGGCTAAACAAGCAAATTTCATTGTACACTTGAAGCAGTAGATTATTCAGTTTATTTTAAACACTTAAATTATTACTTTCTAAGGGTTTCTATGGGCCAGATGTTTTTAAGTGACATACAAATTCACAGGTGAGAACACTGCTTGTATTAAGACAGTTGCTTGCGTTTTGTTTTTTTGTATCAAAGTTCTACGTCAGAGCGTACCACACTGATAATAATATAATGATAATACTGAACATTGTTATATTTATAAATGTGTCATTAGCAGAACAACTGAAGGGCAGATAGTATATGTAAACAAACTTGTGCACACTGTATTATCTCACTAGTAACCTTTTAGCACAGAAACAAAGTTGACGGGAAGTAAAAAGCCTAGAAAATATGGCAGAGAGTAATTAGCATGTTGTTTCCTCATTTAAAATAGATGTACTGTTATTCAGGGCAAAAATATTGAATTTCTGAAAGCTAATCTCTCAGGACATGTCTTTTGAGACAGATCATCTTGCATCTGAGAGTAGTGACAGAGCATAAATAAAAAGGCTGGCAAGCGTCTCCCTAAAAACACATACAAAGAAGCAGATGCCAGAAACAGTGGGGCACGTCAGAGAGGCTAAAAAGTTACCTCACAACAACACTGTGAAATCAAAGCAACATGTTTGCTTGGATTGGACTGAGATTTTTCAATATACTACTCCTTTTCTTATTGGCCGCAGCACAGAGGCGTCTCCCAGACTGAGCCAATAACTTTATACCGAATGAATAACACCCCTCGAGGTCAAGGGAACTGCTCGATCAGAACAAGGATCTTTTAGAAAAAAAGATGAGCTCTGTGCCTCTAAACTGGCTTAAGAAGAGTGCACTTTTTGTCCAGCATTTCAGACAATACTGCTGAGGCATTTCCTTCTACAGTCAAAGTCTGTAAAAACAGCTGATTCTTATCCTTATTTTAGGCTTTACTTAACAAATTTGTGAGAAACAAAATCAGCCAAACTTTTGTTTTGTTTTGGGGGATGTTTTCCAGAGTTAGTAGGGGATCTGAGCCAGACTTGTGCCTGTCCCCATAGCAACTGTTGAAGCTTTAGAAAGCATTTGAAAAGGTCCCCACTCTGCCGGCTGCTCATTACGACAAACAAAGAATGCACTAACATCGTAATAACTGCGTGCTCTGTCTCCCTCGCTTCAGTCCAATTTCTAAAAGCCCATGGAAGAAAAAAAAGGGACTACTGTAAAAACAAGGGACTACTGTAATACAAAAAGAAAGAGATTGAAGTATTAAATAACAAAGAAACATGGCAGATTAAGGATCCATTCACGTAAGTCTGTTAAGTTTGATTCACTAAGCAACACAGAGAAAACCACTGTGGCCTATTTCCCAAAGTAATCCAACACCTGAGAAACCTCAATCTGGAAAAAAAAGCTTGTGCAGCGTGAGAAAGACACCATCACTACAAGTTGAAGAACAGTTCTGCCTTCCATTAGTGTGCTGTAATAAGTTATTAGCAATCCCATCTCATAAAAAAACATAATCTTCCACTTAATCCTACTGCAAATGCAATGTGAACTAAAGCTGCAAAATACAAGCAGAAAATAGTTATTTGTAGCGAGAATGTAATGCATTGATGCAAAACTGTAGCAATGCCTCTAAGTAAAAAGAAAAATATTAATAAAAAAAAGCCACAGTAAGTTACATGAAAGATGATTTTGACAAAATGTTCTTGAATTAAGAACAAATTTACAACTGAACAAACTTCAAGTAGAAAGACTATATTCTTCCTTCCTTACCTAATGTAGCTCTCTACTACATCAACTCTGTAAAGGCATTACATTATACTCATCATAACACAATATAACACAATGTCACCTTTATGGATGCATATACAGTATAGGAAATAAAAACTTTTCCAACATTTGGCTATTACGTCTCAGTAAATATATGAAAACTGTAAATTGTCTTTTTTTTTTTACAATTTTGAATTATGGCTCTTACAGACTCTATGAATCGTACATCCGCACTTACTGTTAAAATATTTGACACCACACCAGTATGACCAGTGGAAGGTACTCAAGGGAATTGTATGTTTGCAATGTAATATTTTTTCTCTTGTCAAGAAGAAAATAATGATACCAAGCCAAAAAAAAGAGCCAGTGGCAGAAGAACACAGACCAGAGCAAAACAGGTCACCCCTGTCATTACAGTCATTCACTTTTGCAAGAACCTGTTGGTGAATACTTGTCCCTTCCTGAGCAAAGCACTCAGACAGGACAGTTTTCACAGCAGACTGCACTCGGTACACCAACAGCTGGTTGCCACATCACCATAAGCACTGTCAGGGGAAGAGATTGGCCAAGGCATTCAAATAAGTTGAAAAAAGTTAACAAATTAATTTAGCTGTAAGTTGAGCAACAAATTAATATTATAGACAAACCTCATCTAACAAAACGGAAGTCAGACTGAGATAGTAAATGTTGAAATATAAGGTGAAAGACGTCATTTTAATCAGGTCAGTCAATGTTTTCTTTGACATGATCGACCTGTTGAATTACTAACTAAAGGATGGACCTGGTTGTTGATGTTAGTGTTCTCTACGAGTGACACCAGCAGTTTCAAGAAGTTAATGGTTAAACTGAACTGGCAACAAAAAGCTGCTGATGTGCAATTATACTTAATTATATAAACATGTAGACTATAGCCAAAACAGATGAGAGCTATTTAAGCAGAGGACAAACATGAAAAATCCTCGGGTGCTCAAAAGTTTGTTCTATTATGTGCAGTAAAGTAATAAAACAGAGGAAGGCAACATGATTAAAAGATATCAAAGAATAAATTGTGCAATTGACAGATCCAGACATTGGTGACCTTTTGTACCTACAAAGCCATTTCAGTCAGTAGGAGTAGAAATATGTTAATGTATAAATGTAAATCAAATTATAGTGTACCACAAAACAATTCATGTCATTGGTTGTTTATTTAGATGCTATTATCACAATAAATAGACCACTGTTGTTTTGTAATCACTGAATATGAGAAGCCACTAAAGAAATACAAACATTATCTTTGAGTAAATAAAATATTTCACATTTCATACACATTCCAATTTGTCTTGTGCTGGTCCTGCTTTTTTGAAATTTCCATAACAATTAGTTTTCTCAGTTTTTTTTGTTCCATAATGTGAAGTTTAAACCGCTTTGACACTACTTTGATGATGTAATGATATAATGGAAAGGGTAAGATGTAGGTTACATTAAAACCTATTGTGACATCTATTCATTGCCAATGCATGTGAAAACTGATAGCCACAGATATAGTGCACATAAGGGATGTATGCAGTGCAGGACAGACCTCAAGGAGCTCCTTCTCCAGCTCCACAGCGCGTTGCACGATGGGCCCCCTCACTGCGTACTCCACCATCTTCACCGTGGGGTTCATGGTGTCGATGGTCAGCACTTTGGGCCGGGATAATCCATTCTCGGACATTTTCTCTTTAGGAAGGCCGCGTCGAGGTGCAGTCAGACTGGACAAAGCTCTGAACACAGTGGAGGACAGAGAGTGAGATTTCAGAAAGGAGCAGGGACCCCCGGGCTGACAGATACCGGTACTGGCGCCCAAAATGTCGTGTGGTCCATGGCGTAAAAAGCGCACGTTTCTGGGTGATAGCACACGCATTCTTGTGGCTGAAATGTTTAAATCTCCTTAAAAAAAAAAAATTCAAACTCTTGAGAAGTGCTAGAGCAGAGACTGTAAAAACCTTGTCACAAAATCACAGATGTTGAGTGAACGCTCGCTAACAGATTACTCAGCGACAAGACCTTTGAACTTTCAGAAGCTGCAATAAACGCAAAACTGATTAAAAGAAAAACTGATCAAGTTTGCTGGCCGACACACACCACAGTCTACACTTTTGAGCACACATGGCACTACAGCCAGCGTCGGCACCCCTCCTCTTTGTGTGGCTTATTCAAAGTTACCCCACCCCTTCTGCTCCGGTTACTGGGGCCGGTACAGCTTAGGAGCACAGAAATGACTCCAAGGAACATGAACCTTTGACCTAGGGCAGTTTCCAAGTTAGTCCTCGACTCGGTCCACTCTTTCAGGTACACCTTTGGTCCAGTTGTTCAATGCCTTTTGGTAGGCGGGCTATATTATTATAATGAATGCTCCTCCTATTTCGGCCCACTTAGCCCACTCTCAGCCAGGCTTCTTGTCATTCCTCTGTAAATGTTTGTGGAGACGCTCTGCTCTAGTCAAAACTGCATGGGTCTGACACTGACTGTACAAGGATGTTGACAAGGTTAAATAAGAATGTATGGGTTGCAATAACAATGGTTTTAAGACTTAATGTTACCATACTTATAACTAAATAGCTTTTTGTGCTCATAGATTAGTGTCATGTAAATGATTGAAACTCAAATGCACAGACAAAATTGTGCTAAATGAGTCTTAAAAATATTCTTAAATTAATAAAAGTATATCCAACTTCTTCCATTTATTCGGTGCCCCGGTCAAGGGGGCAGCAGTCCAAGCAGAGATGCCCAGACTTCCCTCTACACTTCCTACAAATGCCCCAATCATGGTCTATGATTTCAATAATAATAAATAAAAAAAAAACAATAACGAAAAAATTAAAAGATGTAATAACTTTATTTATCAAAACTGTATCCACCTTAGTCAAATGATAGGCTATCAACTATATCTATGGAAATAGAAATAGTGCAAAATACAAATAAAACTGGTCTAGAAGTCTTTCCACAGTGTTTTTAAAATCAATTTAAATGGTTTTAATGGTCAAAGAAAATTCAGTCAGTCTTTAGTACATATATCTGTAAAAATAAAGTAAATCTTTTTACAGCAGCATGAGGTCAATCAAAACCCAGTGGAAGCAACTATACTGGAAAGAGTTTGGTTGGCCACAGAGCGCAGTGCAAACGTAGGAACTGAAAGTGGGAGGAGCAGAAAGAGTTGATGCTGAGGTGTCTGCAGACCATAACACTTGCACTCGTCTGTAACCAGATAGCACTGCAATGGCTGATGGGAGAATCCGTGCACAAAGTCCTCTGTGCTGCCTTTCTGGGCCTTTTCCTCTGGAGACATAATGTCCTCCTGGTGGAAGTACCGTGTTGTACTGAAGACGTAGAAGAGCTTCAACAGTTCCCAGCACCGGGCTTTGGAGGGAGGAGGAGTGCCTGTCACAGGATGGTTGGTGAGGGTCCGTACACAAGAGACAGAGCGGCGCGTTTCACGGTTTATCAGCAGTAGTGCAAGCACATCGGGCCGTAGGGTTACAGAACCTGGTAAGCAGCGTTCCCCAACAGCTAAACAGTCTCTGAGTGCATCCACGAGAGGCGACCAGAATCTGCACACTAGCGCACTTTCTGCTTTGTGCAGAGAAGGTGTGGGACCACAAAGCACACAAACATCTGCCCCAGGAAGCAGCTGGAAGCGGAGCAGGCGGTGGGCTACAGTAGGGCTTCCCTGAGGCAAGAAAACCGGGTAGTCACAAGAAGTGGATCCGGACTTTGACAGGGTCTGCATCAAGGCGGAGAGCAGCACAACTTCCTGTGGTGCAAGACGCCACCACTTTTCAGTTGCCACAGCTATTCTCCCGTGGATAACAAGGCAACCAAATTCACTATCTGCAGCCTGTGCAAAGCTGTCCAGTGCTTCCTGAAGAAGGGCAGGGTTTGGGGGCATGAGTGAGTCAGCACAGTGCGTTAGGTTTCCCAGTAGCCTCTCCTGTCTTTCCTCCAAAAGCTGGTCAATGAGGCCGAAGCAGGAGCGCAGGTCCCTCTTAAGTCGCTCCACATTTCTCACATTTACCAACTCGTCCTGTCCCAGCACTAGCACCATACAGTTCCAAACGTTTTCCAGCAGGCGTTGCAGGAACATTTCATCCTCTTTACTGCTGCACAAACCAGTCTGAGCCTGCTGACCTCCACTTACAGCAATGAGCATCACACTGTTGTGAAAGACTCTCCACACCACCTTACCCCCACCTTCGGTCTCACAGCTGGACAATATGACATCCTGACCACCTCCAAACATGTGGACACCATTTAGGGAACCAATGACTGAGAAGGGCAGCTGTTTGGAGCTACCCCTTGTGAAAAGAGGGACCCCACTGTTAGCAGTGAGGCAGAGAATCTGCACTGACCCATCCTGGAGCATTATCCTTTAGTGTAGAATAAACCAGTACACACCACTACTTAAACTACAACGCCCAGTAAGGTATTTGGTTTGGGATAAAGAGGTATTGTAATGCCACCAAAAATAGACTTCCGCTAAGACCTGCTTAACGTCAGCACAATAATGCTGATGCAATAACCCTATAGCCTTGCTAGCGCAACATTGTCTACGTGGAATAGCTCGTTTAAAAGAAAATCATCTTGCTGAAACGTAACACGGATCCCTCGTCGACTTGTTTTATTGCTCAGGTAACGCTGACCGCTTAACAAAGCTGTGTTAACAGAGGTTAGGGGAAGAAGTTACCGTTTCCACAGCAACGCGGTCCCATGGTTCATTCTTCACAAAAGCAAGACGTCCTCACTGAGCCATTCCGCCCAATAAAAAGTTCTACACTACAGGGGACTAGACAAAACTGTTAAATAATCACAGAGAAAACAGACCTGCGTTTAGTCCCTTTCAGTCAAAATATCCTATGTGTAACCTACATAATCATTCCGCGTTCCATTGTGAGTGACACACACCATGCTCGCTAATGTGATTTGTGCCATCTCGCGAGAATTTCTGAAACCTCGGCCGTAACGTAACCACATAAAGCAGAGGGCAATGTTGCCATCATTATAAAGTGTTGCACATTATAATTTACTTACTGTCCATTGTATTGAGGCCAGGTTTTGGCCAAATAGCCCACTCTAAAAAATATTACCTGATTGATAGCTCAAAAAAATAGGAACCATATGTAGTTGATGCAAGCTGATGCAATGCTGCTAGTCATTTTTCACAACCAGTAATGTATGTGTCAGATCTACAGCTTGTACAGTAAACCTAAGCTATTTAACAAAACTATGGTAACCCATTATATATATATACATGCATTATTTGGGTGACATTTGCCCCTGCAACATTACAGCTACGCTAACAGCAAATATCTGGTTTGAAAAAAACCTTATGCTTTATATCAATTTGCCCCAAAAAGAAAAAATATCTAAACTAATTCTAACAACCTCTATACTCAAATTGCAAAACAAAAACATGAGTAGTAAAGAATGTTTTTATTCATTAAATACAAAAATTCATAACAGTGATGGCTAAAATATAACAATAGAAAAGGCACAACAATTCATTTGAAAAACCACACTGTGCCATGAAAAATAAAACCGTCTTCTTTCTCCTATTGTTGCTGAAAACTGAAGGTTGTCTCTTTCAGTGTGTTGTGCAGATTCCGTGGCAGTGTAATGGCTTGGCATAAGGAGCAGTGTTGTGGTCATCTTTCCTAGTCACGTCAAAATAAAGGCCTATAAAACAAATACAATAGCAAAAAATAATTAATACGTATGAAAGCAAGTATTTCAAAAACACTCAAGTCCAACAGGGTTGTAACAATATGAACCCCATTAATCAACATGCCTAATTATGTACATTTTAATATTATTTGAAAGCAAATAGTCAGTGTGTGTCTCTAAGTGTTAGCGGTGCAATTAACTGTACAGACTACACCCTGCCTCAGTCTTGCAAGAGCTGAAATAGACTCCAGCCCCATGACTTGTAACAAAATATATTTAGTTTAATCTTATAACAATGCAACAGTGTAAACTGTGATTATACTCAGATAAAAAATAATCTGTAGTTCCCTCAGTAATCACAAGAAAAAAAGGTTTGAGTAAAAGCATCTGGACTTTGTTTTGAAAACGAAGTCCAGATGCTTTTACTCAAACCTTTTTTTCTTCAAGATGCCCTGGATGACTGAGAACCTCCACAGACTCAGTAATCAACACTCATTTGTAAACATAGGCCCATGGAAAGTGTCCTGCAGCTAAAGGCATAGGTTTTGGTCATTTTTGTGGATTTTAGATAAATTCTAATCAATGTAGTGAAGTTTTCTTTGATTAAACCAAAATACTAGGGTTTAACTCTCAAACCTCTTTAACTGCAAATTCCTGTTGTAAAGTAGGAACTTACCAGTGACAGCAGGGGTTTGACTCACAAGAAGGAACAGACCTTCTGTGGCCTAAAGGGGTTGGTGCTGGAGGATACGCCCGTGAGCAGAGGGTCCTGCAAGGCATTCTGCACACAAAACTGCTGAAGGTCTGCAGCTGCCTGGGACACCTGCACCAGGTAATCACAGATAAAAGTGTTGTTTACTGTTCCAGAAGGTGTATTTATTAAAACACAAAATCACATCTTATTCCAAAACTAAAATACACTCAAAAGTTTAGTATTTCACTAAAAACTAATCTGATATTTCAAATCAATGTTCTACAATCCCTTTAGTCAATTAATTAGAAAGAAAGAAACAAGTAGTTGTCTAAACCAAATCTGAGTCAGAACACAAAAAGTATTATAACATATACCTTAAATCAATCAATATAAAAAGATAAAACAAAAACAATCTGTGGGAAACTGAAACAAACATAACACTCTCGGTGATAAATTTAAAGTAATCAAACAACAAATCAAATCAACAAACACTTGGTTTGATGCTAACAGCTAAAGCTATGCCAACATCAGGACCGAGAAAGGCCACTTTAGCGTTAGTTACAGTTGCTTTATCAAACTGGAGGTTTTATTGTATTACTACAATCACAGAGATAGATAAACTAGACGTAATTCTTAATACCCCAATATATTTAATATGTAATCGTTTATTTTAGAAGTTACGCCCAGATGTGTTGAGTAGCCATTTGCTATGCACTAGCACCAGCGACAGCTAGCAATAGCGGATTTATCGAAATAATGCCTCCCTTTAAAAAAAAAAAAAAAAGAAAAGAAAAAAACCGTGGCGACAAACATTACCTTCACTCTGTTTATGCTCGCCTCGAAACGTAGCTGCTGTACAACTTTTTTCATAGCAACAAGATTAGATGAACTCGACATTTTTTACGATTTTTCTGAAAAAAATCCCAGTTGAGTAGTGGGTGGATACTGAGACAAAAAGCAGAAGATGATCACATCCGGATTCCGGTTTGTCACCATTGTAACGAGTGTTTGTACCATACACCAGAGGGCGCTCTAACAGAGGGGAGAAAAACAGCAGTCGTGTTCGTTCGAGGGATAGCTTAGATTTTTATATCCATATAAAAGTAGTTTAATAAAATGTTATTGGCCCCATTTACAACCAAATTTCAAATCGGGAGTGTGCTGACAACTATCTAGTACTGTAGAATAATCCAAATCAAGAAAAAAAAAAAAAAAAAAAAAAAAATAGTAAAAGCATCTGGACTCAAATTTAAAGATGAAGACGTTGCTTCTCTAATTCCAAGAGACTTTAAGTTTGCTTTAACCTTTTTTTTTTAAACCTAGTACTGTGGCAAACAAATTCTGCATGTTGCATGCTTTTATATTAATTCCTTCATTCATCAATGCATTTTTTACTTCCAACACCTCCATTAACATTGTATCTGTGAGCCATACAAAATGTTAACAAAAGGGTCAGTCTTGACGACTTGGCCTAGAATTTTGCCACAACTTTACAGAAATAGTAAAATGTAAAAATGAGATAGTGGGTCAATTAAAGTTATCTTTATTGCATTAGGAGACACATGTTACAAAAACAATGTACATTTCTGCAATAGGTAAACAAAATGTAAACTAAACCATATATGTTAAATAGAATCACACGTAGCTTTACTGGTCTATGTTTAAAAAGTACTAAAGGATTTTGTTGATGAATCTTAATTCTTGTTCTCAAAACACAAAATCGTTAAAGTGCTTTTTTTGTAATTGATTTTTAGGGAATGACATAACCATAGTTTTCCAAAGTGTTCTTAAGTGCTGATAAAAAAAAAAAATAAAAAAAAAAATAAATGATGTTTGATTGATACTTGGAGTTTACTGTAGTCAAACAAAAAGGCACTATTGGTTCATCAAGTCAGGCTGTTCTCTTCCTCTCCCAAAGAGAATATGCTTATTTCCTGACATCTAGCTCGATTTTTGGCTTTGACCCAAGTATCACCATCTTCAATGGCGCTTGACTCTTGCCATCGTCCTCGGGTTGAATATTTGGAAGAACTGAAAAAAGAAAGAAGGGTTTGTTGTTAAAGATATTGCAAGTCTATACTCGCATCTCAATTTGGGAATTACAAAAAGAGGCTAGAAATATTTTTTCAATGCAAACAATCCCTGTAATATCAAAGTGCTGGGCAACATCCATTCATCTATTAGATATATAGTTGTGTAACTTTACAATCCTAAAAATGACATCTCTGCACAGTACCTGGTGTCTGGTATGAGACGCAGTGTCCGATAAAGTTCAGATGTGGATGGCACAGCAGAACTTGGCGCAGGTTTAGGAGTGGAGAATGTAGTGTAGGCTGATTTGGGCAAATGAACTGTAGTGGAAGACATTCGCAATTCTGGTTCACTCACTGCAAAGCAAAAAAATGAAGGAAAAAAGATAAGTACATATTTCAAAATTATACCACGTAATTAACCAAAATGACCCTCCTCAAAAACATGGTCCACAGACTCACTTATTGATAAGGAACTTTGCCCTTCAGCTGAGGAACCTTTCCGACGGTTAGCAAAAGGAGTCATGTTCAAAAACTGATTTTTGAGCCAAGACGCCCGATCCTCATCAAAAGTTCTTTTCTGTGGAATCCAAATATTTAGTTTTAGTTAAAACTTGCAAAACACTAATACATTAAAATATATAAAACATGGAATTGTAGCAACAAATGGAAATACACTTGCATCTCTTTCAAGACGAATGGCTGCATCTGTGAAGTTCTTTCTTTCCTTCTCAAAATTTCTTTTCTGTTCCTCAAACAACCTCCATTCCTCTTTGAGACGCTCTTTCTCCTCCAGTGTGTAGCAGTCATTAAGCAGAGCAGCTGTCTCATCGTCAAGTGAGGTGTGCAGTTGTTGCTGCATGGTTACAATCACAATTAAAAACCATTTATTACCTGAATCTACAGACTACTCTTACTGGAGAAATACTGACCTGGAGTAGCTGCTGCTGTGTGTGAATGAATTCTTTGCATTGCTGCACTTCTCTCCTCATTCTCTCCATTTCATCATCGTGGGTCTGCCTTGGTATTACATCTGCATTGGCTTCTTGGTTATTCTGGGATGCTTTGGAGACAAAATGTTAACAGTAAGTTTGAAGCCTAGTATAAAATTAATACTGAAATGCATGTGGAAGTACAAATACCTTGGCTGTCCAATCTCTCCATGTGGTTCCTGACTTTTCTCCACTGCTGACGAATGCTGTTAGTCAGCTGCTCTCGAGCATGCTCACAGGACTTGTCCAATGATTCTCTGCTAGAGTCACCGGCTCTTTCCTCGGCATCTGAATCAACCTTAAGGAGAAACAGAATTAGTTTGAATAAACGTAATTTGGTGAAACACACACACATCTTAAGGTTTTTGCTCATAGTTTGCCATTAGGATTGCTGTGTTTGTAGCAAAAACTCCTCTTTATATTTAAGTTGTAGCAAACATCTGTGTGTTTTAAGGTCAATTAATGTTGTACTGTGGCATTTATTATTTAAAAGAAATCACAAAAATAATACCATTAGTATGAGTTTTTATTTTTTTTATGCGAAAGTAGAGAAAATGGTGTTGGCCTAAATATGTAGATAGGCCATGTGTCTCTGGAGGTTCTCAGTCAGTCATCCAGGACATAAGAAAAAAATTTGTGAAGATGTTTTATTCCTTATCAGAGAAACTTTTTTCCCCAATTCAATTACAGTTAGTTTCAGATTAACTCCTTCCTCTAGAGATATATGCAAGCTCAGCTCTCTTTCCAGTTGAACTCAGAACTGAAAAAGCTCCTCGCATGAGGAATGAAACTCCTTCACCTTGAAACCTACGTCCAAATGCCTTTGTTTAAACTTTATGTAGGGATTCTTTGCACAATATTCATTGTGTTGCTTCATTTAAGCAGGAAAAAAAGCATCATCAACCCAGTATCTTTTACGTGACCATGACATGAAATTCTGAAATACGATTAAATAATCAGAGAAAGAGAAAGCCTTCATAAGACGATAAGAACACAAATACCTGCTCATGGCCATAGTCGGCAGTGGCTCCTTTGTTAGCAGGCAGACGTAGACTCAGGATATGCATCATCTCCTTTTTCATCTGCTGTAGGACTTTTTTTAGCTCTGCATTTTCCAGCATTAAGAACCTCTGACTGGCCTCATAGTCGCTTAGTAAAGACTTGTACATCTCACCCTCATGGCTGCATATGCAATGAGATACGTGCATCCAGTTACACATTTTATGGCCAATGTGCAATGACTGTGATTTTATTATACCTTGCAGTTGCTTTTGCAGTCTTCCAGTGGCTCCTCTTTCCATCCGAGCGTCCCAGACAGTTCAACACATCAATCGCTAAAGTAATGCCAAAAGAGATTTCAATGTAATGTATTTCAATGTGTTTTGGTGCAAAAAATGTTTTTTTAATGTACAAACCAATATTTACAGATTTTTTTGTCCTTCCTATCCACCAGCAGTTGGCCAAGTCGTTCCTTGAGCTTTGCAGTTTCCCTCTCTTTTCTCTTAGCATCATGGCTGTACTGAGACGCACGGCTGGCAATGATATTCTGTAGTTTTTGAACCTTTCAAAAATATATTGTCAGGCTTACTATAACAATAATAATAATAATAATAATAATATATACTGGCTAATGTTAATAGTAGCACAAAAATACTACTAACCTCTTCCTTTTCTGTCTTTATGCAGCTTTGTAAAGTCTTAATTTTCAGTTGCAACTGTCTCTCAGTTTCATGAAGACCTGACTTTTCTCTCATTGACATCTCCAACTGATCCTGTGGGAAAATAATTATTTAAAATTACTATTATTATTTTGGGTGAGGGCTTCTGTAATCATTGTTTGGGGGGGTAAAGCATTTGGCCCTTCTGTATTCATTAATCTGTAACTGCAACTGTATGACAAGATACACTGAAGTATAAGGGCTGGACGATTTTTTAAAATGACAAGAAACAAAAACATGTGATGGGTGCGCTTTCATTTTAATACATTTGATTGATTCTGAAATTTAAATTTTTTACGATTAGCTTAGCCCCCATGTTAATTCTGTAATACACTTTGAAGGCAAAGTAAAAGCTGTAAATTATAATTGTTCCCATGCCCATCTCCATTAGAAATGACCACTGCATCACAACCAAATACAGGACGTCACAACCAATTAGACACATGAAGAGCAAACGGAGGAAGTAAATCTCTCACACACGCACGCACGCTTATTGCATTTCTGTCGTTAAACTGTAAATTGAGCTGGCCAAAGAGACACATTCACCACAGTAAAATGAGGCACGTGCCCTCGTCATGATGACAGTGAGCACAGCGACAGGGAAAGCCAATCCACTTTTAAAATTGTAGTGCGAGACCAAAAGTGGAAACTACAACTGCTTATATTTCAATAGTGATCTGTAATATATTGTGCAGCCCATGAGAACAAACGACGCACATATAAATACTGCTGATACTCACCTTGAGTCTGGAATTGTTCATCTGCACATGCTCTAAAGTGCTCGACTTCTTGAGCTGGTCTCTTTCAAGCTCCTCTAAAGTGTCCATTTCACGTCGATGAATTTGTAGCAGCTCATAAATAGCATTGAGAGCTGGCACGATGTTGAGGCCAGCAACCCCCGGTGTGTTGGTCTCGATGCATGTCGGGAGGCCCAAAGAGTCCAGCTCCTGTTTAATAAAAGACAAGTACATCACTGCGTTGTCCTTTTTGAAAACATTTGTTTAAATGTAGTTGTGAAGTACCTGGTTAACATATGAAATGCACTGGGGAATGTTGTCCTCTGTGCAAAAGGCACTTATGACATTGTAAGAGCTTTTGGACAGGGCCAAAGAAGAGTACATTGACAAAAGGTTGTTCTGTTTTGAAGGGGACATTGTCACATGTGATATGCTCGAGATTTCATAATTTTCTAAAAAAAGAAAAAAAAAAAAAGACAGCGTTAGATTTACTGCAAGAGAAAAACATTATTCCTCCCCTTGTTCTACAAAAGGAGAAGGATGGGTTGTTCTAAATAAAGAACAGAATGTGGGTCACCTCCGACAGTTACTTTTTATAGTTTACATGCCGTATTAAACATTAAAGATTACCAATAGATGTGTCTTTTGGCACTGTTGTCCACCACTCTCCCATATCACCAACATATCAGGACACTAGGCCAGAAGGTCATGAGTTATCCGCCGGCCATGCAGGGGGCGAGAGCCTCCTCCTGGGAACCGAGCCCTGCAATGAAGCATCAAGCTGTGATAGAGACCAGCCCTAGATAATCTGGACTTCAACCACAACGGATTAACATTCATACTCGGATTGAGGTTTAATGTTTACTAAAATACAGTGTAGCAAGATGAAAAGAAACCAAAGGATTTGCAGAAATGGACTTTTAACATGATGGATTCAGTTACAGACAGGATAATGCAGACACAAAGACTGTATTGTGCAACTTTTGTTCCTTTAGGACAATAATGTGATCCTCATATGCTGTGGCAAAACGAGATGAACCAGCCATTTATACATGGCACTCCCTCCATGTACTGTACTGTCCCAACTTGTGTTTAAAAGCCTTTAAAATCACTGCAGGGTTGAACAAAGGGCTGAAATACACACTCACAGAGAAACATATGGCAGAGGAAACTCATTTAAATTATAAGTTACCTCTCATGAGTTCTTATCTACAAAACCAGAGCTAAGAGTCTGCTATCTAGCAGTCTGCCTTTTTCATGTGACGTGAGGGAGATAAAAACAAATGAGTTCACATTAATGTTTACAAGTACTCTCAAACATAACTTGGTCGAATTGAGTTAACGTTACAGGTAAGCTAGCTACTGGCTTGACATAAAATAAACTCGGTGGCAATGAAAGCTATCATGAAGTTAATGTTTTCTTAATTTTTATTGGGGAAGTGAAGGAGTTTATATTCCACCTTAAGCTTTAAGCTATGTTAATTTTAAGCTTATTTTGAGTCTCCGGGCGATAGTACTTCTGGCGTATGAAACAAACATGAGCTACAATTTTCAGTCATATGGTTTACAATGTGTGCTAACCTGTTACCTGTTCAAAGCGATGCTGAGTTTATTTAACATACCTTAGTAAGCTTTGAATAATTTTAGTCCAGCGACGCTAAATAGGTCAAATGTTTTCTGACACCGATAAAATAAAAACCAAAGATCCCTTCACAACCACAAAAGCAAAGTGTATAGAGTGGAGTTCAGTCGCGAAATTCACCGCAACAATAGCAAATAAAAAAGCTCACCTATTTACTCAGATGCAGTCCACACGGGACGAAAGCAGGCAGATACCTCAGCTGCTGGAGTTGGGTGTTTTTTTTTTTTTTTTTTTTTGAAGTATTTTCGTCGATGGCTTTCCACCAAACGCCATTGTTATTGGAGGCAGCGTTGTTAGGCAACCAGTATGTGAGCCGTACATTGGACATGGGCACGCGCAGGGACGATTATGCAAATGAGACAGACTGTCAGGTGTCAAAGAGCAGCCCATCACAGGCATCGGTAGGGAGGGTCAGGGTCAGGGTTACATAATTATACATGTATACAAATCTTTGGTGTGGACAGTGAATAAAAGGTGTGCTTTTGTCAATATGTCTGTATTTTTTTACATGCTGCTTTTTTGAATATAAATGAGTTATTTTTAACAGATTTACGTTTTCTGTTTTATATCATCGTGAGAAACAAGTTGTATTTTTTTTTCTCATGTAAAATAAACATTGAGGGACTAAAACATAGCCCAATAAAATAAAACATTTATACAAATAATTAAATAAATAAAAACTTAATTGTCAACAACACTAGCAAATAACGCTTCAGTCTGGGATAATACCACCTGACAATTTTGTGGCAGGTGTTCATCATGACCCTTCTTAATTAAAATAAATAAATTAATTAATAGATAAATAAGAGGACAGTATACTAACAGTAGAACTAATTATACATTGCAAAAATATCTAAATGAATAAATAAATAAAAAAGTGTATCTTTCCCTTTTTTCATTAATGTCCCAGGTTAACCTTTTATTATTTCTACATAAAATGTTTTATCCTTAAAATATAAACTTAAAAGAATGTATAAATTATGACTATATCATAATTGCTTTTATTTTGTCCATAAAATGTGCATTTTGTGAAAGATGTACCATTTTGGAAAGACAGGGAACAGAAAAGAAACCCAAAACTGTGGTGCAATTTTAAACATATCCATTTTAAGTTACACCAAGGCTGAACAAGTTA
Source organism: Neodontobutis hainanensis (assembly GCA_024349245.1). NCBI lineage: Eukaryota > Metazoa > Chordata > Actinopteri > Gobiiformes > Odontobutidae > Neodontobutis > Neodontobutis hainanensis. The sequence continues at coordinate 206,967 of JALDNG010000118.1, read as the reverse complement.
CAACAGAATAAAAGGACAAAAATAAAGTGGTCTTGGGAAAACATGTCAGTATGTTTTACTATTTCTTTTAAAAATTATTGCACATTGTTCTCACACAAATTTTATGTGCATGAGCCATTTCATTCAAGTTTATTCAGCACTTAAACAAAGTTAGCCAAACACTTGACAGTTAAAGATAACAAAAAGTCATTCAGCTTGCTTCTACAACATTTGTCATTTCTGAGGCTGTCAAAAAGATTCAATCTCATCAGAGGTATGGACCTACACAACATTTCAGATTAACTGTGTTCCAAAAATAAGCTTGGCCAAGAACGAGGATATAACCCAGTAAAAAGCATTTTGACCTCTTTTAAGACCAAACATCGGATGATTATCTACAAGCATATGAGAGGACATTTTTAGTAATACCATAAAGTTAAAGCTGCAAATGTCAAGAACCAATAGAAAATGAGAAGTCACGACAAAATCTTTCTCTAAAGCCCACACACTAATACTCTTATGATTAAATGTAAATATGTGCTTTGTAAAGGCCTTGCACATTTTCACTTCACCCAAAACAGCAGCAAGAAGGTTTATCAATCTGGTATCTTCCCGACTCCGGCTGGTCTCTGCACTCTGCTATGAACGTCTGGAGCTGGGACACTTGCAGCTTGTCCTGCTGATGATGCTGGATAGATAACAGTTGGTAATGTTGAATATACCATGTTAGTAACAGCAAATGTAAAATAAGCTGACTCAGACTGACCTTGATGGTCTCATATGTTTCAGTAATGAGAGCAATGAACAAGCTGAGCACCATGTAGCTGAAGAGGGAGGTGAAGGAGTAAAGGTATAGTCTGCTGAAAAGCCAAACTATGTAGCTCTTCTCTCTTATGTTTAGAAAGGTGTTGTACATGTCGTCCCCGTTAATGAGAGAAAATAGGCATTCGGTCACTTTATCAAGCGTCCTAAACTGCAAGAATCACCGGCAAAACGCAGGTGAGCTATTATTTACAGTAGCAGCCAGTGTGAGTTCACACAGTTGTAGTTTACCTTGTCATGGTGTGGCCCAAGCACAATCCATCCACAGAAACAGTAGCCCAGGTAGATCATAGCAGCACAACAGCAAAATCTGATCACGTTCGGGAAAGCTGCCCTCAGTGTCAAAATTAAGATCTAAAAGTAGAGAAGAAGATTGGGAAATTTTAATTTTAGCATAGCGTGTGAACAAATAAACATTATATCAGTTCTTACATTGTATTTCTTAAAGAATCCAAAGTAACGTATCACTCCGACCCAGACGAGCATCGTGGCAGTTCCCAGAAGGATGCTGCAGACGTCGTAATTGGTCAAGAACTACAAAAAAAAACATATTTGGCACTCATTTCTGTAAAGTGGTTCTTAAACATTTTTACACAAGTATTTGTATTCTCCAAGTTGCATCTTTTTTTGTTAAAGTTAAAAATAAAAAATAAAAAAGTACATAGTAAAGTGTTTTTTCAGTGCTGAAAATACACTTTATTTGCAGATATTACACTTCCTGGAACATCAGATCACAAGCCAGTGTAGACCAATAGGAACGCTCCTTTTTTGAGCATGTGATTTGCTTGCATGGATTGGAGAATTTTTTTCCTCATTCATCATTCATTCATTCATTTTTTTTCAATAATGATTGTTTTTACAATACCCTATTTGGGGTTTAAACCATTTTCCTAAACTAGATAAAAAAATTATCAGACACAGAATCATTTATTTTGATCTTTGAAGGTTTTCCTCAATTAAAACTTTCCTTTTGGAAACACATCATCTTTTTAAGGCCCAAGGCCCCTGTGTCGATCTAGAATACCACCAAAGGCCTCCGCCCCACAGTTTGAGAACCACTAAACCATTAAAACAGGTCATTGTAACCTACAGATGTATATACCTTTGTTTGGATTCCAATTTTAAGTATAGATCCGGTGATAGTCAATATGTCACTGACAATTATAACGATATACCAGCCATTGATAAACTCCATTCGGTCAGACCAACTGACATTTTTATTGAAATAGGTTTGGAAAAATATACTAAACTCCTGAAACAAAAAACAAACACAATGCAATGTAAAGGCACAAAGTGTGTGTTAAACAAGTAGAACATGGATAAAGGTAATTTAGTTTTTAACAGCTTACAAACTGAAGTTGGATACCATTGATGATAGAGCGGATGCAGAGAATAAAAGAAGTAAAACAGACCAGAATCACAACTGAGTCAAACATCAGTAGTTCATATTTGTTCTTCCCAGCTACAAAAAAACAAATCAAATGTGTCAATGCAGTGTTTTTATGTTGATGTGACGTGAAAGCAGTACTAACAGTGTGACTGTTCCCTCTACTGGCATTTTCTGTGTGTTTTTAAACTTACAAGTGCCTTCAACGTTCCAGTCTTTGCATTCATAAATCCTAACATTATTTTTAACATCAACTTTAATCCTTCCGCTGCGTGCATTGTTGTCAAAAATAATCTGTAATGAAAAAAAGTCACAAAAATGTATCGGTAAATTTGACTGTAGTAATAGTTACGTAAGTCTAAACTGGCACACACAGTGCTTTGTGACTGCTCACCACACCTCGATATGGAAGTCATAGCAGTCTGGCAGCTCATGGTGCCGTAAGGTCTGCAGATTGATGGTATTCAGCGTAAGATAGATGTTCACTGATAGCAGCCTGGGTACAGACAGACACATGTATTAGCAGCCAATGCTTTCATAATCACTTGGTACCAAACCAGTATTTAGTCACCTTCTGAAATCTAAAGAGAAGTTCAAGTGTGTGTCCAAACTGTTGTCCACTAACCTCATTGGGTGAATTAAAACACACTCTTTAAAATAGAAGTAAAGATTAGAGACAAGTTTCTGTGGTTAACAAACCAAGCTTCCTCTTTCAAACCAAACAATGTGATTATTTCCACTCGTGACATTTACTTAGTTATACAGTTTTTAGCCACATCATCATGATATAAACTATTAGCTTGTAATCTTGGCTTTTTTACAAGGTGAATTATTAAGGTAATAGTACCTCTGTCAATGAGGGGATCAATGTTAAAAGTCTCGTTCCCGGGATCAAGACTGCTGTTTCTGTAAAATACTTTACAAAGGAACAGAGAAGTATTTTCCCCTTTGACCCTTTCATATGCAAGGTTACCCACTGTCAAATTCTGGAGGTGAATGAACTAAAAAAACAGAACAAAAACAGAGGCGTTAATGCACTTTTCACAATAGCGCTTAATATTTAAATAACTCTGAATAACATTTTCAGTACCCTGTCAATCACAAAATAGATGTGGTCATACAAGTCAGTTTTTGTGTAAAGTGCATAAGTCCCCATTCGATGATCCTTGTATCCTTTGAGAAAGAGATGTTTGAATGTCATCAAATTTTCTTCTTTGAAAGTGACCATCATTTCGTTGCTGAGCCCAAAGGACACCAACTAAACCAAAGAAAAGTTTTGTTAGAACAATCTTACACTAGGTTTAAGCTCCTACATTACTTTGTGTGTTACCTGGGCTGTGATTAGGGCAATCTTTAATATCTGTATCATTAGTTTCCATGGTTTGCGACCCCTTGCTTTGTATTTCTCGCAGGGGTTCATGAAGAAGTACTTGAGTCTGCGTCTGAAGTCGTCCACCACGTGCGACTCAAAGTTCTGGACGTGGTCTGTGCCACTCCATCTGCACAGACCGTTTAGCCTCGTATCTCCTGATCTTTGTGCCGCCAAGGGCTCGGACTCATCCATAGCCCTACAGAGAAAGGCAGACTGTCACTGGGTACTGGGAACAAAACATCCAGATTACTCGTATTGTTTGATTCCAGTCATTCTGATGTTTATCAAACTGGTTTTCTTGCACAAGCCTGCTGCTGTCAGTCATTTTGGACCGTAAAATACATTATATTGCTTATTAATATACAACGTTAGGGGGAAAAACTCAGATAAATTTAAGAGCTACTGCGTTTTAAATATTGCACACTAATCTTGTCAATGCCTCAGTATTTAACAATTGTACAAAAATGCAATTTTAAATTGTATTTTTCACATTTGTACCTCTATAAATTAACATGTTACGCCTCAGTATACATGTAATGTATGTATAACGCTATGGGTTCTTACAAAATAACTTTTTGCCCCTTGCCACTATTATATTCTAAAACCATTGAAGGCTATTAATTATTGTTATAAAAACCTACACATTGTTGCTTTAAATAAAATACAATTAAATAGCTTAAGCACATGATATATCATTCAATAAAAGATCAAACTTCTTTGCATGTAAAAAAAAATCTAAATTGAACTACAATTGTTTACAGAGAAAATGATTTACAATACTAAATGATTTACCTGCTCCCTTGTGCTGTGTGTCCAGGAGGTCCTGCCTACTTCAGCGACTGCTCTGCCTTTTCTTTTAAAGAGCAGTGCCGTCAGCCTTTACCACAATGAATGACTGGCACTCTCACACGTCACTGAGTCACTGCAAATCTGCTTCGCTATGTCTTTCTGTGCACAGATTACTTTCATTATCTAACTAGTGTAATATTTTATACAGGGGGCCAATGAGATACTTAGGGATAGGTAATTTATTCACCAAAATAATTATTGCCACATTCCCAGTTTGGAGAAGCAGACGGGAGCTGCTAATAGAGTCAACAAACAGCTAATATATAAAACAATGTAGTCAGATGTGTGTATGTACATATTTTCATGCGTACCTGTAGGAATTGTGCTATACAAATAAACCTGCCTTGCCATGCATTTATAAATGAGTTTTACAATCATAACTAAACATTTACAAAATAATTCACAATGTATTTGACTGGAACCTAAAACAAATATTGCTGCTGTTGAATGATAAACCACTGTATCTTCAAAATGCTATCTTACATCAAAGTTTACAAGCCATTAAAAATACCTTCCATTGGGGTGACAGATGGCATAGACTAATATATACTATAAACAAATTTGAAATGGACACATTAAGCACATTTACTAAAACTGGTGGAATTTATGGGTATTATAATATGTATTTTTACATTGTCAAAAACATACATTATCACATTATATTAAGGTTTATGGTACCACAATTAATTGACGTTTTACAATTGTTGATAGTTCAGCAACATTCCTATTATTTACAGCTTACCCCTACTACACAATACAAAGAAAGATATAGTGGTTATAGTAATACAGAGAACTTATTTATGTATATGTATATAGTGGTTGGTACAGTGATATTGCAGTAATGTTAGTGAATTTACAGACAGCTGAAACAGACACAGAGTTGGAGATAGTCAGTGTCACTTGCGGGCTACTCAGTTCTTTGCGTAATGTGGAGTGAGAGAGCGTGACCGAAGCGGCTGGAAGTTAGGGTCCCCTCCCGTGCTGGTGCATCCCGGCGATTCAGCGTCGATGTTAGAGGGCGAATCCACCAGGTTCTCGTCCGGCAGCGCGGGCGCTCCTGGGTCTCCAGGCCTGGGAAGACTAGAGGAGGTAGAAGAGACAATGCCAGAACCAGCTACGGAGCTCAACTCTCCACTTTTCTGTACTGACTTCAGATTGAGAGAAGCTCCTAAATCTGAAGTGGAAGGGCTTTTCTCTCCATCTGGGTGGTAAAGCATTGTGGAGGTATTGGAAAAGTTGCTGGAGAGGTCGCTGGCTGTTTTTGAGGTGCTTGGTGTGCTGTCAGATGAAGAACTTAAGGCAGCCGCTAAAGAAAGACAGGAATAGTGAAATAAGCACGAGTTAAAACAAACATTTTAAACTTCAGCAACACTAAGTAACTTTTCAGGATTTAGATCAACAGATACAAAATTCCAAGGGAAAGTTAAGTTTCAGTTTAATACTGTGTATATATCTGATGTGTGTAGAGTTTTGCAAGATTTGGGTGAACTTTATTTTAAAGGTGTTACAGAGAATATTTTGTAATATTACTTGAAACTGCATTTACTAACTGTTAACAGACTATTTATTAGGGGCAATGAAACCAAAAATATCAATATACATTATCTGTGGAGGAGGTGGGGCCTAAAAAACATCAACCAATGGTTGGCTTGGTGATTGCGCCAACCATTGGTTGATGTTTTTTTAGGCCCCACCTCATTGGCCCTCAGTCAATCACTGTTACTACAATCCCTGGCTTTCATGTTCCACCAGTCTTGCCGTGAAGTTGCAAAATGGCTGAGAAACAACCTCAAGCATTTAGTGGTAAGAGAAAATCTCATTTTGAGGAATATAAAAAGGAGAAAAACGGTTCAAGAGCAAAATAAAACCAGTGTTTCTTGGTGATTCTTTTTCACAATGCCATGCTCTAAAGACAGGGAAATAGCTCCCTATTGTCGCCAGATTTCTGCTGGACAGGTAACTTTGTAGATTTTTGGGTGAAAATATTTGATTTTTAGAAGTTTGGGAAAAATGCAAACTTGTATTCTGACACTGTAAAAGAACAGGCAGTTTGGTATTGCTACGAGTAATAGTGGGAATACTGTTGAGTGAGTAAGACTCCTACTATTACTTGTAGCATTACCAAACTGCCTGTTCGTATCTTTCCCAAATTCCCATTTTTAAGTATGCTAAGTTAGACTAATCAAATGTTAAAACCATGAAAACGATTCTGTGAGTCTGACAGTGAATCCACTAACGCAACACAGTGAATGCCGGAAGTAAACAAACACTTGTGCAGTGTTGCCATCTCCTCAGTAAGGAAAGTAGCTATTGGCTGTCCTAAAAGTGGTGCATGTAACTGTAATGAACGATGTAGGAGAGAGAAATCATTTATTTTGTTTGTATGTTTTTAATCATAAATGGCAGCTTCTCTATAAGGCTTTGCCTTTTGAGTATGATTTTGAGTTGCCATTTGTTATGTTACATCACTAAGTTTGGCACAGAAATCAGCTTTACAATACAGCCTGCAGTCTGCCCGTGTATCATCCCCAATAAACGGCTTCCACCTACGGCTTTGAGTGTACAGTTTAGACCAGGGGTGTCCAACTTAATGAAGAAGGGACCGAAATAAAAAGAAAATTCTCAATTGAGGGTCAAACAGAATTAACTCACATAATAATAATAATAATAATAAATGTTTTTAAGTAGTTACCTTATAGTTAACTCATATTATATTGTTTAAAACTCATATTGACAGACACTGGACAGACACAAGCTATTGCCAAGGCTCAGTTGTCACTTGACAACATCAACATCAACAGGACATGTCCAGCATTTCTGAGGCTCTTCTGCCAAGGTCTTTTAATTTGGCATATATTTAAAGAAAGACATTAAATGATAATGTGTAAACACATTGTGTTTTTATTCACTTGCAGCTCTCCGAGTCTCAGCTCTTCGGTGTGTCAACAGAGCAGCGCTGGAGAGGTGGCGCTGGCGTCCGCGCCAGTTGTTGCAATACATAAGGGGTCTTTTAGTTTAAATGGGGCAATTTATTTTGGTGGGCTTTTAATAACAGAAATCATCTAGAAGAAATCAATTGCTCTGCGGGCTGGATGTGGCCTGTGGGCCTTGTATTTGACACATGTGGTTTAGAATTAGACATGGTGAGCTAGCCAACTAGATGTTTATCTTATGCCTTCTCTCACAGAGGCACACACACAGTGCACAAGGTGAGAAAGTGACTGGGGCTGTGTGAGTTTCCTGGACCATAATACATCTAGGCTGTGGACACGGAGAGGTGAACATCTCCTGCTCTGACTGCAGCTTTAGAGGGACTGCTGCGTGCGGACTGGGTTGTCTGTGAGTGCTTTGAGACACGAGAGGGGCTAGCGACAGCTCCTGCTGCTCGTTGAGAAGACAAAAAACAGGAATCAGGAAAAGTCACTAAATTTATCGCGGGTCACTGGGGGGGGTCTGAAAAGTTGCTAAATATAGTGACTAAGTCGCTAAGTTGGCAAGACTGCACTTGTGTTTAAATGCTCTTGCATGAGATCTAGGAAGCGTTCACTCAAAATGAGCTGCTAAGGGGGGCTGTTCTTACGCATGCGCTCATTTCAAAAACTCACTAACAGTCGTTGGTTTCTCAGATGTCAACAACATCCTCTGTAACACCTTTAAGGGGTTTTACTTCCTCTTCATGTGAAAGAAATTACTTGGAGGACACATGGCAATGCTTTTAAGGTTATGTCATTTGTAAAAAAAAGACACAGAGCAATGCATTAATGTGGATCACTTTTTATTGTAATGTTTTTTTATTGTTTGCCCTGCCCAAAATAATTATTTTAAACATATATTTTTTTCCTTTCTCAGCACTTTTTTTTAGTATTCATTTGTCTGTTAATTCCTAGTTAGTCTGTGTTTATAATAACGACATGCACATAGCTAAAAGTTAATTGTGTTTGTATAAACAGTTATAGAAGTGTTAACATTATTGTACTAACCTCTGAGAGACTCAATCTTCTCATTTTTGGCCTTTTGCAGTTCGTCTGTAATCTTGGTAATGATGAAGTTCTGAGAGCGCATCTCTCGAATGGAGTCGACCAGAGCGTCCAGTCCCCGGGGGTTATCAGCCAGAAAGTCCAATAACATGGCAGTCCTCTTGGTCTGTGTTGTCCTGCAGCTGATTTCTTCTGCGTCGTCCCGTGTGAGGACCCTACGAGAGCGCAGGTAGTCCAGATGGCGTTCGGCTCGAATCTTTTCACAAAGATAGTGCCGCATTCGAGTCAGCACCTGAGATGAAAAGCAAGAAAAAAAGACTAAATAAGAAATGATAGTCAGGATTTTGAGGTGTATGTTTGTAAATGTCCCATTCATTCTTGCTCATTGGTGAATAAAAGCTCTGATATTTGAATGAACTTGAGCCACCTGTCACAATTGGCTGAGCGTTACAGACTACAAAAACGTTCCTCCCATGTAAACCAAAGAGTAACCTGTTGAATTACAGACAGAGGGAAGTTGGTTTAAATATACATTCACCTCTCCATTGTCCTAAAAGACAATAAAGTGTGTTATAAAAGGGTTTTCAATTGTGTTAGGATTCATTCATGTTTCACAAAAATACTGCACATATATCTTTAAAAACCCAGGTGTGAAAGGATGCTCTGCTCAATAACATAGATTTTTAACATAATAGACATTGCATAAAAGATAATTCAAGACAAAGGGGAATTAATGTAATGTAGCACATCTCTTACCATGTTTTACTAAAATTTAGATGAAATTAGATGGTTGTTTTTACAACTTTCAGATTGACTAAATTAGAGTATAAATGAGAATTTGTGGTTTATGTGGTCTTAGTGAGGGCGTGGTGGGGATTTCCTCTTTTACAGAGACCTGAAATGACCAAGAAATACATTGATTGATGGGTGCACAGTTTGCACATAAAACAACTATAGCATTTGGTTTATTTATTTAAAACCAATTACTCACGTCTTTTTTAATCTCTGCCATCTCATCTTCGGTCAGGTGAGAACCTTCCATCCTTTCCCCTCAAAGTAAAAATCCAGGTGTTCAGAGGAAGAAATGGCGACAGTAAAAACTTTGTAAAATAGTTATCAGGGTCCTGGGTTACTTAAACACACCAGGCAACTTGAGAGCGTTGTCAAATGTTAGCAGACATGATTTAAAAGTTAAAACACCGCGTATCCACGGTTCATTTACGTCTCCAGAGCCGGAAAAGTGAAAATCCCCGGACTTCCTGATTCAGTTGAGGTTTACGTCGACGCTCGAGGAGAAGTGCAATGCAGTGACGACACAACACGTCACGAGTAAAGTTTATGCTAAGAGGCTAATTTAGGCTAAAACATGTCTCTATGTAGTCAAAATTCATTAGGATTTATAAAGTTAGCGTACCAATTATCTTAGTTACTTAGATGTAGTTAATATGGTGCTTTATAAAGACAGTTAGACAGATGTTCTTATTCCCGCCACTAGATGTCAGTGTTGGGCAGATGTCATCGTCACAAGTTGCATAAAATGGAATATTTGATATATTTTACGTGTACTTGCCTTGCCTTTATGTGTATAACAACAACAATAACAATAATAAATATAATAATAATAATAATAATAATAATAATAATAATAATAATAATAATAATAATAATAATAATAATAATAATAATAATAATAATAATAATAATAATAATAACTAGATTAAAACCAGAGGTTTATCTATAATGTTGCAATAAGGTCTGATGTCAGAATAAAAAAGTGTATGAAGCTTATACTTGTGCTGGCCTTCTCTTTGCCTGTGGTGCCCCTAAAGCACCTGAACATAAATTGTTACTTGTTTTGCCCTATTCTTCAATAAAATCTCTACAGTTGCTGCAACTGCAAGATTTCTGCCATGAGCACAAATTGCCACTATCCTGGAAGACACAGCTTGTGAATAGTGTGGCATTAATGCTCGGGTTTTCTAGAGGGGCTTTGTGTCATGTCTTCTTTGTGCTGCCATAGGTTCCCTCTGAGTACTCTGGCTTCCTCCTACCATCATAAGAGATAAATACATTGTTATTGTCCAGGATTTACCCGCCTCATGTCCAAAGCAGCTGGAATTGGCTTTGACCCTGGTAAAAGATCTGAACCTCACAAATAGATAATTATGTGTTGCATAACAACTCTTATAATCACTCAGGCAGGTTTTAATGGTGTAAAACATAGATATGTACTACTGATATAAGGTTTAGTGGTACAATTTGGCAAATGCAGGCTAAGGCAAGAAAATTTATAAAAGGAGAGTACAGCCTACGCACCTATGTTCAGACTTTATGGAAAGCAATACATTGAAGTCTACATCTAGCAGGTGAAAGGTCTATTAACAATTTTTAATAAAGTATTTTATACATTAAAAGTACCCTCATAGATTAACAAAGAAATGAACTAAAGTTGTGCAAGGCTGTAATTAATCTAGCTCCACAGACTCTATCAAATATTAAACTCATCCATCTAACCCCCACATGATGGGCACTTAATGATATGTAATTTGACTAATTAAACTCTGATGGATTTATTTTTCTATAGGCAATGACTCATTCATTTTAGAGTTATGTAATGTGAACATTAAAGTCTTAACAGAACTAAAGGTTTAATGGTTTTATAAGCCTTAATGCATTGATGATATTAGATGTATAATGTGGTATCTCAGAAACACCTTGCTCAGTGGAACATTTTCACACCGGTCAATTAAACAACCATAGCCTATGCACAATGTCATATTCAGACCAGCTAATAGTTTCCAAATCCTCCAGCTGCATGTTGTATCTCTGACATTTTTCTTACCTAACCTGGTTCCACAAATTCTTCATATTACAGGAAAATGTTTCCAAACCACAGTCAGCATTTTCCAGACATCTGCCAATGCACGGAGCTCTCACCTTTTTGCCCATCGTCTGTCTAAGCTGGCACTGTTTAAAGATGATCCTCAGTTAGATAAGAAGGCGGCTGTGCTAGTGTTTCTGCTCAGTTTCTTGTTCTCACAGGTTGTAATGAAGATGAGAGGCATGCCTTTATTTATAATGCCTATTGTTCTTTGATGTAAGTAGCTGAAGATTTGATCCTGGCATTCATTTCAAAGAAACCTGCAATGTTCATCCTGAATGTTGCCTCTGGCATTGCTCAAGTTTGCTTTTTCTTCATCTTCTTTTTTATTTTTCATTCTGTGATCTGAGAATGGGACAAAGGATTCCAGCATTCCTGAAGGCCCTTGCCACCTTTTGGTAATATATTAAAGTCAAAACAAAGTATTCGTGGGTGACTGACAAGAATTTCATCTGTGACTTTTAGTACTGACGAGGAGCAGCCTTATTACAACAGTGATCACAGTCTAAACACAGTTTCACGTAAGATACAAACTAAGTTGGTCAGAGAAATATGTAGCTTCACTTCAATATTTATGGAAGAACTTGTGGTGCCCTGATGTTAAATCTTACACAAAAAAACAGAGCTAATGATGAAACCTGTTAGCAGACATGTGTGTTTATTATTTAATATGGGGAAACTGTTTTTATATTAGTTATTCTTTTTATCTTAGCGTTCATATTATGACAAATTAGATACAGATTGATACAGTGTAAGATAATATTGGTTCTAAAGTGTTACATGAACTACTTGGACAGACAACAGTCTTTCCCTCGACATGCAGGGGCCATTGGGGCTTGCCCCGGGATCAAACCCACATCCTTTTCCTTCGAGGGAGGCGTGCTAACCATTCCACCACTTTACAACCCTTAACCAACCAATGACAAATAAAAGAAGTCAGTATTTGTATTTGCTATGGGGTTGAACAAAAATAGGGTTATTGCCAAAATCCTATTTTAGATCAAAATACTGATCAAAATCTTTAAATTCTATTTAATATAAATCCAATTAATTCCCAGTGCAATAAATGCAAGAACGTAATATTTGAGAATAAAGTAGACTTAGGTGAGGTGTGCATTTTTTTACTTTTTTAGTAGCACGTGGAAGCAAAAGTGCTGTTGGTAATTCCACAAAAGACACACACCTTTCCTTTTGAGAGCTTGAAACCATCTATGGCACCTTTGGAGACTATGTTGGTGTGTATGAACAAAACCAATAGAAATAAACCTGATAAACCTGAAAGTCAGTGCTCAGTTTGTGCTATCTGTGCAGCTCTAGAAAGGGAAACAGGAAGTAATGTAACATTCTTTGGCTATGAGGATATAAAAGGAATAGTAAAATGTTATGTTGAGGTGGTTACGCACTATTGAAATAGCTTTGACTGATGGACTCCATTTTGTTCAGGTAAATACTGCAGCATTTTAAGCAATATACCTTTAAGAGAATAACAGATTACTGATTAATGAGCATCAACAGTTTGTCCCTGTTCCACCTGATTGCAGGCCACATGTAAAATGTACATTACATTACATAAACATATATATACTCTGGAAAGATGGAAGTCACGCAGGGTGGTTCTTGTAAAAGCAGTAAAAGGAGTGGAGGGGGCACGTCTTATGGCCTTAGGGGAAGACGCGTGGGGAAACATTCCTCTCATAGTTTTGGGACACCTCTTCAGGCCACGTATACGTCAAGTCTGCACTAAAATAAAATAATAGGAATAGTGAATAAAAGGAGGGGACAGGCCAGAGAAGAGCATGTCCCTGTACTGTCAGTCCATCAGAAAATACACTAAGGAAATAGGCTTGTTTTGGCTTTTGAAAATGTGGAAAGTTTTTGTCTTTGTCATTTTTAATATTACAATGGTGAGTAAAACAGATCTTCCTGTGCAGGTGTTTTATCAATAATGTAGTAACCCATGTATTGTATAATGTCTTGTCTCAGGTATCAGCCTCCTGCCAGAACGAGGGTCAGTGCCCACCTGAGGCCCCTAAGTGTGCCACAGGTGTCAGTCTTGTGCTCGACAGCTGTGGACGCTTTAAGGTTTGTGCGCAGCAGCTGAATGAAGACTGCAGCCAAACAAAACCATGTGACCAAATTAAGGGACTGGAGTGCAACTTTGGTGGACAATATGGAGCTATTAAGGGGATTTGTCGAGGTAAAATGTGGAATAATAATAATGTAACACTTGGTTACTAGACAGACTTGGTTGGTATTCTTTACATTAAAGTTTAGACCCTTTCAGTTATGTAGCTGTTTGTGTTTCAAAACAGCCAGATCAGACGGCAGAACCTGTCAGTACAACAAAAAGATTTACCAAAACGGCGAGACTTTTAAGCCCAACTGCAAAAACCAGTGCACCTGCCTGGATGGTGCTGTGGGATGTGTGTCCCTGTGCCCACGAGAGTTCACTCTGTCCAAAGTCCGCTGTGCCAGACCTCGATTGATCAAGGTCCCGGGACACTGCTGTGAACAACTTGTCTGTCCTGATGAGACAGAGAGGTCTGGGGTAAAAAAGTTCAGGAAAAAGCACAGAATGTCTGAGGAATACTTTAACAGTGAGGAGAAAGTGGCTGCTGCTTGGACAGAGACCTTACCTGGTGAGAATTGTTACTTTACATAATTTGGGCATTGAAATGTATCAAATTGTGAAACTCTATTGTTTTAAATAGAAAAATGAGATTCCAGCAAATAATAAAAAAAACTATTTGATGTGTCTTTTAGCTTTTAGGGCCCATGCAGTGACCAGCACAATGAGGAATGACTGTGTGCCTCAGACCACAGCTTGGTCCCCTTTCTCCGGGTCTTGTGGCACTGGGGTGTGCACTAGAAGAACGAGCAGCAGTGAAACTCAGTGTGAAATGCTAACTGAGACCAGAATATGTGAAGTTCGGTCATGTGACCAGATACCGGTCCAAATAAAAAAGGTAAAAAAGTGTGTGTTATATAAGTTTACGCATGTAGACTATGTTCAGAGCTTTAAATTATGACAAGACAAGACATTTATTTTTGTATAGCCCAATATCACAACAACAGCCGCCTCAAAGGGCTTAACAGACTGCAATAGACAACATCCCCTGTCCTTAGACCCTCCATCAGGGTGAGGAAAAACTCCAAAAAAAACCCAGCCGGGAAAAAAGAGAAACCTCAGGGAGAACCACAGAAGGAGGGACATCACCCAGCAGATCAGAGGTCTGCGTCCACACTAGGAGGAGGTAGAAAGGAGAAAAACAAAAGTGCTAAATACTACTGAAAATAGGCAGATGTAATAATAATATGAGTGATTGAGTGTGTACCTACAGCTACAACCAGTGTAAACCTAACCCTATGATCAATCAGTCTCCATACGTTTGGTGAAATAAGTATGTTTTGAGTTTGCTTTTGAAAATCTCAACAGAGTCAGCTCGCCGCACTTCCACCGGGAGCCCATTCCACAAAAATGGGGCTCTATAAGAAAAGACTCTGTAGCCAGCAGACTTCTTATTTATTCGAGGAAGTTGAAGGAGGCTAGCGTCCTGAGAGTGAAGAGAGGCAGGAGCGAATTTTTGAGATATTCCTCAAGTGAAAAAAGCCCAATTTAGTGACCTCACTAATGTGCTGCTGCAGAGATAGTGTGTTGTCAAAAATGACACCGAGGTTCCTTGCAGTTTTGCTGTGCTCCAACGCACAGTTGTTGATTGAGACAGTAAGATTGTTGAACTTGTGCCGATGACTGCAAATTATGGTTTTAAATTATTTTGTCAGAATGGCCAAAAATGTAACCAGATGGAAACAACCAGCCAACCAATAAAAATGTCCTCCAAAGGCTGCCGTAGTGTGAAAAGGTTCCATATATATATATACGAAATTTAATTTGAATGTTTATTGTTACTGGGGGCTTATAGTTCTCTTCAGGTCATGTCAAATTCATGTGATTTCCTTTGTGCAAATCCAAGCATGGAGTAGACATAACTAGGGTGAGACCTGGCTTGTCACAAGACTTCTGCACCTGGACCATTGTGAACGCCTCTCACCAAGGCCGTCACTGTGTTGTATATAATCTCATGTTATGTTTACATCTTTAAGCAAACCTCTCGCTGTACCCTTGTTACTGTGTGTCTGAAACCTGGCCATTGCTTCTTAAAATATAATCTGTCTCCGTGTCTATCTGGTTAAATATAAGGATATGATATACCATCACATGCATGTCTTTGGATGTTAATCAGAGCCAATATGCCCCTATGTAACTGAAATAGCATCATCTGGTTCCCATTGTGAAATTCTACCTTTTTATCATCTGTTAGTAAAGCACCTCAGTAGAGTATATCTTGTAATCTGCTAATCCCTGTCTCCAGGCCACACGCCAGGTATCTGTAGTTAGATCTACGGTGAAGCAGGTAGATTTATCTTGGGATAAACTGGGACAACATGATGAATGGATAATAAAGGCACCCAGGGGAGAGTGGTATCCGGGTTAACTCCCCAGCATAAAGATACCATTTGTAATGACGCTGCAAATCAAAAGGGAAGTACAATGAGCAAACAACAAGCCGGGTGATAAAGCACCAGTGAGCAGCCTATCTGGGTCTCCCCTGCTCAGTGGCACTGCTGCGGGGCGGCCGAGTGCAGTGGGCGTCAGTGGAGCGCTGTGGTCTGGTAATGAGGAGATACACTGTCAGGCCTTTGGCATTGGCATCCTAGCCAATGCCGTTGATTAATTGGGAGTCTGTGCTCTGACCTCGTCACTTTTAGCGAAAAAAAAAACAAACTCAGCACAGACCCAGGAGTGACAATAATGAACTTGTGCAGAGAGGGTTTAGGTACAGTGCCTGACGCCAGCTGATGATATGTGTGGCATATACTGTGTGTGGGCTAGCAGCGGAAACCAAGACCCTATTTCTCTGCTAAGTACTCCAGACCACAGAGGGGATTTAGCATCTAACCATCCCCCGAGAGCTCCAAACCAGTTTCAAACTCTGCCACAAGTGTCATGTTTAAAGACACCTCTGGTGGACTGTTGGCTCTAGAGATAGATTTACAAAAAAATAAAATATGGGATGCGTATATTAAAACCTGGCATTTATGGGCAAAGACTGTGAACCCCTAAAAATACACTTTTTAACACTCTAGTATCTGGGGTCATGTAATGTTCTTGGTCTTGTTTCTTTGCTTCATCTTTTCATCT
The DNA here is from genome assembly GCA_024349245.1 of Neodontobutis hainanensis. Taxonomy (NCBI): domain Eukaryota; kingdom Metazoa; phylum Chordata; class Actinopteri; order Gobiiformes; family Odontobutidae; genus Neodontobutis; species Neodontobutis hainanensis. The sequence continues at coordinate 190,497 of JALDNG010000118.1, read as the reverse complement.
TCATCTTCATCTTTTGTATTTGAAATCCTGATTTGCATGGTGCTACCTCGGAATGCTACCTGGATCCAGTAAAATAGGTCCCGTACTTTTAATCTAATGTAAAGTACAGGCTTTAAGTGTACTTTTCATAAAGAATAAATAAAGCAACAGAATAAAAAATGCCAAGACATCACCCACAAGTACTGTATCTGTGGGAGGGCCACACAGCCACAGCAACCATCTACTGCGATCAAAAAGAATCTACTGACATCTTCAAAGTCAGCACATAAACCTCTTTTAATAATGTATGACATATATATATAAAATTACATATTCAGTCTCAAATCTTAACCTCAGTAATGTGTGTTAGTAGAAAATGTGCACAATGCTTATTCAGACGTAGCTCTAGATCTGGTTCTCAAACATGGGCTCTGGTAGCACTGCTGGTACGCTGGCCCTCTTTAGTAGTACATGGAAGTCATTTGAATGAATGAAATAACCATTAGAATACAGTTATTGAATTTACACATAAACATTGTACTATACTAACCTGACTGTGTGGCAGTTTATGTTAATAAAGCTAAGGTTGCCTGCAGAGAAAAGACAGATATCTGATCAGAGTTACACTTGGACCTGGACCCTGAGGAAGATCTGTGAGGGATTGAAACGCTGTCAGTTAATAAAATGCAATATTTGGAGTAAGTGGGCCAGTGTTATCTCTATTTTCTTAATGCTGTAGTCAAAAGCTGTGCATCTGGTGTAGTTAACTACAGACTGCAGAGAAAGTAGTTACTCAATATGTTTTGGTCCAGCAGAATTGATAAAAAAGTAAAATGAGAGTTATTCTGCCCTACAAAGGTGCAGTACTTTGTCTTATTTGGTGACAAAGGTATACATACAGTATACCTACATAACAGCACTTTGCCTTTGTATTAGCCTCTGCATTAGTCTTTGTAATAGTGTTTGTATTAGTTCCAACATAAATATGTAATGTGATTTTCCCTAACTGGGACATTAAACTTAGTTTTATTATTTATCCTCTCTAAGGCTTTTTAAGGACAACAAAAAGTAAAGTGCCATTTGTAAATTTTGGTTGTCAAAGGTCAAATCTGTGGTGAATTAGGTTTTCTTTCGGACTAGATATTATCTGAATAGCCTACATATAGCCTTATTGTATTTAGGGGCACAACAAAGCTTTTTTTCTCAGTTTCTCTGTTTTTGCAGATACAGGACTCACACCTTCGTAGGGCAGACTTGTCTTCTGTGCAAACTATTCGAAATGAAGTTACAAAGGTCTAAATTTCTGGTACTTAGACAAATATCTTCTGGATCTGAAAAGTTTGAGAACCACTGCTCAGTTTTCACAAAGTTTTATAAGTTTCTCTGTCTGTATCAAACCAAATAGATTCAGCTGTGATCATTACTGGGTGCCTGCCACCAAAACTTCAAAACAATGGCATCTGACTGTCTCTATTCTAGAAATTAGGGTGCATGTTAGACTCCCACTGCCAACAAGCCAAAAGCGTTTCATGTGGTGCTGATTTGGTAAACATTAGCCCTACAATGACACCTTGTGAGAGTTGGATAACGATGCCTGTCTTTCAGTGCTCCGCGGCTCTGGACCGGGGCCAGCAGTCAAGGCACAGCCCGAGGGCTATATTTGCCGCTTATTCAGATTCCATTTTCCCGAGTGGGTAAATGAATCGCTCAAAGACTGGAAAAAAATCCCAGGTGTTCTCTGAGAAACACGTGAGACCCAAAAGACGCCTCACTTAAATATTCATTGTTTTGTGGGGTTTGAGAGTGGGTCCGGGCGTCCGCTGGTGGCACAGACCCAGCTGGAGGATGTGGCTAGAATATTGGCTGCAGAGAAATGGCACATATTTTGTTTTAAACCAGTGTTTCTCAAACAGTGGTATGTTATTTTGTGTTCGGACCAATCATAAAGTCAAGATTTAGTCCTGGATGAACCCTGGCCTTATTTCTTGTTAAGAATTTATTCAAGCCATTTAAATGCAGTACATTTGGAAACACTTGATGATTGTTTCAGACATATTTCCCAGTTAAACAGTGAATAATTCATAAACGTTATATTGGACTCAAAAGGACCCATGTTCATATTACTGTATATGTGTTATGGGATTTGTACATCTCCATTAATATTATATATTATGTTCTCACTCTTGCTCCAGTTCATGTGCTGATCCACAAACAAGTATGACTTAAGCTATATCTCCTATTTGGCGCCAGGCTAATCCAAACAATACAAAGACATCACTTTGCACTACATCTAATCATTGTCCAGGGACACTCTGTCCTGTGACACACTTAATGAAGCACATTTATGACTGACACGTCAGCTCAATACACGTCCATCCACGACCCTGGAGCTGAGGGGCTGGCATAATGTAAACCTATAAAGCTTCACGTATTGTTTACACCTTTAAGCAAAACCTTCCGCGTACCATTGTTTCTCTTTGCAAACATTAAACCTGTCTATTATTTTCAAATGATATACCGTCTCTATCGCCTGCTCATTTAATCTGTAAAGTAAATGTAATTGACTAAGACTATACTTATGTATTATGATAATATTATGAGCAATACACTGCAGAAGAGTGGGTGGAAAAGAGAAAAGATTGAGAATCATTGTTTTATGTCACATTGAGGCGCTTGTAAAAAAACACGTAATAACTTTGTTTGTAAAACACAATTTTGCTGCTAGTATGGTTTGTGGTTTTGTTAATTGTTTTAACGGCAGTGTTGAATGTATGTATCAAAGTAAAGGTACCTACACTAGTGTATGTATCATTTTTATGGATTTGTACGTTTAGCGGGTGTACTTTTGACTTTTATTCCACTACATTTATGAGCTTCTGGTTTGTGTTACATGTAACTTTGTAATTTAGTTCTGAATGGTTTGTTTAACTTCTGTCACTTGTTTTAGTCTGAATGCTGACCGCCTCTGTCTTGAAGAGAAATGATGTGTAATAAATTAAATAAATTCTAGTTTCAGTTTGTTTATTTTTTATTTTATTTTTTATAATCAGCAACATTGTCCATTTCCACTTTTTTATACATGAATTTGTTCTTGAATCTGAGTCAAATGTTTCAAAAACTTTAATAATTTAACTTAACATGGAGCCCATTTTTACCTCTTTATCTGTACTTACATTAAATAAGTCCTCCCTCTGCCTCTGTTTGAAGATGTGTTGTCACTGGCTCCATTAACAGCCATAAACAAAACCTGTGTCTTTGCTCCTTTCTGCTCCTCCAAACTTTAAGTGTGCTGACAATTTTAGCTCACAGACTTGAACTAAATAATAGACTATCCCTTTCAACACTTGTCCTCTCAAACATTGTCATTTTGCAGACAGCAGCACTATTTGTTTTGTGATCCCTGATTGACAACCATAATTGATATTAACCTCTCGAACTGTTTGGAAAGCAATTAGGATGTCCGTATTCTCTCCACCGATGACATGCCTGCCTTGACTTCTTCTGTCTGGGTCTGGGCTTTACCCTCTAATTGTGGCATGGGTTCCTTAGGTATTGTTGCATGTCTGTGGTTAGGTTTCAGTAGCAGTTAGACACTATATATATTAAGATACTTTAACGACTATGATTGAAAATAGTGCAGATAATAATCAGGGATGAACGTAATGATTTCTACTGGATGTGAGGCTGTTGAGGCAGCTCACTTTTTTGGGCTCTGTTGTAGTTTATTTTAAGCGAGGCTTGGTATGTGTGGTTGAAACCAAAAAATAAGGTTGTAAATAAGAAGCAATGAGAAGGTGTCAATGTAAAATCAGTAGGTATTTGACTGTAATGATAACTCAGCTGTTTCAAGAGGTGCTTCAGGAGATCCTGTATAAATAGTGTTAGAGAGGCATCTAGTAGACAACAATAAGATGAACAGAAAAACGCATTCCTTTTCCTTGGCTGGTATTATATGACATTTATTTAACCATACAAAGTAGTAAATAATAAAGTAATAAAAACAAAAAAAAAAGCTTGCTCAGTACAACCCTCTCAAAAATGTTTTATGTTATGCCTGACTGTGTAAAGGTCTGTATTAGTGTTTAATAAAAACAAAATACAAAATTAATTTAATTTAAGAAAAAGTAATTTTTAAGATAAAGTCATTTTCTTAAATTAAATTCATTTATTTACACTTGATCCCATTGGGGTTACAGGTGACTGGAGCCTATCCCAGCAACTTTGGGCCTGAGGCAGAGCACACTCTGAACAATGAGCAGTTAGTCGCAGGGCTGACACGCACTAAAAAGTCAGTTCTTTGCTTTTATGACTGTTTTATCAGCAAAATAATAATAATGGTATTAGTGCGGCTGATACGGGCTCAGTGGTTGTCCTATCACCGGAAGGTTGGTGTTCCGAGTCCCGCTCTCCTGAGTTCATTCTGTCGTTGTGTCTTTGGGCAAGACACCTAACCCTTGCCTCCAGTGGTATTCCAGCTGTAACACGTAAATGGAAGCTTAATGCAAATTGTTTTGAGTGCCTAGTAGGTGGAAAAGTACTTAGAATTCTTGCCGTTTATGATATAATATGGAACACTACATTAATTTATTAGATTTAAACTTGTAATCAACGTCAGTGCACACCAATAATGAAACATCAAGCCAAAAACATGCAGGACTAAAATAAAAGTTGCAAGAAACTGTTGTTTAGTGTTGATCAGGGGAAAACGTCAATCATGCTCCCACATGTTCTAATGACATTTTATTTACAATCCATTTATTATTATTTATTTAACCCTAAAAAAAAAGAAAAGATTGTGCCTATCCTTTATCGGGTTGACCAGTCATTACCTTTTTGTCTAAAATGGGACAGATTTTGTGGAGTGTTTTGTTTCTCTGGTGGGTTGTATGTTTCTCAAATGGCACCAAACCAGAGGCTGTTTTATTAGTTGTATGTTAATCTAATATTATAATCTGCGTCCTTTTGTTCTACCTCCTGAATATCCAGCTCATATCAACAGAAACCTAACCAAATCTTTTTGTATGGAATATTGTCTCATGTAACGGATGATTTTTCTGCTGTGCTCTTTCAGCTCTTGTCCAACATAAAGGAGAAGCTCGACTGGACCGAGGTGGAGGTCCAGAACAAACGGGAGCAGCTGGCTCAGGTGGACGCCATGGTGACCAGGAAGAGGGACGTGCTCACCAGCGACAAGCTAGAGCACAACATTCTTCAGAGGGACGACCAAAAGCTGAAGGAGCACCATGGCCTGCTGGGAAACACGGCCCTGCTCCGAGACTTCAACCACCATTTGATGTGTGGGTAATGGAAATCATGATGAAAGTGAAATAATGTGACGTATGACAAATTAATAAACCTTCAGTCAAGTGTTCTTCTAATAGCTTCAATTAAAAAAACTGCATAAGTATAAACATAAATATCACCACTTCAATAGTTTTATTTATTTCAAGATACAAATAAATGAGTGTCTTTGACAACAAAAGAGCTAAAAAAGCATAATTTCAGCAATATGAATCAACATGCAATGATTGATTTTTAGCAGCTTTATAGTTCTTGAATTTTGGATTTATTGAATGTTCAAAGTTGACATTTAAGACAGTTCAACTCCTCCTTTTTTTTGTGGTGTCAAATTCCAATTGGCCATCTCCAGTTCAAATCCCTATGAATCCATCCTTGGCGACAGTGGCGAGGAAAAACTGCCTTTAACGGCAGAAACCTCGGACAGACCCAGGCTCAAGGTGGACGGCCGTCTGACGGGGCCGAGCTGTGGTGGAAGGACAGAAGAAAGACAACAGCGCAGACACAAGACAAACTGCATGGCTCAGGGCACTCTTCAGAGGATTAGAAGGATTTCCTTCTGTTCTGTGCATTTTCCCTTTAAAGTTAGACAGAGCATTAACACCGTGTATTCTGGGAAATGTAGTCAACAAATCTGAAGCAAATACTGAGAAGCACATCAAAGCTGTCTCAAAGACTCACAAGACCCATCCCCGTCGACCAAATGTGTTCAAGGACATTAAACGTATTCAGTCGACAGTGGGGCTTGTCCAGTGGGTCTCAGTGAGAACACTGTACTTTTTACTATCTCAGGTGTACTTTTTGGTGTATATCTGAGATAGAGGTGTTTAAATGTTCTGACGAAGGGACCGAAGGTTGAACTGCACAGAACGGAGGGTGTGGAAATCTTTCTGTGCCTCTTAACCCGGGGCGAGTCCAAACTAACTGTAGTGAACTTACCTGATCTTACCTGTAAGTTCATCACCCCTTAGTTCATCCAGGGGTGGTCCTTGATGTCATACAGGGACATGCGGGTTTTGGGGTTTTTGTCCAATAAACTCTTTATGAAGTCTCTGCAATCTAAGAACAAAAAGAATAGTTTAAATGTTGTCATTATTTATCACAGCAGTAACAGGTTTAATAGCAAACACTCACCGTTTGAAAGGAATGCACTCATTGGAGGTGTCCATGAGGACACCAGGGTGGACACAGAGGCAAAGGCACGCTTCATGTGCAACATTCCGTAAAGTGTGAGCCCCAGCTGCCACGCGGTGGTGGAGTCGGCCTCGTACCTGGACTCCCTGTGCCACTCTGGAGAGGCGTAGATATTAGTTCCTGCAACACACACAACCAGAGAACTTAAGATTCAAGAGCTCAAGGTTCACTTTCCTAGGACACAGTAAAGAGCAGGTCAGACAACTCACCTTGGGCTGTTTCAAAGATTTGACCTGGAGTACAAGTTGTGCCACAGTCAAAGTCGAGGAAGCGGGCTCGGGGCACATCATGACCGGTTTCAATGAGGATATTGTCCGGTTTAATGTCTCTGTGAAAGACGCCAAGAGACAACATTTCTATGGCTTCATCCACCAGCTGTCTGAAGATTTCCTGTGGCAAAAAAGATGTAGATTTGATTCATTTCTGAAACTTAAATATTTTTTTTCTGGGGTTTGACCGTTGCTGCATAAAACAGGATACATACTTTAGCCTCACTCTCGCTCATGAATTCCTTACGAGAGTTGATGTAGTTTACCAGGTCCATGCAGGGACATGGTCTCTCCATCACCATGACGATCTCTGTCTTCAGTTCATACCAGTCTAGTAGAACAGGGGCGATGTTGCAGGTCTTTGACCCTGGTCCAGCTCCAACTTTGGTGAGCAAAGCCACCTCCAGTGGAATCTTGGTACTGGTTCCATTCACCACCTTTAAAAGATACAGACGATTAGAGGTGGATAATGGACTAATGCATTCAATATAAATGAGTTTAGGGGAATAAACTAAACTTACCTGTTCCATCCATAAAATTTCACTTTTGGGGCAGACTTGAAGACAACCTGCAGAGCACAAAGCATAAACTTTACTGCTCATAAAAGGAAGTGTCAATCAACAGAGTTTAGAAGACTTACAGGAAAACCGTCCTCTTTACGAATCCCGCTGTAGATCACACCACAATGCCCCATTTCCATCAATTCTTGGACTTTGTACTTGGCACTAAACTCTGCACACACAAAACAATAAGACGTTAATGTGTTGACTAACATAGTAAAAATACCAATTAGAAACTCTTCCTTCTCCTGTAAGACCTGCAAGTCTACACAAAAGACCAAAAAGTCCAACAGTGAGCACAGTGTCATCACCAGGATCAGGGAAGAGTGAATGTGACCTGTGTTGTGTCTGACCTGGTGAACAAAAGAACTCTGCCAAAGAGTTGCACAAGCTGCTCTTGACGTTTTTCAGTTTTGATTTCAAACCCGTTTTGATCTTTGGGATCCCTTTTCCATTCTGGTGTTGGGTTTGCTGTGTGCTGGAGATGTGGCTTGGGCCTGGGGTCTCTGCAGAATTCCTCCTGGATTTCTTACTGGCTGTTCCCTGTGTCTCTTCAGCCTCTTCAGAAGAGTTCTTCCTTTTCAAACTCAGAGCAGGGCTGTTTGAAGAAGCACCTGACTGACTGGTGGAGGCAGCCTCCTCACTCCTTTTCCCAGATTTATAACACAGAAGACCTGGGCCTGGATTGGACCCTGGACTCTCTTGTGGGTGTTGTTTAAAAAGGGTCCTTTTGGTTCGACGAAGTCGAAACCGAATCCGTCGCACTAAAGAGGAGATCCAGCCTGCAACTACAAAAGAAAACAACCTGTTTGAACAGTTCATTACGTCGTGATTATCAAAGTGAATGAACATATTTACAGTTATAATAATCCTACCTTTATTGCACCAGACCCTCGAAGACCGCTTAGATTTATTTGATCTGGATTTAGACACCATCTCGGTAGCCCACACTAACTGCTATTTGAAGTAAAACTAACTAAAATTAACCAATATCTAACAAGAAATATTAATTTAAACTAACACAAAACTATAACTACACCTAAATGTGTTAAAGTCAACCTAATCTTCCAAGTGTCTGGAGATAAACTGCTCTGGTGTCTGCACCGGCTCAGAATGACTCAACATTCCACTCTGACATCAGTGTTCCTTGGTCGCCATGTTCACCGCATGATGTCATGAGAGTTCCAGGAGCCTCACCAGGACATTATGTTACCATTAAAATATATATTCTAATGCATTTAGTAATCATTATTCAATGATTTAATGTTGGTGGAACTTAACAGTGTTTGATGCAGATGAATTTTACACTTGATGCCAGCAGATGGCAACATTATCCAGAGTTACAGTCTGCAAAGTTCAGGGGCCTGTCATTCATCTTTTTTATTTTTTTATTTTTTTATTTTGAACATTTAAAACCCCAAAATTTGACATTCATATGAAATAATAAAAATAATAATGTTCAAAAGGGAATGGGTTGAAGTGTGAACTTATATAATTTTGGATCATTAAATCAAATATCTAACAAAAAAACCTTCACCAATGTCTCTAGAGGGAAACAAAGAACCATTACTAGCAACGATTTATAAATTCAATAACAACAAAAAAAGAAGAAAAGGGGCACAAAAAAATGAACATATCAAAACCCACACCTAACCCTCCATCTTAATTGTTTTTGACTCCTTTATTTGTCTATTTGATTGCACAGGCTGATTCCTCTCCATTCCCATCTTTTTTGTTTTTTGTTTGTTTAAGATATAAATTCCTTAAGGTTGTATCAACTATTTTATTTTATTTTTTCAAACCTCTTTTGGGTCTTTAATGGTAATGTTTAGTTGTTTGCTTTATACATTATTTGAAAAATACTGAAAACCAACTAATCACCAGATGTACGCTGATGACTTCTAATTAATCCATACAGTGCCGATGCAACAGCTCTTACAGGTGTGCTCAGTACGGCACAGAGTCTGATGTTAAATTTAACTCTAAAAAGACATTTACATTTCCTGCCTTTGACCTGTGTGACAACCCTCGGGTGATATGCAAAGAAATCAAATACGTTGGTCACTTTTTAACAGTGACTGATGACAGAGATGTTCAGGGACAGTTTGTAAACTCTATGCACAAGTCAATATGTTGATTCATAAGTTCAGTATGTGCTCTCCTAATGTGAAATGTTCTCGGTATAGAGTCTTCTGTACATCACTGTATAGGCTACAGCTCATCTCTGGTGGAGTTTAGATTATTTTGAACATATACACATTTGATACAAACAGACAAATAAGAAATAATATAATTAATGTCTGAAAAGGAGTGGGTAGAAGTGTGAACTTATATAATTCCACCCCCTTACAATTCAGCATTCCTTAATTAAATATCTAATGCTTCATGACAATAATATAATAATAATTATAATGATAATAAAGAACTGTGTAAAATGAACCATCTTGTTGCTCCTCAGCCATGTACCGTGTGAAAACTTTATAACCTTTTCATGGAATTTTATTTTTGTTTGTGGTCTTAGGGTTACAATTACCCATGATTGTTTATGTTTCTAAAATGTATTTACTATTTTTGTAATTAGTTTTTTCTTTTTGTTTACTTTTAAACTGAACTTAGATGGACCCCCACAATATCAAAGAAGCAGCAGTGTTCAGTTCCCTCAGAGTGGAAATAAAAGTGTTTAGGTTGGATCATTTTAGTTTAATTCATAAAGCAAGTATAGAATTAGCTACATGCCACAAAAGCCTCTGAAGCACATTACTAATTTCCATAAAGTAGCTTCTGCTGCACAGATTCTCCTTTCTCTGGTGATCATTAGTGTTTTGAGCGTCTGCAGAGTCATTAAATAGGGCAAAACTAATGAACAATACAATATACACAGTGCTGGGCAAGTTAACTCATTATTTTCGCGTTAATGCATTAATAAATTAACGCCGACAATTATTTTATCATGCGTTAATATCGGCCAATTAATATTGTGAACCCCTGTTTGCTAACCCCAGGGTATAATTATTATGCCACTGGCTCACTCGTTTAAATGTTTACTGGGTGGGTAAGATAAACGCATTCATTTGACTTTATAATTATGAGAGTGGTTGTGTGTACTATATGTACGACTGACAAGAAAATTTAACCTACTGTTGGTGTGTCTAACACACCTTAATTTCCAAAACTAACTTAGACATGCACAGTCAGCATTAATGTAATTAAAGAGTTAGCTCAGTGATTGCAGGAAGGACGTCCACTCATTCTTTGTCATGATCAACTTTCTCCACAGTCTTTAAAGCTCAAACTCAATTCATAAAATGTTTTACCCTATTTTTTTGTTTGCAAGGAATAGAAGTGCAGTAATTATGGTACAACACATACCTAACTGCTTAGAAATACAAAAATACAAAAATGTATTTTCATGAATGAAAAAAAAAAGAATGAACGAACCAGAGGTCTAGACTTTTTCGGCCGGTATATACACGGACCATGCACTAATGAAATAGTTTTGAGTGATGGACTCCATTTTGTTCAGGTAAATACTGCAGCATTTTAAGCAATATACCTTTAAGAGAATAACAGATTACTGATTAATGAGCATCAACAGTTTGTCCCTGTTCCACCTGATTGCAGGCCACATGTAAAATGTACATTACATTACATACATAAACATATATATACTCTGGAAAGATGGAAGTCACGCAGGGTGGTTCTCGGCCGGCGCAGTAAAAGGAGTGGAGGGGGCATGTCTTATGGGCTTAGGGGAAGACGCGTGATGTTAGCTTGTTTTTAGACTAACAGCATATATAACTGTATTCCCTGAGGCCTGCTGAGTTCCATAAACGGGCGAGACCAAGTTGAAGCTTTGTGTGTGAGAAATTCTGAGGATCACTGCTCACGGTTGAATCCATCTGTTTTTATATATATATATATATATATATATATATATATATATATATATATATATATATATATATATATATATATATATATATATATATATATATATATATATATATATATATATATATATATATATATATATACCCCTCCTTGAACCGCCACCTTATCGTGGTGGAGGGGTTTGAGTGCCCGGATGATCCTAGGAGCTATGTTGTCGGGGGCTATATGCCCCTGGTAGGGTCTCCCAAGGCAAACAGGTCCTAGGTGACGGGCCAGACAAAGCGCGGTTCAGAACCCTTTATGGAAAGTTTAAAATCGAGGACCGTTACGCCGCCCAGTATGGCGCAACCGGGCCCCACCCTGGAGCCAGGCCCGGGTTGGGGCTCATATGCGAGCGCCTGGTGGCCGGGTCTTTCCCCACGGGGCCCGGCCGGGCTCAGCCCTAAAGAGCGACGTGGGACCGACCTCCCGTGGGCCCACCACCTGCAGGAGGAACCGTAAGGGGCCGGTGCAATGTGGATTGGGTGGCAGTCGGCGGGAGCCTCGACGGCCCAATCCCCGGACACAGAATCTGGCTCTAGGGACATGGAATGTCACCTCGCTGGCGGGTAAGGAGCCTGAGCTTGTGCGGGAGGTTGAGAGATACCGACTAGAGATAGTCGGGCTCACCTCCACGCACAGCTTGGGCTCTGGAACCCAAATCCTCGAGAGAGGCTGGACTCTCCACTACTCTGGAGTTGCCTGCGGTGAGAGGCGGCGGGCCGGTGTGGGTTTGCTCATTGCCCCCCGGCTCAGCCGCCATGTGTTGGAGTTCACCCCGGTGAACGAGAGGGTCGCTTCCCTGCGCCTTCGGGTCGGGGATAGGTCTCTCACTGTTGTTTGTGCTCTCACTGTTGTTTGTGCTCCAACCGGGGACTCCATCGTTCTACTGGGGGACTTCAACGCTCACGTGGGTAGCGACAGTGACACCTGGAGGGGTGTGATTGGGAGGAACGGCCCCCCTGATCTGAACCCGAGTGGTGTTCTGTTATTGGACTTCTGTGCTAGCAACAGTTTGTCCATAACGAACACCATGTTCAAGCATAAGGGTGTCCATCAGTGCACGTGGCACCAGGACACCCTAGGCCGGAGGTCGATGATCGACTTTGTAGTTGTTTCATCTGACCTCCGACCGTATGTCTTGGACACTCGGGTGAAGAGAGGGGCGGAGCTGTCAACTGATCACCACCTGGTGGTGAGTTGGATCCGATGGCGGGGGAGAAGGCGGGACAGACTTGGCAGACCCAAACGTACTGTGAGGGTCTGTTGGGAACGTTTGGCCGAGTCCCCTGTCAGAGAGATCTTCAACTCCCACCTCCGACAGAGCTTCGACCAGATCCCGAGGGAGACAGGAGACATTGAGCCCGAGTGGACCATGTTTTCCACCTCCATTGTCGACGCAGCCACTCGAAGCTGTGGCCGCAAAGTCTCCGGTACCTGTCGTGGCGGCAATCCCCGAACCTGGTGGTGGACACCGGAAGTAAGGGAGGCCGTCAAGCTGAAGAAGGAGACCTATCGAGCTTGGTTGGCTTGTGGGACTCCTGAGGCAGCTGATAGGTACCGGCAGGCCAAGCGAGCAGCAGCACGGGTGGTTGTGGAGGCAAAAACTCGGGTCTGGGAGGAGTTCGGTGAGGCCATGGAAAAAGACTATCGGTCGGCCTCGAAGAAATTCTGGCAAACCGTCCGGCGCCTCAGGAGGGGGAAGCAGTGCCCTGCCAACACTGTTTACAGTGGAGGTGGGAATCTGCTGACCTCAACTGGGGATATTGTTGGACGGTGGAAGGAATACTGAGGATCTCCTCAACCCCACCGCCACGTCTTCCCTGAGGAAGCAGAGGCCGAGGGCTCAGAGGTGGACTCGCCCATCACTCGGGCTGAAGTCACTGAGGTAGTTGGGAAGCTCCTCGGTGGCAAGGCACCGGGGTGGATGAGGTACGCCTGAGTACCTCAAGTCTCTGGATGTTGTGGGGCTGTCTTGGCTGACACGCCTCTGCAACATCGCGTGGCGTTGGGGACAGTACCTCTGGACTGGCAGACCGGGGTGGTGGTCCTCTTTTTAAGAAGGGGGACCGGAGGGTGTGTTCCAACTATAGAGGATCACACTCCTCAGCCTCCCGGGAAAGTCTATGCCAGGGTACTGGAGAGGAGAATGCGGCCGATAGTCGAACCTCAGATCCAGGAGGAACAATGCGGTTTTCGTCCCGGTCGTGGAACACTGGACCAGCTCTATACCCTCTCCAGGGTGCTGGAGGGATTATGGGAGTTTGCCCAACCAGTCCACATGTGCTTTGTGGATCTGGAGAAGGCATTCGACTGTGTCCTCGCGTGCCCTGTGGGGGTGCTCTGGGAGTATGGAGTCCGGGGCCCTCTGCTAAGGGCTGTCCTGTCCCTGTACGACCGAGCAGGAGCTTGGTTCGCATTGCCGGCAGTAAGTCAGACCTGTTCCCGGTGAATGTTGGACTCCGGCAGGGCTGCCCTTTGTCACCGGTCCTGTTCATTATCTTTATGGACAGGATTTCTAGGCGCAGCCAGGGGCCGGAGGGAGTCTGGTTTGGGGACCACAGGATTTCATCTCTGCTTTTTGCAGATGATGTTGTCCTGTTGGCTCCATCAAGCCAGGACCTTCAATGTTCACTGGGGCGGTTTGCAGCCGAGTGTGAAGCGGCTGGGATGAGGATCAGCACCTCCAAGTCTGAGACCATGGTTCTCAGTCGGAAAAGGGTGGCTTGCCCCCTCCAGGTTGCTGGAGAGCTCCTGCCTCAAATGGAGGAGTTCAAGTATCTCGGGGTCTTGTTCACGAGTGAGGGAAGGAAGGAGCGTGAGATTGACAGACGGATCGGTGCAGCTTCTGCAGTAATGCGGTCGATGTACCGGTCTGTCGTGGTGAAGAAGGAGCTGAGCTGTAAGGCAAAGCTCTCGATTTACCAGTCGATCTACATTCCTACTCTCACCTATGGTCATGAGCTTTGGGTCATGACCGAAAGAACAAGATCCCGGATACAGGCGGCCGAAATGAGCTTTCTCCGCAGAGTGGCGGGGCGCTCCCTTAGAGATAGGGTGAGGAGCTCGGTCACTCGGGAGGAGCTCAAAGTAGAGCCGCTGCTCCTTCACATCGAGAGGAGCCAGCTGAGGTGGCTCGGGCATCTGTTTCGGATGCCTCCCAGACGCCTCCCTAGGGAGGTGTTCCGGGCATGTCCCACCGGGAGGAGACCTTGGGGAAGACCTAGGACACGCTGGAGGGACTATGTCTCTCGGCTGGCCTGGGAACGCCTCGGTATCCCCCCGGAAGAGCTGGAGGAAGTGTCTGGGGAGAGGGAAGTCTGGGCTTCTCTGCTTAGACTGCTGCCCCCGCGACCCGACCCCGGATAAGCGGTAGAAGATGGATGGATGGATGGATGGATATATATATATATATAATATATAATATAATATATTAAACAATAATAATAATCTGCAACATCTCCGGGGAAAGGTTTTGTATAGTTCCCCACGTAACAGACATTAAAGTAGCCCAGAGATTTAAATCTACTTCCCCTCAGAGTGATACAAATTCTGAACTAGTTTATTATCCATTATGAGTAATAAAAAATACAGTACATAATATTAACACCAAAGAATCAATGCAGCCATAGTCATTTTAGAAAATAAGATGATCCAAAACACGTCATTTGCAGACCTTCGTCAAACATCGTCTTGTAAGAGTTTTTCAGGAAATCTACATAGTTCTGAATGCTCTGTTTGTGGCTCTCGGACTGGTCTAGACTCAGCTGAAGATCTTTCAGACGAACGTCAAACTGCTTTTCTGCCTGCAGATTCAAATGAGGGAAAAAAACAAAAAAAACATACACATTATAAATTGTATTATTGTTAATAGATTTAAATATGAGGTGTGTTCATGAGTGCTAGAACATCATGGTACTCACCGTTAGTTTACTTTGGCGCAGAAGACTAAGTTCTTTATCTCTTCTACTTATTTCTGCTTCCAGCTCCAAGATTTTGGTCTGCAGAGCTTCATCTCTAGAATCAGCGTGACTTTTTACTTTGCTGACCTGAAAAATATATATATGTAACATACTCATATCTTTAATATCTATGTTACCGATCACAGCAAAAAAACTGCTAGATCTTTTTCATTTATAAGAGATTACTAGATGATACATCACAAGCTATAGCCTTACATTTGTTGTTAGGTATGTGCTGCTTTATTTAATATCCATTTACTGTTGTGCTCATACGTTGCACAAAAGCAATAATTTTTGGCAATTTTTTAGAGAATATGAATGAAAACACAAAAACCTTTCTTTTACTCATATTTAGTGGTTGGGTGAAGCCATTAATTGTCAAACAACTGTGTTTACTCTTTTATAATCATAATGACAACAGAAACTACCCTAACCCTGATTAAAAGTTTACACAGCCCAGTTCCTAATACCTTCTATTGCCACCTTTAACATCAACGACAGCTTGAAGTCTTTTGTGGTAGTTGTGGATGAGACTCTTTATTTTCTCAAATGGTAAAGCTGTCCATTCTTTTTGACAAAAAGCCTCCATTTCCTGTAAATTCTTGGGCTGTCTTGCATGAACTGCACGTTTGAGATCTCTCCAGAGTGGCTCAAAGATACTGAGGTCAGGAGACTGAAATGGACAGTCCAGAACCTTCACTTTATGCTGCTGTAGCCAATGACAGGTCGACTTGGCCTTGTGCTTTGGATCGTTGTCATGTTGGAACGTCCAAGTACGTCCCATGTGCAGCTTCCGGGCTGATGAGTGCAAATTGTTCTCCAGTATTTTCTGATATCATGCGGCATTCATCTTTTCCTGTGTGTTTGTAGCTCCCACATCCCAAAAATATCAGCAATCCACCTCCATGTTTCACCTTTCATCATAGGCCTTGTTGACTCCTCTCCAAATGTAACATTTATGGTTGTGGCTAAAAAGTTAAATTTTGGTCTCGTGACTCACAATGACTTTGTTCCAGAGGTTTAGAGTATTGTCTCTGTGCTGTTGGCAATTTATGTTAGCGGGATGCTTTGAGGTATTTGTGTAGTAATGGCTTTCTTCTGGCGACTCGAAAGCCCATTTTTCTTCAAGTGCTTCTTTATTGTGCATCTTGAAACAGCCACACCACATTTTTCAGAGAGTCCTGTATTTCAGCCATAGGGATTTGTGTGGTTTTCTTTGCATCCCAAACAATTTTCCTGGCAGTTGTGGCTGAAATTATTGTTGGTCAACCTGTGCTTTGTTTGGTTTTAACAGAATCTCTCATTTTGAACACTGCTGATTGGCATTCTATATTCTTTGGACATTTTTTGTATCCCTTTCCTGTTTTATACAGTTCAATTATCTTTTCTTGCAGAGTCTGTGACAATTCTTTTGCTTTTCCCATGACTCAGAATACAGAAACGTCAATTCAGGACTGGATGAGAGATACAAGGGTCTGTCAGGAGCCCAGAAACTCACTGACTTTTATAAACACACACTGATTACAAGCAAACAGATCACAGGTGAGGATGGTTACCTTTAGTAGCCATTCAAACCCGTTTGTTTAAACTTTTGCATGTTATCAGGACAAAATCACCAGGGTATGTAAACTTTTGGGTAGTTTTTGTTGTCATTTTAATTTAAAAAGAGTAAACACATTTGTTTGACGATTAAGGCTTCACCAAACCACTAACTGTGAGTAAAAAAACGTTTTTTTACACAGTTAGTGTTTTTTTTTTTTTTTTTTTTACTCATATCATTCACATTCTCTGAAAAATTCTGCCAGGGTATGTAAACTTATGTGCACAACTGTAACTTATGTCTATAATGCCCTTAATAGGTTTAGCCATGTGCTAATCTCTTATTGAAATTATTGAACTTAACTAACTCACTGACAGCACATGCATGAAGTCAGTTGGTTGCCATTTGCCAGAATGGTCTTGTTTTTTTGCAGAATCTGCTTATTTTTGAGGCAGATCCCCATTAGCACTAGCCTGGTTCTACCAGACTCTCGTACATTTCATTTGTACAGAGAGTCTGGCCTCGCTCCATTGACAAGCGTTTACTTCCTTGTATGCGGGAACTCTGTTGAAGTTTAAAACTATTGGATCTGCCCAGAGTCACTCAGGATCTGCCATAGCCAATCGCTAACGTGTGGTCGTGACGTATGTCATGCTCCGAAACCGACCGGAAACAACAAGTCACTCCCTCTGTTCGCTGATTGGTCCTACAAAAAATTGATTTCTGGAAACCTAAGAATATACAGCAATCCCAGACTAAGTACTAAAGCGAAATGAAATTGAGCGGAAGTACGTAGGAGGGCGGAGCCAGGCTACATTAGCACTGTACTGCTGCTTAACTTCTCAAGCCAAACTGCAGTTGAAGTTCATGTTGTTTACAGACAGTTAAAGGGTCTATACTGATTTCTCTGCTAATATGAGTGAAGCCAACATAAAAGTGAGGTTATACTGGCAGTGAGTAATACCTGCTGTTTAACATCTGACAGAGCAGCATCAAGCTGGCGACCTAGGGCCTGACATTCTGATGAACGCTGATCCAGTTGCCTGTTGCTGTAGTTGACAGCTTCCTCCTGTGTACTGAGTCTTCGAATAAACTCTGAGTTCTCCTGCTGCAGCCTGTCCATCTTCCTAGAGACAGGAATTTCCCATTTTCACAATAGTAAGCATTGGAAAATGTTTTGTGTATGCCACAATTTGATAATCAGGGAAGAGATAAAAGGGTTTTCTTACATTTGCAGAGTGTTCACTTTTTCTTGCAGCTGTAAATTGGCCTCATGGATGGATTTTTTCATTTCCAAAGATGAACCCAGGAACTTCTTTTGACTTTCAATCTGTACAAAATGCATAGTTTAGAGTTCCGACTTTGAATAAAACAGTAGTTTACAAGTGAAATGAGCAGATCGATTCAAATCCCATTCAATACAAGACAAGATAATAGTTCATGAGAAAAATGCGCCACAGCTTTTTTTCTTTTTTTGACTTTCAATTTGTACAAATCCATAGTTCAGAATTTCTACTTTGAATAACTGGACTGATGGGATAGATTCAAATCACATGCAAAACCAGACAAACAGCCAAAAAGAGAAATAAATGCCTTATCTTTCTAGACAGGCAGTTTTCTCAACTTTACTGACATTAGAGAAACTGAGTTACTGAGTCGGTTTTAACAGGAAAGGTTTCACTGCAATCAAACCCACAGCAGGACCTCAATGCTAAATGCACACAAGGGATGTTACTACTGCCTAGTGGTCAGATGTATAACAGTCATTTTACATCTGATTCCACACCTTGGCCTTGAGTTGCATAATGGACTCTGACTTTTCTGAGCATTTCTTCTCAAAGTGTTGCAAACTCTCCTGGCTTTGGCGGAGATTCTGCTCAGCTGAACTCAGTAACTGAGGATAAGTCTTCAGATCTCGAACGCTGCCCTGTAGCTCTTGTCTCACCTGGGTTTCCGGAGCAGGGCATCCGATAAATGTTTAGTGGACAACATAGAGTATTATCACAAAAACGTAATATTCTTTCCCCCACAGATACTCCCAGATAAAAAGCTTACATTAATTTAGTGGCAACACATGTGTATTATCTGTGCAGCTAAAATGCATTGACAAATTGTAAATGTAGACAGTCAACCGCTCTCTGCATTAATGTGACGTAAACGTTAATAAGGAGGTAGGAAGTGTGCGTGGTCACCTTTTCAACTTCTGTTTCTCTTCCTCCTCGTAAGCCATCTATCTTCCCTAAAACATCTGCATGCTTGATTTTTATTTTAGCAATTTCAGACTGAAGCATCTCCACCTGAAAATACAGTAAAATAGCATGTTCATTCCAACCCTAACAAGAATGAATTTATACTGTACAGGCATAGACCAGCATTAATCAGACAGTACCTAATGTCCTCACTTATTAATAACATTTAGTGTATAAAGTTCAGCATTTTTCATCATTGTGAAAGAAATACCCAATATTTCCAAGATATAGTTAAAAAGAATTTTAAGAATTGACCAGCTCTACACCTGCCTCAAGTTCTGTTGTCAAACCATATAAATAAAAAGCTTGCTCTGTTTCCTGATGTTGTTGTTACAAGGTAAAAGGTTAATCTTCATTTGTGTAGAATATAGTGTATGTAATTCTTGGTTTTGTGACTGAAAATAACAAATTAAGTTTTATTTTCCTCCACGTTGAATTTTTCATCTTCAATGTTTTTCTTCTGTCATTTCTTTGTGTCAGTGGTAACTACCTGATGCTGGAATTGTTTAGCTTCGTGGCTTCTCTCCTGAGACTCAATTTTCTCTTCTACCAAAGCTGTCTCACAATCGGCCAGCTGCGCCTCCAACTGAGCGACAGAAGCCTGCGAACAGCCAAAGCAGCAAATTATCTTTTGTGACGAACCAAAGTGGTCACTGACAATATTTCACCACTGACACAGTAATCATTAAGGAGTAATGAAACTGTACTGAACAAAGTTAAAGACAAAATGTGTGTCAGATGTGAACTCATTCATTTTTAATAACGTGGACACAGCATATATTATGCACAGTCTTACAGTGACTCACACACAAGTTGTTTGACAACTTGTACCTTGAGTGTTGCATTATTGACGCTGAGGTCTCCATTTTCAGAGGTGAGTTTTTGGACTTGCTGCATCATACGTTCATTAGCATCGGTGAGATCATCTTTTTCCTTCTGCAGCCTTGCCGTCAGATTTGAAACTTGACTATTTACAAAAACATAATATAGAAAATATAATTTATAACTTAATAATAAGCCATTCCATTTTACTGGATGTGAAAATTTATTACTGACCTCTTCAATAATGCTATTTGAAGTTTAAGTTTGTCTTTCTCATCTGTTATTTGTTCCTTTTGTTGTTTCTTGGAGTCTCTTTCCAGACGAGCATGGGCAAGCTGTGCATCCTAAATACCAAATAAAACATATTACTAAATATATTTAGTATTAGCAAAAACATTTAAAAGAAGATGTTTTTCTAGAATACCTTTTCTTTCAATTGTGTGTAACACCTTTCTACAGCTGCCTCAAACCGTTCAGCCCTCAGTTTCTGTGCTCGGGTGGCTTTCTTTAGAGCTTCTTTATCCTGTGCTGCTTTTTCTCTCACTAAGTTAAAAGATGCTTTTAAGTCCTCTATCTCCATCTTTTGTTGAGTCAGTGTCCTCTCTAAGGTCTGTAACAAACCACAAACAGACAAAAATATGGTTTTGATTACATCACTAAAGTATTTATCTAAAGGGCAGTAGGCTAACAGAGACTGTACCCGAAGTTGCACGGTCAGACGGTTGTTTTCGGCTTCTTTGCTCCGTAGCTGCCCCTGAAGATGAGCCCTCGTCGCTTCTGCAGATTTTGTCATATGAACTGCACTTTTTATGTTGTCCTGTGGGAATGAGTGGCAAAATCTTCTGAAAAAGGACAGTTTGTTATAAAGGATTTTTATCTGAAAACTGTGATGGACCTACCTGCTCCTCTCTTCTCAAATCCATCAGCTCTATAACCCTTTTCCCCATCTCATGTAAATCTCTTTTCAAAACCTTTAAGAGACAAACAGAGCAATATTAATGTGCAAAATGGGCAGTACGATATGTAAACGTAATTACAACTTGCTTATTTATCCTAACCTCATTTTCACTTTCAGCCTGAGAAATCCTCTTCAGCAAACTGTCAGTCTGTTTTTCTGCATGAACTTGCTCAGCCTGAATTAAAATAAGTAATTTGTGCAATAGCTTCCGTTAATTTTTATACATAGATATTTTTTCAGTCTGTGATGAAAACAGCTACAAGGTAAAGAATCAGACCTCTGCTTCTTGGAGCTGTTTCAAAGTCTGACGAACAGACTTATTTATGTGTCTAAAATCCTCCAACTTGTCCAGCAAAAGCCCTCTCTGCCTCGTGATTCTGCTTTTGTCTGTAAAAGACTGTTTGGAATTCTAAAACACAGACAATTTTAGTTCATATCTTAACAAGAGTTGTGTGATTATTAATGCATGCTCTTAAGTTACATACAGCAAATTCATTTTCCATAGCATCTTTAAAAGAGACAAGTTGCACAGCTGCAGCATTGGCAGCTGTTTCGGCATCAAACAGAATTTGGAGAAGAGGGTTTTTTTCATAACTAAAAAGAAGAGAGCACAAAAACGGCATTATTTTTACGTTGAATATGGTATGTTAGTTTGAACCAGTTTATCTGATCTTACCAAGTGGTGTTACCCTCTGGGAATCTTGCATGGAGACTGGGGTGTGTCTTCCTCCTTTTGCTTGGCTCTGTGGAGTTGTCCAGATCACCACAGCTCAAGGGGGCATCCTCTCCAGGAGAGCTGAAACCAAGGGAGGGGCTTTGGAGATCCTCTGGGGACATACTTATTGTAACAGTAAACAATAAATGAGCAATAAATTAGACAACAGCAATGAATGGTCGTACAGTAATTTCACTGACCAACATTGTCCTATATGAGTGTATGATATGATGTGTACAGTGTCAAGAGAAGCCTGCTCCTTAGCAACAGAGTATGGGACAAGGTTAAGAGGCATTTTAGCTTTTGTAATGCTAAAGCCTCTACAAACTAACAACATCAAGCAGAAGGAGTGAGGTCTAATACATTTAAAAAAAGACAGGACATTTTTACAAAACGATGTAATTTAAACATAGTTTAAAGTACCACATTACTTACGCTTACGCCTCCGCCAGGGGTCGATTGTTGCAGATACTCCAAACTCAAGAACCCACCACTGGAAAGGTGAAACGGGATTGGTGCTCTGTATTCAAATGCGTTAACAGGATTGGTTATTCCGGAAGTATGGATACATTTACTAGCAGGTGATTTGCTCCCGAAGTCCAAGAAGGCGGGTCTAATTTGATTGACGTTGGCCCTGTCCAGTGAACGAACGTCTGTAAAAAAAAAACAGCCGAAACCATAGGAACGAAAAGGAAGTTTACCCTCATGCTACTTTGTGCTTTAACTTTAAGCTAACAAGTGGATTGATTATGTCCTAACGTTACCTCGCGACATAAAAATATACAACGGCCTATTATTTATTTAATGAGGTTGATACGGTTTATTGCGCTGGAGTTAGGTTAGCCAGTTAGCTAGTTACAGTTAGAAGTCAACTGCCACGGGCAAGAAATGCAAGTAAAAATACTCTTCATTGGTCCAACTGAGGTAAGTTAATGGTGCCTCCAGTCTATTACTGTATACTTACTATTTGTTGATAGTTCACCCTAGATAACTGTAACATTATTTTTTTCTTGAGCTAGCTAAAGTACAAGCTAACACTACATTGCTTTTCATTTAATAGCGTTATGTAGCTAACCTAGTTGAATATGTAAAGCTAGCTGTGCATCTGCATTTTGAGATCTAACATCATTCACCCATTGCAAATAGCTATAAGATAATTTTTTACATTATTATAACTTATTATTATATATATTTATATATTATTATTATCTTTATTATCCTATTTATATTTATATATTATTATTATCTTTCTTTCAGTGTGGTAAAACAGTTCTTGCCAACTTCCTATCAGACACAATTGAAAATGTGGGAGGTGAATACAAGCCTACAATGGGAGTAAGGTATGATATATTTCTATATGGCAATAATTTTTCCCCAAGGGCCAAAAAAATTTGAATTATAGACAAAACAATATGTCCAACAAACACTGTATATTCAACGCCACATTCACAGCTGCACCCTCCTCAGTTTTAGATTTACTCCTTACAGTTTGTTCTAAAACCAGTGAAAAACTACTTCTCGTTGACAGTAGTGATGCTAGCTTTAGGAAAGGAAAGGTATTGTTTGGAGGATGTGGTTTAGTGGAATCAGTTGATCACTGTGGAATATTGAGGGAAAAGTGGAAAATGTAGGCAGTGTTTCATTAACAAAATAAATTATTAGTAAATGCATTGTGGGACACATTAAACAGCATGCATTTTAATCAGCGATCAATTCATATGTCTGTGACTGTTCTCAATCATTCAGGTCATCTTGTAGAAAAAGTTTACATTTTCTTTAATTGATTTTTTAAAAAGTGTTTAAAGGCAATTATTTAAATTTGTTATAAATTAAATGGTAAATGGCATGCATTTATATAGCGTTTTTTGCACCCTTTTCGGGCACCAAAAGCGCTTTACATCGTGCTTCCACTCCCCTCATTCACACACATTCACTCCTGGGGCAGACAGAGAGGGGGGCTGCCACACAAACAGCGCTCAACCTTCTCCTACCACCACCAAACACACCTCTACAGTCACACACATTCATACACCAGTGCTACGGATACTGGAGGCAAGGTTAAAGTATTTTATCTGTTCTTATACACATATTAATGGATCATTAATTTATTAATTTTATAAAAAAGTTTTTGTACTATTTAGGAATGTAGAATAAACTTACTAGCCTACTAACCCCAAGTCAACTCAATCTCTTGGTTTGGTACCCCATTGGAACACCTCTGTGTAGAACCTATGTGATATTAATAAAAGGATGGCGGCTTCTCAATTTTTGTAAAAAAAAATAAATAAATAAAAATCACACAAACAGATGTCATTAAAATACTATTGTTTGCTCCTCCAAGGATCCTCGAGTTCGAGTCACAGCCTCAAGGTAGTGGGAATAAAATGTGTGAGGTTGAACTTTGGGACTGTTCAGGAGATTTTAAGTAAGTTAAGATTAACCTAATAAAAACTAACAAATAGGTAAACATGTCACACTTTCACTGTGGGTTTTCCTTCAGGTTTGAGTCATGTTGGCCAGCACTCATGAAAGACTCCAACGGGGTGGTGATTGTATTTAATCCTGACGTTCCAAACCACCTCATAGAAATTGAGACTTGGTATTCAATGTTCATCTCCTCCCAGGGTTTGCAGGACAGCCAGTGTTTACTTATTGCGCACCATAAGCCTGGCAGTGCAGTTGAAGATGGACGGCTGCCTTTAGGTAATCACACAACAGCTTGTTTGAAGCTGTTTAATAATTTATTGTTTCTTTCACTGATCTAACACATGAACTATTTTTGATACAGCTACACATTTGAACAGGCTTCCTCTGATACAGTCCAATCTGGAGGAGGAGCCAGAAGATGTGAGAAAAGCTTTCTGCGGATACTTGGGAAATGTTGTTAATGCAATGTCTGAAAGTCGAGAGCGAGAGGAGATGTCTATTCTCATGTAGAGTGTAAAATGTATTGTATTTATTCAGACATTATCAATAAATTATAACTACTATAAGTACTTTGCATATTATAGTGAAGGGTTTAACTCAAAACGATCTTTAAATGTATTTGATCTTTTAACATTTTTTTTTTATTAGTAAAAAAAAAACATATTGAAGGAATGTTTCGGTGTGGACCAACAGTAAAATTATTAATTTAAAAAGTCATGTGTCATAATTCACACATCATATCCAATTATTCCTCCCTTTCCAATGCACTCCCCAATGAAGAACCACATCAGCACCTCAGTGGTAACCAGTCCGTTCCTCACAGCTTCCTACAGACACATACAAAAAAAAGAATGTTACAGATGAGGCCACTGGCTGAAAGGGTATTTCCTAAAACTTAATAATATGGCAAAGACTTTGTAACTGTGTGCCACTAACTCCTGAAATTCAGGAACTTACTGGAAATAGCCACTTTAAAATAAGAACTTTATTACCAAGAGGTGAGTAGTAAATGGAATAATTTACTTGGGTATTTTTAATCATCTAATTTGAGTATCATTTTAATTCTGTATTTCTGTAATGTACTGATTGTTTTTGTGTTTATTATAGATGTCTACATTCTAACTACAGAGACCGATGGGCTTTGCTCCAAATGCCTCTGTCACATGAGTTATTTTGATCAAACACAGTCCTGAGGGGTTTTCCATAAGGCACCTTAGAAACGTGGGCTGTAATCATGTTTCTAAATCAGCTGAGCAAAAACAAGTGGTTTAGGCCAAAGTTGTACTATAAAGACTAGGCCAGACTTAGTAAGACTACAGTCACCTGCAAATGAAGTTCTGCAGGGACTAGACAGTTTTTAATGTTTACATATTTTGTATTTTTAGTGTATTTTGTAAAAGATTTGGTCTTTTCTCGATCTCAAACTGATTTTTACTCCGTCTCAGACCGATCGTTACAAAAGAGTCAGTTTGTGCTAGTTTAAAAGCAGTTACATTTACCAAGCTCATTAATTTAATTCTTTAATATATTTAAATTCTCCTAAAGTAACAAGATCAGATCAGATAGATTCAAGTTAATATCTTTCAAGTTAATATCTTTCAAGTTAATATCTCTCTTATGATTCAATATATAATCTTGCTCCATTTCTGTCTACTTCACCAAACATTATATCCTCTATGAGACTGGGCTTCCTCAAAAACTAGACATGATTTGTTTGGATCTTATACCTCTTCCCTTGTACTGTTTGTATTACAGTGTATCGTACAGAGGTCTCGGTCTTGACCTGCCGTGGTCTTGCTCTTGACTCGGTCTTATGCTCTGGTCTCGGTCGGTGCAGTCTTAACTACAACTCTAGTTTTTCGTACCTTTATTTTTATTTATTGGCTTGTTAACTTTATTCACTTGCACAATAAACAAAGTAACTCAGTGCCGTGGCAATTTTACCAACTTAATCAACTTTGTTTCTCTTACTCAAGTTATTATTAGGTGACTACTTTTTACTTCTTGCTTAAATTTAACAGTAACTGTACTTTTACTTTAGTACAGACTTCCACGCTCCTCTCCTCTGTTAAACACAGACTGAGCAGACTTACCTTCACTGTAGTTTGACCCAGACGTCCTGAGCGGTAGCTTGTGATCAGGCCCTGGGCCGCCTCTATGGCCTTGGGGATCTCAGCAGTGGACGGTGGCACCAGCTCCACTCGGGCGTAGCACCAGAAGGTCGTTAGATGTGGTTTGGAGTATGTGACAAAAGCTTTAAAGTAAAAAAAAAATAAATTCTAACTGGATTCAACAGGATGAGAATATAGAAAAATGTAAAAAGGTAAGAACAACAAATCATCACGTGGCTTTATAGAAAGTGTCTGAGGTCTCTTGTTTATTAAATTATGGGTGAAGTATTTTGCTTTGGGGCTGGTTATGAAAAAAGAAATGTCTTTTCATTGGCATTCACTTGTAATAAACCACACCTCGTTTTAAAACAGACTTGGTTGTAAATTTTAATTGGTGATTTTGAAATAAAGGGAAATAGTCCACCTCTGGCTCTGTCCAAACACCTGTTGCACCTGAGCAAAGGTCACACAGAGGTTTCAAAGCTGCTAACAAGCTGCACACTTGTTCTTACGTCGTCTTTCCTTGGTTAAAAGTGGAAAAGAAAAGTTACAGACAAACTTACCACCGACTAGTTTGGGAACTTTAGCCACGAGTTTCTGCACTTTCTGAGCCATAGTGAGTTATGTTTGAGAAGCTCAAACAGCTGTATGACCTGTGTTGTAGTAAAAAAGGAAAGTAGCGTTGTAGAGTTTCCGGTAAGGCGCTTTCAAAGTAACGTGAAAGAACTCCAACTTAAAAACTAAATGTCAAAAAATGAGCTGAAACGTCCCCAAGTGAACAAAACATTTAAAAGTATTAGACATATAACTTTTTTCACATAAAGCTACTTTTATATCCCCCAGTAGGTGATGTGAGAAAGAACGTAGGCCAGCCTATAGTACTTGTGTCAGGTGATCCTAACATGTCTTGGCTCCTAGAGGGCGCCCTAACAACTATTTAATATTGTGGAATTCTTTTCCTTGTTTGTGCTGCAAATCATTTCAGTTTGGATGTTTTTCAGTACCTACACTGTCAGTGGTGGAAGAATCATAGTAAACAAAATGGCTGTAAAAAGTAAAGTTATGTTTATTAATGCATAACAACAGAACACTCATTGAAACTTTAGTCTCTATTTTGTGTTAATTACAAGCAATATGACAACCGTGTGTCACAGCAAAACATGGGTAACACAAAACATGTTGATCAGCCCACGTCTTTGGAACAAACAGAGAAAGTTCATTCGATTTGTGCTTGAGACTTTGGCCTCAATTTGAAAACTGTCTTCAATGAAGCTTGCTGATTTGAAGTGATTTGAATCAAAGTGAAAACTATTTAAACCAACCCCAGTTACCCTTGGATGACTAAATCATTAGTCACTCTCGTCTGACTCACAGAACTGATGCAACAGTGTTCACTAACAAATCTCAGCTTTCAAGTAAACACCCTTTTCAACCAGGCGTTTGATTGATTGTTTTTCAGTATTTTACTTGCGTGTTCATATTTTTGTTTAAGAATTTTACAGAGCGCGGTGCAATGGATGTTCTAGTCCTTATAATGAGGCCTCTGAAGGATTACTAAGATATTTTTTAGTGCACCAGATGCTGCTCTGAAGAAAAAAATGACATGTTCGGAGAGGAATCACTAGAGGGTGCTCTTTAATAGTTTACCTCATTAAACTTTGGCTAAACGCTTCTCTGTGCCTTAAATGTAAGAATTAAACAGCTTTAATTTACTATTTCATGATATGACTTGACTCTTTGATAGTGTCACTATAATTTTAAAATCCCCTCAAGGATTAAAAGGTTTTCTTCCATTCCACCCCTTCATTTTAAAGTAGAAAAAAAACATCAAATGGGTTTTTGTCTTTGAAGTAAAATGCCATTTTTTAACAGCAGCACTCACTAATGTGTATTACATCCAATGCTTTTTTTCCCAGGTAGTTTCATAATGTAATAAAACATTAAAATACTGCTATTCAAATTGAATATGACAGTGTATTAGGTAGTTATTCAGCTGCTTTTCTGCTATTGAACCATATGCATCACATTTGTATTCATAATAGTCTCTCATGGTCATGTTTCCTCAGACAAAAAGTATAAGGTTCCTCTGTGCATAACCGTGTCCCAGTGAAGTATTTGTTCCACTTAAACAGAGCCAAAGGGGAGATGACTCATCAAAACCTCCAAAAAGACAGACAGGAAAGTCTGCAGTCTCTTCTTTCATGGTGTGTTTGTGTATGCAGATGAGATTAAAACACGTCACTACCTACCTCTCATTTTGACTCACAGACATGGGTCTCAGCTCTGCCGGGACAGATAAGGATGCCATTCATTTCGGAGAAGAGTTATATTTAAGATCAAGGCCTGAATAATGAAGATTTCTTTATTGCTTTATTAAATATTCAGACATATGGACAGGCTCTCTAATTCCTTATTGCCTTTATCTGTTTCTTCTTTTGTCTGAAAGTAACTGGGGTGCTTTTGTTGTCTGGCTCGGGGCAGACATCATCTCACATGCACACTGTGTAATGCTGCAGTTCACAACATGCATTTGCAGATTCTCTCAGTCTTACTGTGATTCGATTTGGCTGCACAGTGAAAAGACTATCGCCGCTGGAGTCTGAGATCATACTGCTGCAGGGCATGACAGGAAAATGTTAACAAGAATAAGGAAATAATGATAAATTAAGGAATCAATATGCAATGTAAAACCATAGACTGTGTCTCAGAAGTCTGTTTTTTCACTTTTTCACTGGTGATGTAATGAAGTCGGTTGGCCTGTTTAATCAGATAAATGTATTTACATTTAACTATTATATTGTCCCAAACCAAGCCTTTATTTTGAGGCATGAAAACCTTGCCAAATGCAGTTCTTTCATGTTTCATGTTTTTATTGTTACTCTTTTTCTGTTTCATCCAAAAGGTTTTCTTGGCAATTCATGCACTCACTGAAAATGGCTATATCAATTTACAATGAAGTGAAATATAGCGAGGGCACCTTGACACAACAAAATAAGCTTGGCACTTTGCTTTGTAGGGCCGTCTGGCCTTCCACAATGAAGTGTATAAAGACAAATTTAAAGATGCACTTTCATATTTTTTTGTTTGAAATTGTCTTTTGATAGAAGGCTAATAAGAAAAAAAATCTCAAAGAGTCTACAGTCTGCTTTATTTTGTCTTTGAAAGAGGATTGAAAGTAAACAAGTCTCAACAATAAAACTTTGTCGTTCACAATTGGAATCAAACACATTGCAAAGCCGGACTTGCATTTTAAGCCTTTGTTTTTTGTTAAATGGTTAAATATTTGAACAAAATAGAGCACATCGGGTTTCATTAGTTGTATAGTTACCCTCAAAATAACATTGTTTGCATTTGTCTATGTTGAAAAAAAGACCTAACTTCCTGTTCCTACAACTGCCTTTGAAAGAAAACCAGAGCACTGCTGGAGGAGAAGCACATTTCTGTGTGTGTTTTTTTATTATTATTATTTTGTTTTTCAACGATCAACATTTCTAACCATCTTAGATTTGATAAATATTTGGATTTTCATCAGATCCTTTCCCATCAGGTTTGTTCATATATCCCTGCAGGGCTACTGTAGGTGTTCCAATGGTCTCTTTAAAGAACTGGCATAAGTTATGTAATTCTATTTGTCAATTTCACCACCAGGTGCCACTAATAAGTACATGCCCAACCTTTTCTTTTGTTCACTACAGGGGCCATAACACCTGGGCCAAATATGACGAGACCTTGGGCAGGTATTGGCCCCTGGTCCAGGCTTAGGACATGACATTCTTTTTCCCAAATCTTACTACAATTTATAAAGCAGGAATAATATGTCCTTCATTCTGACTGCAGACTCATTTTGAGTTTGAGTAGGCCCTTTGTTGTAAAGTGTTATTGTCTCTGACCTGTGCTGAACCTCGTTGTACAGTGTTTACTCAAATAATATTTTTCCCACTTCAGACAGAACCACAAGGCTGAACACAAACATGAGCTGTAATTCTGAGACAGGAGCATGACAAATCATGTTATAAACAAGTACAGGTCAATGCCAAGGTGCACAGCTAATATAGCCAGGAAGACAAAGCCTGACACGCACAAGCCCACTCAGGTCAGAGAGCTTCGTAATCTCTGCAGAAACGGCTCAGCACGCTGGAACTAATTAGCGTAAAATTGCCTCTAACTGTGTTTTCCTTATCCTGTCTCTCATCCTGACTTGGACTACTCTAAACTTTTCAAAATGCTCCAAAAGTCCACAAACAGTTACCTTTATTTAAATTCAAACTTCATATCGAATGGAAGATACTCCCATACTTCCACATGCACGGTACAGTGTGTGAGCATATTGTAATTTTCACACAGATCCCAGCTGTTGTTGAAGCTTTTCTGTGGACTCTGTTGTCACGCAGTCTGCCTTCTACAGCACTACAGATGTATTTTGGCGAAGCTAGATGCAGAATTGCACATAAATACAGATGGGATGGTTGTTGTAAATGCATTTAGTTACAGTATGTAGCTGATGTGCACAGTTTTCAGGTGTGGGAGGGGTAAAGAGTATTACCTCAGTACCTGTGAAAAAGTCTTACATAAGAGAAAACATTTTTTTTCCTGTTATAATTGTCTGACTAGAAACAGAAGTGGTGGCACTTAATGTCTCAAAGTGGATTAGAGATGGGTTTTAATGAGTCTTTTTAAACTGAAGAAGTAAAATACCTTTCCTTTGGCTTACTTTCTTGTTTTTATGTAATTTTGTGTGTCCTGAAGGTGAAACAAAATTTATAATTTTTGTTCATTCTGGCTTTATTAACAACAAAGTCTTCATGAAATAAATTAACTTAAAACCCAGCAACACAAAACGTTGTATGGACAAAAATAACAGCTCCTGCAAACCACAGATAAGAAAATGACCTCTGACTCTGGACTTTATGTCTACTTGCAGTGTACCAGTGGTTGGTATCAAGAATGTAATAAAAGTAAAAATGTACATTTTGCTCAAACAAAACAAGCCCCTGTCCTGGGGATCTTAACTTAGCCTGGCCTGCCAGACCCATTCATTTTCACAGCTCTAAGAAAGAGTAGGTCTAAAACGTCTGCTAACCCTAACCCTAACCCTAACACGAGTGTCCAATCATAACTCTTTATTTAAAAAAGCACTGTGTTAAGCTCCATTTTTTAAGTGGTTGTATTTCTTCTAAGTCTCTCCAGATATTAACTTTGATCCCTTATGATTGTATTTGTTCCGTCTCCTGCAAATCAGACCCAAACCAGGAGAGACCAGACTGATTTTATGTATTCATGGGTTGTATGTGATGTAAAAAAAAGGACTGTTGCCATAGCATTAACAATTCAAAACGTTGCTGTTCTGTCTTTTGAGTGGTCAAAAGTCTTTAAAATGGCGTCCATAACTGGAAAATCTCATGTGACTGAAACCCATGAATAGATTAGAAAAAGAGAATGCTGGCCAGGCCACTCTTCTTAACTGTCCACTGGTGGGTTTTTTTGTCATCTCTAAAGCTAAAATAAGGACTACAGCATTGGTTTGCAGCATCCATTTTATTGTCTTTTAACACGTGTACAGGTTGTGTTATACGTAGTCTAAACAAGCACATTTAAAATAAGTATTACAAATTCAATACAACACAACCACCCAGCAATATCAGAGAAATGATAATCAGCAATGGCTCAGTAAATTTACAGTAAAAACACAACATGCTTGTGCTGATTACAACTCTTCACTTTCTAATGGTCAATTTTCCTTATTTCCTCAACTTTAACTGAGAAGCAGTTTTCTCCAAATGCAGTAGATCATCACACTTTTCTTTAAAGCGTTGTTGTCATTAAAACCAGCATGAGTCAGAAAGATGACATTTTAAAATGTCAATAGTATTTACTTTTTTAACTATATTGTAATGATGCCCTGGTGTAAATTATTCACCCACACTTTCAGCAGATGTGTCCCACTCTTCTGTCTGATTCTCACTTTATTACCTTTTGTATTCTTTATAAATCCCTGTGGGGGGACATTAAATTACTCTGCTGCTCATTATCTGATGTATGCAGCAGAAACTCGAACCAAAGCCTCATTTAAAAGGCAGACTAATTAAAGTGGCAAACACAGTCCTGAAAGCGTGTGCAGTCGAATGAAGAGAGTACAACTGGAAAAACTCTGCCCCTGTGATCTTTTAGTGACACCAACCAACAGAAGCAGATTTCCTCCATCACAAGCTTTACAGGAAAGTGTGTAACTAAGGGATATGTATACAGCTCTTCTTTTAGGAACTGACGACAAGTTTTGAAAAATTGAAGCCACACGAAGTTGCAGCGGGAGCAGTGCGTTGTTTCTAGAGGGCCCAACTCCGGTTCCTGCTGAACTGAGCCAGTGCTTGTCAAATGTCCAACTGTTATCAGCTCAGTAGGCACAGGAGGGTGAGCCCAGGCGCCTGCACTGCCCTGCTGCCAACACTAGGGGAGGCAAACAACACACACAGTACAGGGCAACCAAACATACACAAGAGTCTACAGATGTGGTAAAGGTCATCTGATTTTGGCTAAAATTAATATTACAGTATGCCAAAATATTATTGCTGTAACCTACTGCAGATTGTTAGATATTGGCCATTTTATAAAAACCTTCCATAAAAAGACATTGTATGACTGAGTTGATCAACCGTGAATACCTGCATGTCCAAATGATGAGCATGTTCTCTTTGAGTATTTTTAAAAACCCTTTGAACTTTGCTGCTATGAGTTTGTTTATCAAAACTCCCCCAGCAGGGACTTTTTTGAGGCTGACATAACTCATGATCAAACATTAAAAAAAGCCCAAATTTGTAATCAAACATCGGCACACATTAAGGTTTACAAATCACAACCAAAATCTGCATACCATATACTTGGTGGTTTCTATTCATGCTCGGGTCATTTCCCCAATGTCACTCTCACCCTGTTTTCTGAACTTTTCTGATC
Source organism: Neodontobutis hainanensis (assembly GCA_024349245.1). NCBI lineage: Eukaryota > Metazoa > Chordata > Actinopteri > Gobiiformes > Odontobutidae > Neodontobutis > Neodontobutis hainanensis. The sequence continues at coordinate 157,535 of JALDNG010000118.1, read as the reverse complement.
ACAGCATCCACAAAGTAAGCAGCTCAGTTTAGTCCGGCACAGTTCAGAGATTATTCCTCGCAGCAAGAACCTGAATAAGTGCATGTTTTCTCGGTCCTAACACACACACGCCTCTCTCTCGGGGCCACCCAGACAGTAAATGAGCCCACGGTTCACAATCACATCGCTACTTGTTTTCCCAATGGGACATTTCCTGTACTTCCTTCCTGTATGAGTAACATGCCTCCCTCTTCTCCCTCACCCATCAGCTCTGCTTTTTTAGGAGCCTCCTCTTCAAATGCTGCTTCTTCTTCCTCCACCACACTGTGTGAAAAATAAAAGAGAAGAAACACAAAGAGTGTTATTGAATGCCTTTAGGCCTCCATTGTGCGCGCCATCACAACAGATCTATTATAACAATGCTCCTGGTGAAAAGCTTGACACATTGTGATTTGTGTGTGTTAGCTATACGACAAACACGTCACTGTACGTGTAGATAGTGAAACAACCTGTTTTATTATAAAATGGCTGTCAGGAACTGTGATCCTGTCAAAGCAGTGCAGTTGGTTAAATAAAAGTTCAGATGTTGCATTGCATTGACTTTTGCAAAGGAATCGTTTGTAAGAAGCGGAACTTAGCCACTGTGAACAAAGACTTTGAACTGTTCACAAAGCGAGCCAAGTCCTGCTTCTTGGACAAACTAAATCAACAACACTGACTTTTATCTGTAAAGGTTCTCGTACACTTAACTAGTCTAGAAGTCATTTCAAACTCTTCATCAATTCTTTTCTCCTTTACATCATATTGTGTCGTCTGATAAGCTGTTTCCAGTTAGCATCATCTTAAAGAAACAGGTCTCACAAGCTCTAAACATACGCCCCTCTTCTTTTACTTTCTACAGTATGTTATCTGTGGGAATTCCTCTCAGCAATATCCCGTCTCCATCAGCATATGCCCCAGTTATGCTCCACAAGTGACACAGGAAAAAGGTGAGCCACTATGCCCTTCTCTCCTGCAACCATAAATAAGGATATAGACTGAACACATGTAAACATCTTTATGCATCAATAAACCAGTCCAGTTTTTTTACAATGTTTGTCAGTGGATTTTTAAAACATCGTAATACTCAGAAGCTAATGTTTGTCTTTTCAGCAGGAAAACCAGAAGTTTGACCATTCAATTCAGGGAAAGTTTTTCTTTGGCCTGTTACAAGACATTGATGTAAATGCAAACAAACAAGTTAATTTGGTGAGTTTGTGGACACACATCCTCTGGGTTATGTCTATAAACACTTTTGAACTCTATATCCTTCAAGCAAGTTTACAATTTTGCAGTCGTCAGGTACGTTTTGGCTGCAGCTGGTTGGAAATCCCTGGCAATGTGATTTATATGACATCACAACCAAATCACTCTGCCAGGAATCCCTCCAGCTACAGCGGCTCCTCTCAGCATCCAGGAAAGTAAAAAGTGTAACAAAAAAATAAAGGCAGTGGAAAAACAAATGGGCAAGACAAGCTGTATTCAGTGAGTAGGAAATAATGCAGGAGTATACTGTTGACAGAAGGTCACAGGTGTCTGTCTAAGCACACATCAGCGTGGCACAGCACATTTACTCCCTCAACACTTTGTAATCTGGGCTGTGTTTTAAATGTTAACACACGCAGTGTGGGCTAGGCCTATGAGCTGTGCTGGCAGAGTCGGCTGTCACCTACGCACCTGCACAAACACCAGTGTGTTCTATTTACTGTTATTGATTGAGGGCGAGAATGTGGGTGTGTTGACGAGCGCTCATTAGACTGAATAGAAGTGATCAATCACGTCAACGCATGTGGCAAGTCACACAGGACTAGGACAGGAGGGCTCTGTTTTCAGTAAAACAAGTGTCATGACAAGTTTTACCAGAAATTATATAGTGTGCATGTAATTGAACCTGAACGAGATCTGACGCTGTTTTAATTGTAGGTTGGATTTGTTTGTAATTATAACATGAAATGAATCATTTAAGCTCTTTTTCTAATGTTAATGGTCTTTTTTATGAACCCTATTAGAAATGTGATGAAATATCACACTTTAATTTTACACACACACACACACACACACACACACACACACACACACACACACACACACACACACACACACACACACACACATAAAAAAACATCATCATAAACTGTGCAAAATGTGTGTGTGCGTGTGTGTGCAAAATAGACATGACTTGATCTTGTTAATTTTCCGTATCATTTCAAATATCTAAAGAAATACATGGCTCCTACTTTTCCTTTTCACTAAATTTAAATTTGAACAAACCAGTGTGATTTAAGGCTCTGATTGGTCCATCTTCTGACATGAATGCAATTCTAGTCTTTTCAGATATGTAACAATAATGATTGTGTAGCAAACAATATACTGTTTTATATTTATTTCCACTGACTGACTAATTCTATGATATGTTTTTAGACACTATGCTATGATTGGCTTCTGCTGGACGTCACTGTCTATTATCAGACAATATGGAGCTATAGTCCTAAACTTATAACACGTTTGTTTCTTTTACAAAATATTTGCCTCATACCATTACATCTTAAGGTCTATTTCACATTTTCCCAAACATAAATGCTTTGTAAGAAAGCAATGTGGGTTCCTAAAATTTTGGCACCAAACTTCCTCTCACACTTGAGCGAGCCAAAGAGAACAGTCAGTGAAGAGCAGTGACGTAAATGAGGGAAAAAGACTTCCATTATTCTGTAGAACTTTCAAATGATCAAGCACTTTCAAGCAAAGATGTCCTTTAAAAGACATTTGGGAACAGAGTGAATCCAGCATCTAATGATCCTTAATGTGGAGTCTAATGACAACTGCAGGCTTATCTTTTTCATTCTAGAGCACACTGTGTGGTCGCTGGACAAATTGTGATTCAGTGGAACTTCTGCTAAAAGGCTGTGTGATTTTCCTTGAAGGAGTAAAGAAGTGCACGTGCCCTGCTTTAGCAAATATTTATTTCAGCGCAGTATTTGATAGAGCAGGAAATATGAGTCAGTAATCCTTGGTAAACAGCTGGCTTCCTGTCCCTCTGACACTGATATTCAGAACCCAATGTTATTTATCTGCTGCTGCTGGTCTGGACTTTCTGAAAAATGCGCACGTCAGTCAGGTTCAGTCACTGCAGTTCACTTTGACGTTACTGACAGGCAGCTGGTGGCAGTTTGGGACATGGGACAGTGAGAAGAAAAGTGGGAACAGCATAAAAAGTCAAACAGACATAGCTGTCTGTTTATCTCACGACTATGTACAGAGAGCAGAAAAAACTGTATGCAAAATGAGTTGTCCTCGCAGAACACTTTAATGAGCAGTACTATTATAAAAAAAACACTGAAACTTAATGTGATGAAGTTTTTTTTCACATGAATACAGTTTGTCACAGTAATAGAATAAAGCAATAATATTAAAAGAAAGGACGGGGAACAACACCAAGTATGTTCGATGATGATAAGACCCAGGATAAGCTATAGCTAAAGGCGTTGTCTGCATGGCATAACTTAACCTTTTCTTCTTGCTACACTCCTTCAAACTTTCCCACCCTCGGTCCCATTAGAATGCACTCACAGCTGGCTGATAATAATAGCTCAAAACCAGTCAGCGTCTCAGAGAGCTGTGACAGTCAATCAGTGTAATCCAATAGCCTGGCACAGTCTGGCTTTCTGTCTCTTTGTCTCTCTGCCTTTATCTGTTATTCACCAACCTGCAGCGGTATTTTTAGACTCTGATGGACCCTAATGCACTGCCACCACTGCACTGCATTAATGCAGGGGAAACAAACTTGCATACAGACTCCCTCTACATGGCCCTCAAGTAGGACCCAGCCATTTGAAGTCAGCGAATATAAACCTCCCCTGATTTTAGGATTTTTAACCACAAAGGTTTGATCATGTCTTCAAAACCACACTCACATGACAACATTACAATGGGCCATACATTTCCAGCCGTATAGAAGTTGCTCTCTGCTCGCCTGTGGCTGCCTTCTGCCCACAACTGTTTGACAGCTAAATGAGCAACAATTGGCCTGGCTGTGCTCCAGAGCAGCTCAGCTTCTCAATAACAGCAGGAAGTGGCTACATGACTAAGGTCCTCCACTCAGATTAAGCTCAGCTCTGCAGTGTTTCTTCTCCATGCTTTTCTGGGATCCTTCCTTTTACAATATTACTAATACAAATGGCTGAGGGAGACTCCACGCAGACAAAATGTTTGTAAAAATCAATATAAAGTTTCCCTTAAACTCTGTTATAACAAAGGTATTCATAGCAAAAACACTTTCCTTAATACTTAGTGGCCATTTGATTGAATAAAAAGCTTGTGCACTCAAAGATACAAGGCTTTTCTTTCAGTTGTCTTTCAGAAATGTGATGTTGGTCTCTTCAGTCGTGGCTAATAAAGAACATTTTTCAAATATTGGAAATAGCAGGTTAAATGAAGCATGCAACATCTTTTACAGATAAAAGGAAGGCATTCTAAATGTTTCTATATATATATAAAAATGTATTTTAAGCTTTTATTTGTACAGACAGTAGGCTCAATTTGTTTTTACCTAAACACTAGAAACCTACAGCAATTTCATCAGAGCCCTAGGCTTTTCTGCAGGGCTATCACACACACAAAAAAAAATTCTATATCCACAAGTGCAGACATGTCCTTTTAGAATAACAGTTAGAAGGTGTGCAGTGAATGGCTTTCAGCTGCTTTTCCTTTAATGACGAAGATGGGCACATTTGAAACACAAACGATTGCTACACTAGACCTTTGAGCACATGCATTCATCAGGCGGCAAAACATTAGCAGCTGCCACCTCAGACTGGGAATGCATTAGGCCGACACCCTACGCACGTCCTGGCTTCATGTATGAGAGCTCTGAGCGCATGCCAAACAATCTACACTCTTCCTCAGTTTACCTTTTCACTCTGTGCTTAGACCAGCAGCCAGTGCCCTTCTCTTGTGATTACCCCGTGATTTAACAGCCTCAGCTGTGATGCAGTTTGGCTAGACGCTTTTTTTGGGACTAAAGCCAAGGGCACACATGATTGGTTGGGGTCTGTCTGGGTTGGGCTTGCTCATAGCGAGGTTATCCTAGCTTGACCCGCAGCCTTTAGTAGCCTGTGCTTTAAAAAAAAACAGCTGGCTTTGGTCAGATAACCTTACTCATCATGCGTTGGACCAGGGTTGGATTTACAATGCTGTGGCTTCACTGAACTTTCTGGGAGGTTTTGTGAAGAGAAAAGAGAGCGAGCAGCAGACAGGAACAGGAAGAGTTAGGCAGACAAACAGTACAGTGGGCAGACATGATGTTTGAGCACACAGCGGCAGGACACAACAGATCAGCTTTAGAAACAGCAACATTTAACATCTCATAGCCTTGGGCTACTTCTCCACAGCTGAGTACCAAGTGACAAAGATTAAGCTACACAAAAATGCTAAATTAAGTAAGAAGAACTTTTACATTTACATCAGCACAAACCCACCTTTTGTATTTGTTACTATAATTGGCCCAAACTCCACTGACATTAATACTAACATGTTTTTGTAAGCTGATGTCTTTATTGTCCCATTGTGCTGCCTGTGCACGAATGAATGTCCAAACATAGCTGATATAAATTCTGTAGAATTGTCAACACATGCGTATGGCTATGCTTAAAAAAAGAAAAGCCTAATTACAAGTCATGGAAGGGCTTTGCATTTTCCTGTGAAATAAATCAGTTCGGATAATACGGTTGGGGTTTGGGCCACTGCAGTTAAATTACTGCAGCAGAAAAAGCCATTGCCCACTAAATCTGTTACAGACCCAGGATATCTGAGGCCTATTTACCTCAGAATATGAGACCAAGGGAAGTCTATTTAAAGGCCCGCTTTGGACTGGATCAAGCCTGGACTGGAAAAGACCAAATGAATGCTTCCTGAGCTTAAAACCAAACCAAGCCTTTAACTAAGACCCAGAGCTATACATCCCATGCCCCCAAAAAAACCAAACAATAGAATGCTGATTTTATATTATAAAGACATTATAAAATATTAAATACTGATTTATAGTGGTTTCCATTATAGGATCTGCAGTGTTGTTTACTCATTCTTGAATTAATGTTTTGTGTAGTATATTTAAAAGTAATATATAAAAAAAAAACAATTCTTCAAAAGAGTGTACACATGCTTTATACATACAGTTCACCTAAAATAAAAGAGGTTGATTGTTAAAGCTAAGCAGCAGCACCCATCTTACTTTCCCACACATAAATGTAAGTATACAGGGTTTACAGCGGCTCGGAAAAATGCAATAAAAAGGCCTTTCTGTGAATGCAGCCATGTGTGTGAGTTTAAAAGAACTTCCTGTAAACAAGAACGAAGAGAACAAATACTCTCACACTCGTCCAACGCTCTGCTTGGAATTAGCTTTGTTCTCCTGTGTCTTTTACTGCATTTTACATATGCTACAGATTGTTGACTCTTCTTTTTCATTGGGCCTGTCCTCAGAAAACCTCACTTATTTAAAATGTATTTATTAATTACGTTTGGACAAGATCTGAACTCTGCGGCGCCCTAAACTTACAAAAGTCAATGAAAATTATTATTGCTATTGGTGATGCCCTTGTTAATGAGAAAACTCAAAGTCCGCCATTTTGTGTCCTCAGCAATTTACCTCTTTTACTACAAAATTTGGCGACAGGGCACATCAACAGCCCAATAAGTCAAAGTGCTTGTGAAATATTGCATTTAAGGCAAATGGTTTCCACTGTAAACACTAAATAACAAACTCAATGGACAAGGCCTGCACAGTGTCTCACTACACCTCCGTGTTTTTAATGTATACACAAATCCTACGTAGTTTTAAAACAGCTGCGTGTTGGACTATTTTCTTTTTTTTTTTATTAACAGAACATAAAATAAACTCAAGCTTTTTATCAATGAATTCATTTTTGTCCTAAAGCTACATGCTGAATCTAAGCTTAAGTTCATTTAATGTGATTTAAAAGGGTGGGGGTGGGGGGACTTCACTTTGTGGCTGCACTAATTTGTCAAGTTGACGTCCTTTTGAGGGTTAAGACGAGCTTAAGTGACCTGCACTGGCTCAACTCTAGGACAGGAGGAACGAGGCAGGTGTGCTTTTTTTCAGCAAAGCGCCACGTGTGTTTTCGCAGCAGCTCTCTGGACAGCATCAGCCTGGTTTTGAGCCCAGTGAGAAAAGGCAGACGGAGCAGTAACAGTTCAGTCCTTTTAGAAGCCCTTTGTGTGTGAATGTGAGTGAAATGATGTCAGGTGGAAAAGCCCGGTGACTCTCTCCGTCTGGGTCAAAGTTTAAAAGTAGGAAGGAAACACGACACAAGCCACCTGCTTTGTATTGTCTTATTCATTAAAACCATAAACTGTTAAGTAACTTTTATTAATAAGCTGACCTGTTTTCAAATTACACTTACGTTAACATAGTTGGTAAAATTATTAATTGAAAAACTGACTAAGAAAAACAAAGCTAACTTAAAGGCAAAGCAAACAAAGACACTATGTGCGCTCATGAGAAACAGCAATAGTCCTGTAACTGTTTACGCTAACCAGAAAATTCACCATAACGTATCTTAGACAAGTCACAATGTCTAAAATAATTTCTGCAACGTATGGAGGAAGCTAAATAATTGGCTACAGCTAATCAATAAAATACGTGTTCATGAGAAAGTTAGCTGCTCATTTATTTCTAACGGGGAAGCTAACTAATTGGCAAAGCTAACAGAGAGAATATGTGTGCTCATGATAACGTATATTAACAATATTTAAGCTAACAGGAAAATGTCATGTGCTGGGAAAAAAGAAAATACAATGCACTAATTAAGTAGCTTGGAAATGTTAGCTTAAAATAAGGATAATGAATGAGTCAAAATGGCTGCCACACACACTTTTTTTTTTTTTTTTTTTTTTTTTGATTCTTCAGTTATCCACGTTTTTCTCCAAATTCACATTAGGATGCAAACCTTGAATCAACCCGCTCCGCTGTCGGATCAGCGATAAATGATGGAGATAAATGTCACAAAATAAATGTTTGTGTCACCGTAAGTCACATTTTTTAAGCGCTAAATTAAAGTTGATGCTTTACAGAGGCATGTGTTTCCTGTTATTTCAGAACTAAGGAAGGCATATCAAGGCTGTCAGACTTAGCTGCTGATTGACACATGGGTTTTCTTAATAACAGTACATTTCAGTTCTCATATGGACAATTAGTCAGACTTATTCACAACTTTCTAAAGCTTAGACACTTAAAAAAAAGCAAATACAATGCTTTAGGTTAATTGGATGCAGCGCTGTACTCTTAAGGACAGCACTCTTTACAAAAGCCTCAACTTACAAAGTTCACTCACCTTTTTTTCTGATATGGTAAGAGCTCTAATACTCACTTTGTGAAAAAATGAAAACAAAAGAAAATTCCAATTGTTACGTAAAGTCAGACAACTCAGCTCAGGCCTTAGATTGCTCACAAAAACACAGCACACACAGCTCGAGTCCAAGTTAAAATGTGCTCCAGACTTGTGCTGTTTGCTTTGCTCCACCTCCTGTGAAGTCAGTCCTCTTCAAGTTGAAGGGTGTGGACTGTACTCAAAGCTACAAGTATGAGAGGTCCACATCATTCACAGTTTGAAAAAAAAAAAAACCACACCCATGGAACAAGAGAGGGAGAGAGACACTCTAAATTTTTCCCTAAATAACAGCGGAGGAGTGAGTGAGGAAACTTCTGGTTTGAGGGTCTCCCACAGCCCTGGAATAACCAGCCTCTGAATATTATGACGCGGTGCACAGGCATTCATTTCAGGATGTTTATGTTATTCTCTGATCTTTTAAGATGGCGGTAGGCAGGTTAGTAGGGTAGGTCGGCGTACGGTGGGCCCAGGCTTTAAACATTAGATTACTGAGATAAAAGCCATGGGTTTGTCGCTGTGTTTATGAACATGTGTGTACTTTAGCGTGTCTATAGTTTGAGGCCGCCTTTGTCTCTATGTTGATGGCAACCAGCTGCCATCTCTTTCCTGTCTGAGTGGGTATACAATCCATGCTATAACGCGGTAATCATACAGTATGCCTACATCTGTTTAGCGTTACCCAAACACACGTGCAATCCCAGAGCAATTCTCCTGCTCCTGCTGTTTATTTGATCTCACTTTATTATAACATAACATAGGGCCCTTCAGTGGCTGCTTTCATCCACTGGGCTTTTTACCGTTTCATGAGAGCGCAGCGTGGTTTGGCACAAATTGTGTTTTATTTCTGCCAGACGCACTGCCATGTTCCTCTTTAAAACTCTGTTTATATCTTGGTCAGTTGTGAATTAACATCAAAACTCACAAATTCGACAGAAAACAAGAGTTTGCATTAACTAGTAATGTACGAGGGAATCTAAATATATCCTTTCTTGTATTAGGACGGTGACTGTATCTGAATGCATATGTTATGTTCTCAAAAATCTCTTGCGTAATTGTACATATGGCCATTTCCTTCTTTATGAACATAATAAACCAGCTGTCTAACTTTTTTTTGTCTAATCGGCAAAAACTCAAACAATTTAAAGCTTATTTTTAAGGTCAGGCTATGAACCATTGCAAAATATGTCATAATAAATACATTTTTATCAGCTTTACTCCAAGGTCTGTATCTGAGGTCCATCTGTAGATTATTGCATCCTTACTTATGATTTTGGGGCAAACATAATGCAAAGGTCCTAAAGATATCTTATAATATATTTTTGAAATGACCTGAGGTGCACTGTACTGGATAGCAAGAGCATGGGAGCAACAGCCCCTCTGTGTTGTCTGAATGCCCTTCTTTTACTTCCATGGCTTCTCTATAGGCACTCCTTACAAAGACATGCAGAAAGATTATCTAAATTTCCCCTAGAGAATGAATGTGAGTGTAAATGATTGTCAGTGTATGTCTCCGAGTGTGAGCCAGGGTGTAACCAGCATCACACCCATAGCAGCTGGGATAGGCTTCAGCGACCTATAAAGGATTATAAATGAACAAGACATAACCTTCACTAATCCCAATGTGTGATAAAATACGTTTGATTTTCTTCTTGCAAAGTTTTATTCCAAGCCAAACAAAGCAGACTTGAGACTGCATTTGTAGCTCGTGCGTGAAAGTAAACAACACCTTTTCCTCAACTGTTTTATATTTCCTTTGCAGTGACTTCCTCAGTTTGATGTGAACAACAGGTTTATGACGGCGCTTATATTGGCGGGATTTGCAGCAAATCAATCATAAACTGGTCACTGAAACCAGACGGAGTCTGTTTGGACAATAGCCAAGGCGGGCAATGTTTGTCCATCAGTTTCTATTTATGTCTAAATATTATGTTGCTAGGGTACGGACATCTCTATTGAAAGTGATTAAATTAATGCTAACAATCCGGCGTGTGCATATATGACAAATCTGATGACACATACTGGAGGAACACAGTAACGCAATGGTGGAAACCCTTTACAGAGACAGTGCCAAACCACAAAAGCTCTATAGTAAACTGTTTATTTGTCTGTACGTCATCATTTACTAAGACTAAATAGATGCTTAGATATTGACAAGCCTTTCTGAAGGAGCCACATAAAGTTTCATCTCACAAAAAAAAAAGCTTTGGAAACAAACTGTAAAAAGACTTACTGAGTTAGAAACATTGCCCAGATGGTAAAAGCAAAAAGCAACAATGTGAAATCTTTTCTGATGCTTTAATTCTTGTTTAATTGTGTATTGTTTTGCCTCTTTACAGCGGATGTTTTTAAGACGCACAGTGTAGTGTTGTGTGTATGACTCACAGCGGTGCAACCCCACCCTACGTGGGCGGTTGATTTGTCTGCGCTATTCGTCTGAGGCAGAGTATTTGGCCTCTGTGTCAGTGTGCCTGTCCCAGAAAGAGTGGATCATATAACTGGCCTCTTTGTTCCAAATGTCACTCCACTCAAAAGAAAGAGAAGGGATCCCTCATTCGCTCTGGTCTTTTCCTGTGGAGGCTCCGCTGCTGACAGCTACTGCAGTGAAAGGAAAAGGAAGAAAAATGTGTGTGTTTTTTTAATTTAGCTAATTAACTGTTAAGTGTTTATGAAGCATAAAAAGTTTCATAAAGATGGTGTGGTATGTGGTTGATTTAAATTTTACACACACATAAAAGCGGTGCACATCAAATGAATGCTCTTCATTTTGCAATTACGAAAGTTTCCATTGTAGCCTGACAAGATGTTTACTTCAAATATTTGTGACTGTGATTTAGTTTTATAAATGTATAATTAAAGATGCATTACGTAAAATTGTGTCCTATATGAACAGAATGAAACACAGCACTTAAAGTTAAATAAAATTACATTTAAAGCTCCACAAGCAACACAAAGAAAGAAATGAAGAAGTTTTATTTCTTCTTGTTCCTGTTTCTACAGCTGCCCTTAGAGGACAAACTTCTGCTGGTGGAAAAGCAAACTTGTGTTTTCTTTTTGAGCACACATTTATGCATACATTTAGAGCCTTGTATAAAACCCTTTTTGTTTTTAATTATTTTAAAAGGAAGAATAGTGTTATGTTTTTTACTCATGCTCTGTGGTCTGGTTCCTGTAAATAGTCCAAATTCTACTAAAGTTCTGTATCATGCTGTGCAAATAAAATTATTCAGTCAAAGATATAGTCATCCCTTCTACCATCACAGATTTACAGTCAGACTTTAATAGAGCGTCTTTCATTAAGTCTGTAACCACATGTTTAGAAAATGGTCAAACACGTTGTGTAATTACAAAAAGATGACACTGCTTTTATTTCCAGTTTATTGTAAATAACACTTAAGTTCAGACTCTTGAGGCCTGAGGCAGGTATCTTCTCACACAATAAACAAGAACAAATCCATTTAGTCCTGTCCATTTAGTCCCACTTACTTAATCCCTACCATTAATTTTGCCCCTTTGGACATGTCCTCTCCACCCAGAATCATTTAGTATTTCATAAAATTGATATTAAGGCCTTTTTCCCACTCCTAATAGAGATGGATTTATATTGTATTCTTGGAATGTGAGCAAGGTGCCTTCAGAATATATACAGTATATTGAAAAAAAATATCCTCCAGGCCTTGGGTCTCTACAGCGGCTGCTCCTGTGTTTGGCATTGCTCATCGTACATAGTGTTTAAAAATAGAACCTTTTTAGGAAGTTTCTCTATGGGCAAACCATTTCATTCATGCATCTATGACTCTGTCTGTGTTTAACATGAGAGTAAAATCATTACAGTTACAGAGTTTTTAAAGTGCTTCTAACATCATTTTCTCTAATTAAATAGAAGGCCTTAAAATACAGCTTGGATTTGGAAGAAAGGCTTGATTAGGCCATTCAAAACAGTGAATAATAATGCATGATTTTGTACTGTTGTGGTTGGAATTTTATCTGATTGATACAGTGTCCCGCTTGTGCTTGTGCTCATGTCACATCATGCCTTTTAATTAAGGCGTAACAATGAGTACAGTGCTGCATGTCAGCGTTATGCCATAAAACAGTGTTTATCAGTCAATTATGCAGGTGCAAGTCCTAATGATTGAGAAATAATGGAGCAAAGTTTGCTAAGGGCAGTTTTTGTTTAGTTTTATGATTTATTGAAACTCTTTTGTATTGGTTGTATTGTAGTCTGTAAAGTAAAAGTCAAAATCACTCTTAAAAATAAAAAAGTCATTGTACTTGTGCTTCATGATGTAGTTATGTTCCAATGACACTTTGCATAACCCCATTTTAGTTCCAGCAGCATCTGGCAAAAACACTGTGTCAATGTGTCAACTCATCTAAACATTAATAAAAATGAAGAAAACAATCTTGCACAAAATAAGACAGTTGCAGGAGCACTGTGGCCTTTGTTCGTTGTGTTTTCTGTTATAAGTCTGCACTGCTCATGTCCTAACGCTTTGAAGTTTCATGCACAAAGCTGTAGGAGCAGAGTTGGGAGGCAGGAGGATCAAGTGAGTGCAATGGGGCCATGTGGGCCTCTTAATTTCTCTTTAATAGCCGCCATTAAGCCTCAGTCGCGAGTGTCGGGCCAGCAGGGTTAGCCGCGCTGTTGGTTGTGGCAAACAGCATTTAAATAGTTTGCCATAGCAGACTCAGGATTATAATGTTACAGTTTTTTAAAATAATCTCCATCCCTTTTAGCAATTCCTTAACACCAAATCAGAAATAAAATATTAAGAAAAAATGAAATCTTTGACTATACTGAAAGAATGATTGCACTTTCTGAACCAACCTAAGGTAAGTCTGTTTTGTACTTTTACAAGTTACACTACATTGAAAGTTGGAAACCTGTTGGAACATTAGGACAACGGAGAACAAATAAAAATGCATGAAAAGGTATTTGTGTAATAGTCTTTAACTGAGTTTCTGTAGTTTGGTCGAGATGTGCAGTTTCAGAACCTAACCTTTACAGGGAGTCAGTACCTCCATGACTTATACAGAATAAAACAATGTGTATATGAGAAATCCCCAGAGGGCTCCATAAACAACACAGCCTGGAAGCACTGAAAAGTCAATAAATCATGGAAATCAGGCTTGCACGTTAAAATTCATAAACACATTCATATTTCTTCAGTGTGCAGGAAGAAAGAAAAGGCTCTTTTTTATGTGTGTTCTTGTGCCAGGCATCTTTTCACTTCTCCTGCAGTTAGTGGCAAGCGAACAAAGGTCAGATTTAAAATGTATGACTTAAAGGCAATGTGGCAATATGGAAACACTTAAACAGAGGCTGTCCTGCTTCAGTTGTCCGAGATAAAAGTGGAGCAATGTGTCACTAATCGTTTTTTAGAGAGGCTAATTACTTTTGTCACTTGGAATACTTCTAATGAGGACAAGGCATTAACATTTAAATCATTACACTGCAGCCTGGAGCGAATTATTCTCTTATTAATAAAGCAGATACGTACACGTTTTATGTTTTTTCTAAAGTAAAAACAGCTCTGAGCTTTGCAATACAGCAGAGATATGGGTACCATGAGTTCAAACTATGCAATCACAACTTTTTATCTCAGGCTCTGGCTAAAGCTCTCTCTTATTGACTTAATGTCTATTGAACTATGTGCTTGTGTTAATACAATCTAGTGTTTTACAAATATATAACAACCAAAGTATTGATTATTTAAAAAGCCTGAAGCTTTTGAATATGATTAGTTTAAAAATCCATTTTAGTTGGGGCCATAAAGCCATGGCTTGCAGAAAATAACTAAACTTTTTTTTAAGCAATATTAATTATTGTGATAAAAAATCTTTAATTCTTCAAACTGTGTAGGACTTATTTAGTTCATGGGCAACATACAGCCCAATTTGATCTCAAGGCTATAATAATATTAACCTATATAACCTATAAATCAAATAAAACATTTTTCCTCACCTTTTTCACCTCTTATCAATTGCAACAAAAAAAGCCATTGTTGGCAAAATCCTTTAGCATGTATATTTTCACAAAATCCTCACGATATGGCTTTGATGCTAATGCTATTGGTAGCAATAATGCAGCTAACTTTTACTGCTGCATCACTGTCCTCATGGCATCATGGCAATGCATCATGGCATCAGGTCAATGGGTAAAACAATTATTTCCACAGACTTGCTATTGCCAGGCGGACTGTACCCTCTGCTCCAGATGTTAGACTTTAACCATCAGTAACCAGTCACCATGTCCAATTTTGTTCATATTTATTGCTCAAGTCCCTTTTTTTCTCCACAACCAAATGTTACATCAAAACTAAATCAGTAGAAAACTTCTATTAATAGTACAAGGCCTTCATTAGCTTTTACATCCCTTTCTGCTCAGTAGATACATGTTTTTGTGCATACCAGTCTATAAATAATGATGATTATATTTACATACAAAACATCTCAGGCTACAATAAACTACATGGCTAAAGTTTAGGCTTTTTGTCTGGACAGGAATTCAAAATATATCCAAATGACTCAATCAGACAGGTTTAGACAATACGCTGATGACTTGCCTCTATTTATCTAATTGACCCGAACCACACCTGACAACTCCAGCAGCAGCAGCCGAGCCCTCTGTTCAATGGGTGACAGGAAGAATGTGGTGGAAAATGTAAACATCATGAGTCACATTGGGGCACATGTCAAGTTTCAAAATGATATGTGAACAAGCAGCAGTGCAATGGGTCATAGACTCACAAATTGGAACCATTTACCATGATTTTTTTTTTTGTTTATAATACCATCATTGTGTCTCGTGGTACTCATTGACAGATGGGTATCGGGTTGCAAATGTCTTGGTCGCTCATTTTCAAGTTGTTAAACCTAACTCGACGGCAGCGGCTTTGAATTAGAACATGTTTGCTAGTTACTCCGTTTTTTTTTTTTTTTTTTTTTTTATGCACACATTTTTTTTATTTATCCTCTCATGGATCAGAACAAACCATTGTGTTGCATTACTAGCGTCTTAATGTGACATCTTCGTGAGAATCTGTGTCAGCCGTTGAAAGAGATGGATTAGTAATTGGCTTTTTAAGAACTATGATGGATTACTTCCCTGATTTGATTAATATCAAATGATGGATGGCCCTCAAAGCAGATGCATACTTTGGATAACCACCTCCTTGTCCATGTGTTCCAGATGTACAGGGCAGGCTACTCTATTCTAAATACTGGGAGCTAGGAGCGTCTTCCACAATGAATCCATCTGGGTGACTTTACCCACACTGAATATATTGTATTTGCTCTTTTTGAGATGATAATGTATGTATGTATGTACAGTATAATATGTATCAACTCGAGTTTGCTATAAACCTTTCAATATCTGTCTTAAATTATTACTTATATCTTCAGCACTTTTAAACCAAATTTATAAATGTCAGGTTAAATGTAATTCTAGGCCTATAAAGGACATATATTTTATAACCTGTGCACAACATGAGAACAGAACATTTATTTCCACATTGTGGTGACTGACAGGTGTAATGCAACCTGATTGCCAGATAAAACTGCTCCACAGAACATAGTCTGTTCCACAGTAGCATCTGGGAGGGCTCCTGCTGAAAGCGTTTGCAAAAGGGCAGGTACTTTCAATGAATACCTCGTCAGTGATCGGATTTATTGCTACAGTTTATCCAAACATACATCATCTTCAAACCTTAAACAGGCCCAGACCAGTCAGTGCTGCCACATCATTGGACACAACGAGTGACAAAGACAGGGTTTAGAGGCCGGTACCCGCCCAACATCATCACCAAGTGTTACTGTATGTATTTATATATGTATTTAAAATGGATGAACAATAGTTATAGAACAGTTTATTTGAATCTTACATTGCTTGAGAAATAAGAAAAGATATTAAAAAGTAAAACAACTCCCAAACCTACAGCCTACTATAAGCGAGCTGTCATGGGAGAACTGAGTGGAGACAAAAGTAACTTAGGAAGCAAAATATTGTACTGCTATGGATGGGTGACCTGCAAAATGAGTTTGTACTTTAAGATCAAAATGGATTGAAACAAAATTCACCACTTTAGCTTAATTCCCTTTGAAGGTTTTTCATATAAGAGGTAAAAGTCTTAAACTCAGATTACCCCAGAGGAAACTAGCAATTTTATCTCGGGGAATAAGTGTTCTACTGCTGTGGCAAGCTGTGATAGTTATAGCCTTGCTGTGTAACCTTAATATTTTATACCTAACTGAACGGCTCATATACAGTATTGCTATGCGGTGGTCTGTTCCAAGAAAACTCTTTCAACGGTTTCTAGTTGACAACTGCACGTATGCTTTTTCACTGAAAGTACACGGGGAAAAAGACATTGCCAGTCAGTTAATAGCTATATTTTGTCAGATTTTCTGTAATTACATAGCTGTACAAATGTTATGGTTACAGGCTTGTAGGTGAATGAATGGAAACTTTGAACAAAACACTAAGTGCGTGAGAAAAAAGCATCTGAATCGGGCTTGTTTGGGTTGAAACAAAGTTGAAAAAAGGCATAGTCGACAAAGCTGCACTTCATAAAGCCCTGGTTCATTCAAAACAATGAAGTAAGCAGATGGTGAAAGTTCCACTGTTCGGGAATCTTTACTTTTTTTAATTGATTTACAGGCAGCAAACCACAATATATAAAGATATTTTAGATGTAAACCAGCTAAGACAGTTTTTAAACTAATTTAAATCATAGCGGTGCAACAATTTCACCCCAACCAAAAGCCTGGAAAAAACATTTCAAAATTATAGCCTGTTGCATAAACAGTTGAAATCATGACGCCTCTGTCTTTATGTGCTTTGTCTGTTTTTGTGAGCTGACAATCCTAAAATGCTCATAGATGATGGCTTGAGTTGCACCTGGAGACTGCTGGGGACGGCTGGGAATACGGGAAGGCTTTAGTTTTGCGTGAGCTGTGCTTGTGGATATATCTGTTGGCATCTGGCTCTGATTTCCTCTCTGCATGTCACAGGCACACAGGCTTTGAGCATGAGTCACTACGCTCGAAGCTCCAGGGCATCGTGCTTGCTCTACAGACACAATACAAGAGCGCGCAAATGTCACGACCATTTTGACAATGTCGCTCTGACACCAGGTCGTACTAATGCCACTCCAGACTGCTTACGCTGTCATTACTCCTTGAAATAAAAGAATAAGTTCACCTTTGACATCCGTCTCTCTTCAGGGGACGGTGATGTTTGAATGTTTGTGCCCCACAGTGACTGGGATTGCTTCTAATTTGCACAAAATGTCAGTGACCACATTCTCATGAGGCAAAAACACAAAGTCTCCTGTAAACACAATGAAAACCACTGTCGAATGATTTAAAAAAGGGCACCACTCAAAATGCGATATATTAATATTTAAACAGCTCTAGTTTTAGGGGATTACACATCAGACAATGATACTGTTGTGATTCCTACTCTTCGTTTATATCATCTTGAACTGTTTCAAATAAATTACATTATAATTCTTTGAAAAAACTGCCAAAGGGGGCAAGTTTTTTGTCCCTTGTTTTTGAGTCACTGTGTGGGAATGACACTTGTGCCAGAGGCTGCATATGATTTTCAAGAGCCATTTTGAGATTCATGGCACTGACAATAACATACAACTGACTCACACACAGGCCTAGAAATTTAAACTCCACCTATTAGGAATTGAGTAAAATAAAATCACGCAATAAAAAGGCACAAGCCATGCTGTTAAGGGAAAATAAAACAGCCTCGCTTTAAATTATACAGTAATAATGAAAATTAGTATGTGTGGTATTCAGATCATTATAGTAATAAGTAGTGTAAAAATCAATGGAAACAAAATTATACTCTTTACTCTGTCATTAAAACCAAAGGCAAATCTGGACATGTACAAATTAAAAGGTGCAAATTGAAAGTCGTAAAGGTTAACACATTGTTCAAAAAGTAAACGTAAACTAGTCTTGCTATGATTTTATTATGTTTTAAGTGCACAAATTTAAGTCTGAGCTAACACAATTACACCTACATACACTGACAGAGAAACATTTGTCTTCTCCAGTATTTTTAGAGTCAGTTAACCAGCCTGCCACCCTGCACTCGTTTTTGGTCCCTGTTATAACACTGTATCGACTGAATTACTACAAATAGTGTTTTGCCAACTGAGGGTCAGACAGCTGTGACCCACTCATGTCTGCACCTCTGTCCAGTCCAGTCCAGCTGGTCCTGAATGTCCACGGGACCAGGTCACAGGCTGCTGATGGCGACCAGATGCTTAAAAGACACGCAGCGTAAATGCACACAGACTTGGACTTGCCTCATTCGACCTTACTGCTCACTTTTTGTTTACTTCAGCTCTGTGGAGAAGAAGTCAACTCCCACTCAAAAAAGCAGGACTTTTTGCTCCGGCGTCGGTAATGTAATATTAACATAACATTTAATAAAAAATGAGAAAATTTATTTATAGGATGTACTTTTTTTTACTGTTGTTCAGTCTCTAGGAGTGGGTTATGAGGACTTGAGTTGCAGAGGGTCAAGCGAATGGTGCTTCCTTTTAGTTTATCACATTGTAACAGCTCAATCTCCTGCTCATTTTAGTCTTACATGACAATAAGTGGTACTAGAGACACTTTAATTAAGTATACTCATTTTAAATAAAGGCTACATAACAACACCTTCCAGACTGTAACCATTGTCATTATAGACCAAAGTTAGCATGTAGCTAGTTTTAGTTCATGATACCTCAAGTTGGCTGCTGAAAACATGACTCCTTGTTTCAGAAAATGCTAAATGAATCTATTTAAAAACTTTTAGAGCTGCTTCAGAAGATTTTGCAAAGAAGAAAAGAGCCCTGGATGGAAGGAGTTTTTAAACAGTTCGTAAGATGGGATGGGTTCTTCTTCTGTTGTTAGTAATTATCTTGATGGAATATATTTTAAAGATAATTACAATAAATAGGCCTTCAGTGGAGTCATCAAATATGTATTCCAGTTGAATGAACGTTTTCTGAAAAGTTGGACAATAAAATCATAAACCAAATGCACATTTTCCAGATGGATTCTTGAATCTGAAATGTTAAACTCAAGCTAAAAAAAATATTGACTCTGCAGTGTTTCACACAAGTTGTCAGATTTGCTTATGAGAAGAAATTTAAATGTGTGCAATTACAAAAACACAGACAAAGATCTCAAACAAACACTGGCTCTGATATCTGTTAACTGTAACTCCAACTGTCGGTGAGTCATTGCCGGTATAAACTCTGCTATTATCGTTTCATACTTTCTCTCATTACTCATGCCAATGAATGGTTTGGACGGGCCCTTTGACTGTTGGGTTTGACCAGCTGAACTGTGCACCTCCCTCCCCAACAACAACATCGGAGCAGAACATCAGGACAAAACCCGGGGAAAATGAAACCAGTTGTGACACACAGAGCGGTGATTTGAGATACAAGAAGGAAAGTAATCTTTTATGTACTAGCTACTGTGGGGCAGCCATGTTTTGTAAACGCCACATAGAATAAATAGTCCGGACAAGAGGGTTACAACTGGTAAAAACGTGACATGAATGAAATGAGACAGAAGTTTGCTTACCTTTTTTTTTATCTCTGCAACAGAATAGCTCTTTCCTGGAGCCTGTGCAGCCTGAGTGTTTTGGGGATCTGGTTGGTAGTGCCTCTGGTAAAATGTGCTGGCGGTCTGCCTGGTGTTCAACTACAACCATCTGGGGAGATAGTGGGAAACAGATTCACTACTATGAGCTTTTCGCTGATGATTAGTCATTTTGTTGCTGCGCTTTTCATTTTGCAACGCCTCTTTACTTGTTTTCTTGAGATTTTGGGATTGTGACGGAACTAAAACTATATACTATTTTTGCCCACATTGAAAAGGACTTAAGCGAATTTGGTGGATTTTCTGTGACCTAAGGTGTACAAGAGGTTAAAATGCACAGAAGGAAAATGTTCTATTGGGGTTGGCCTGAGCACTATACATTTTGCTTTATTGCCTTGGCTTAACTTAGATCTTAATATACTTCTGAAGCCTAAAATATATAAGATAGTGTAGTAATAACAGTGTAAAATTAAATATTCAGTATTAATTAAACAAGGGGCAAAAAAAATGGGAAGGTTAATTTTTACAATTAAAAATATTAAACAGCATTATGTGCAAGTGAGTTGTATTCAGGTTATTGGCTAATAAACAAAAATGATACAAATGACACAGATAATGAAGCTGTACACAACCAACACAACAACTATTTTTACCACCATCTTAATAGTTGGTTAGCTCTACTGTTTCTCTCCAGAAACTCATTTCATTCGTCTGGAGCAGGAGCTACTATAAAAGGCTTTACGGTATGAGGACCACCATGAGTGCCAGTCTCTGTTTGTTATTCCAGGCAACTGCGCAGCCCGATAGGCCTCCAGCACCCGCGAGCCGTCTCGTTCAGACTCTTTCTCTCTGATTCCCTGCCATAAACCGTTCCCCGCAACTTAATCTGTCCGTGTTTTGTCCTTTACCCCCTCCTCTTCCATCTCATTTACCCGTGAGTCATCGCTGTGGTTTGGACAGGGGATCAAGAGAGTGCGCATGCATGAATCCAAACCGAACAGAGCTAAACCCAAGAGTTTTAAGGGAAGCCTGCTCACAAACCGCTAAAACATTTCTTGATTTAATTATGTGCCAAAGTCGCCCTTTAGCCATTTTCAGATGGTGATGAAGAAGAAAGTGCAGAAGCTTTTTTGTAATGTAAGAAGGACAACCCTGCTTCTGGGCTTAATCCATCTCGAGTGTATCCATCCAATGAGAAGAGGCGAAGAAGTGAGGCTTAAGATCCAAGAGACAGACTGAGTGTTGCATTACTCCATCTGCTGCACTGTGGTTATTACTCAGGTTTGAAATTTAACAGACGTTAATACTAATGAACTAGGAAAGAAAGAGAAATTTAAAAATGATTTAAACACGAGACAGTTTTCTGTCTAATCTTTTTTCTGTTCTATTATCTTAAAAAACATACAAACAAACAAAAAACAATGTGTAACTACTATTGATAACATATATAGTTAAATACAGTAAGCTGCTGTTCTCGTCAAAAGGGTACTTGTGCTTTTTATTAACCTTGTACTGCAGTTGGATTTGCGAGTTTACAAACTCAAAAAAATCCATCTTGAACTGCAAAGTGTACATGGCATGGCGCAGGCGGGTAAAACAGCTGATCTTAGTCAAAGCACAACAGCAGTGTGTTTGTTCTTTAAAGCTCTTTGCAGGTGAGTTTAGGTGCAGGACCACAAAATGATGCAGATATCATTGTATTCAATTAGGATGAGGCAGTGGTTAGCACTCCGGCCTCACAGCAAGAAGGTCCTGGGTCCAATTCCCTTCCAGGATGAAGCCTTTCTGTGTGGAGTTTGCATGTTCTGTCTGCGTAGGTTTCCTCCGGGTACTCTGGTTTCCCCTACCACCAAAAACATGTACAATATAGAACTATAGAGCTGTAATCTGGTACAAGCATCTCTGCTCCAGCTTAATGTACATTGTGCGCTGTCCTAAATAATAAATAAAACTAAAAAAAAGTTATTGCCATGCACATTTGTATCCATTTGATTAAGGACAATTATTCTGCACATGCTCTGGTATAAAAATAGAAAATAAATCCTTTTTATTAAATTCCTAATTCCTAAATTGTTGTTTAAAATTTTTATACAATTATTTATTAATTAAAAATAATAAAAAAAATAAGAATAATCATTACAATATTGTCTAAAATGTATGGGTTTATATCATAAAAAATCACAAACAAAGAACTACTCTACCAATTTATTTATCATCATTTACAACCCTGGCTTTATTGAAACACAAAAGCCCTGGTTTGCTTTAAAAATAAATAAATAGTTTTTAAAATAAAATAAATATATATTATAATTATTATTTTGCTAGTGCCAGGACAGCACATAAAATATGGCTACGACCCAAAAAATATACACGTTGTGATTAAGGCAGAGAAAGAGTAAAAATTTAGCTTAAACAAAAGGAAAGCCGAGTTTTAGAAGCAGAACACAGGAAACCCATTTGGACACAACTGATCAGGAGCTTGGATCTGTCGTGTGAACAATTGACAAAATACAGTCCCAAAATTGATTGTTGCCACTATTATCCACATCCTCATCCCTGCCTGGGCCTGGACCAGCGCAGCTTTCCATGCACAACAATGCTCTGCAGTGATCATGCAATGTCCATGGGATTGAGACCAATTAAGACTTGTGTATTAAAATGCTGTATTGGCGGACTCAGGACCCAAATGCACAACACCAGACACAAAATGTCAAACTGTACAGTGTTTAACGAGACAACTGAGGAATCAAACACTGGGGTCGTGAAGCAGCTGGACATGGTCGGTTGGACCCGAAGGACATCTGGAACCACGCAGCAACGCCACACTGCTGTGCGGCAGCTGGAAGTGTCTGGGCCCTCAGGATGGCTGGCACGACACGGCCATGAGCTAGTCCTGGAGGTAAGGACAGAAGATCCAGTACCCAGTAAACAGGCGCAGGTTGGCCGGATCGGTTTAGCAGGAACAGGTATCAAGATCAGGTAGCTGGATTGGGTTAGCAGTCCTGCGCCTTCATACCTGCGCCGGCTCAAGTCCTGCCTCTTCATACCTGCGACGGCTAAGGTCCTACGTCTTCATACCTGCGACGGCTAAGGTCCTACGTCTTCATACCTGCAACGGCTAAGGTCCTACGTCTTCATACCTGCGACGGCTAAGGTCCTACGTCTTCATACCTGCGACGGCTAAGGTCCTACGTCTTCATACCTGCGACGGCTAAGGTTCTGCGTCTCCATACCTGCGACGGCTAAGGTTCTGCGTCTTCATACCTGCGACGGCTAAGGTCCTACGTCTTCATACCTGCGACGGCTAAGGTCCTACGTCTTCATACCTGCGACGGCTAAGGTTCTGCGTCTTCATACGTGTCTATAAGTAGATAAAGACACGTCCCTCAAGGAGCTTCTGTCTTCACCTGATTCCTGTGTTTTGATTGGGAAGATAAGGACCTTAGTATTTTAAAAATTCTGTGAACAGCCATGATTACTATTCTATACACTTTACAAAACCTAATTTTTAGAAAATTTTAATCACTGGTAGTTTTTAAAACAAAATTGATTTTATTCATAAATTCCCCAAAAGAAAGGCACAAAGAGCCATGCTGTATGAGTGTCATGCTTTTGTATTTGTGCTCAGTTTGTCTTTGACTCTGAGCAGCCGTAGAAACAGAAACACATGGAACCTCCAGTGTTTTTTATTGAGCTTTACATATGACAAAATTAAAAGAATATCATTGTGAGCATTTTAAACTCCTAACAACAATATTATGAAAGATGTGTTCTATTTCACAGAATGTACCTTTGCCAATAATAGCACAGAAATCCAATAGAGATAAAATTATAGCTGCACTTCTTTTACTTTTTGTGAGACTGTTGTCGATGAGACCTTTAAGCATAATATCCAACGCTACATCACTGGTGGATCACCCTGGACTGGCAACATTCTTTAAAGACTGTTGGAGATATACATTTGTTTATTTATTTCTATAATTGACTGTATTTTCAGGGCCATCATTAGGTATATTCATGAAGACTCAAATCCTTGTCCACCTAAAGGTTGCATGGTCAAATATTTCATCTGTGTGTGATCTCCAGAGGCTGCTTGGGGTTAACGTAAGCCAGATCACTCTTAATCTGTGCTCGAGTCAGTCCTCATTATGTGACACCGGGGCAGAGATGCAGCAGAGCCCAGCCACACAGAGCGGCTTGTCATCTGCGTACACTTCAAGCAGGAACATTGCTACTGACAGGGACATATATTGTTACTGCCCAAATTTCCGTGTTGCACAGGCTACCTTTGTTTGGGACAAGACGAGAATGCTTTAAGATCTGACACTTTTTCAAAACATATTTTATGAGGCGCATTTCACATTAATCTGCATATTTTGTTTGGAAATGGCTACAGATGTTTGACACTATTATTATGATATTGCAGAGTTCGAACTGGTTTAAAATGCCAGCATCCTTCTTTTGCTCTAATATATATAGCTTCTACCAGTAATGTCCCTGATTCAACAGGAAATGACTCAAATGTTAAAATGCTTGGCCTTTTGATTTTTTCCCTGTATGATTTGTAAAGAACGTTTTAACTTACTATATTGAAGTGTATTCAGTCTTCTTTAACTTATATTGCTCTGATGCCTTTAATTACAGAACATGTACAACTCAAATTTCTTTCTGCTGCCATTTTCAGAAGATTTAGCTGTTCATTTCTGCCCACCTTTCATTTTACAAACTATTGAAATGCATTGTAAAGAGGTAGAATTTCATTCTGTAATCATCTTAAATCTGCTGGAGTTATATTTAGTCCAGATATATAGACCAGTCGTCCATTCTCTGGTAAATGAAAACTAGTAATCAGTAAGAATATTATTTATTTATTGCTTTTATATATTTACTATGTGCAGCACTTTGAAAACTTTGTAAAATGTGCTATATAAATAAAGTCGATTGGATAATAAAAGGTAGAATTATGTATTAATAAATAAACTGATCGTATTGCCCTTGTGTCATTGGGCCGACCAGGTATCCAGGCTTATCTCTATGTCAAGTGATCACTAAGTAAAATGTAAAAAAAACTACAGGAGACTTACAACTAACAATATAATGTTAATTGTCTGCAGTAACTTTATGAAAAATATTAGGTAGGTAAAAGGTAAAAACATTTGCCACAAAGATTTTCAAAATGACGGTTCATTGACTGTCACAAGGTAGTGGTTCATTAGTCTATATTTAATGCAAAGAAAAATTAAATTCTGTATGTAGTAAACCAGCAATAACGTACTGAGTCGACCTATTCTATAACGCCACACACTGTACATATTTTATTCCCCAATAGATTTCCATTAAAATGTCCCAAAGGGCGTGAATAAGAAGAGCAGGGAAAAGTTGAATCCACTTGTTTGTGTTGGAGCCTGTTTGGGCCACAGCCGTTCTCAGGAAAATGAATAGCAGAGGTCTGTCGGCAGTAAAGTGCGCCATCCAAGCCTTGAATCACCAACATGTAATCGCCACATGAAAAAAAAAAAACACTGCCCGCCTTTGCTCAGTTTCATGTGAAATCTTCACTCTTCACAACCATTATTTACACTGTATTATACATTGATGAGTATTGACTGTGAAAGTGAAGAGTGCCTTTGGAGTTGTTGAATAAGAGGTTTGCCTTCAACTGAACCACACCCATAATAGCCCTCTTGCAGTGTGTCTCCTTGAAAAAAAGAGGGAAGTGTGCCATCCGGTTACTGGAAGAGCCAAGAGCACATGTGGAAAGTTTGTTTCACGTTGGCATTTGGAAAAAAACTCTTGGTGTACACTCATCCTGCAGCATGTGTTTAACTGTTTGAAGGGAACCGTTTTAATGTGCTCGCAGTCCTTAGCTCTAGTTCAATGCAGAAGTCTATAAAATATTGTTTTTCCTATAATTCCAGTCTTGTGTAGTGCATTGTTAAAAGATGTAGGTAGTAAAAAAACTAGAGCAGTACGTCTTCATATATATTTAGAGTAAATAACCAGAAACCAGAAACAGGTGACCCAATATGAGCCTTTATAGAGGAGACCTTGTTGTTTTAATGTCTGAGTTGGTGCATGCACTGAGGTAAAATGTCATAAATGAGCATAGTTTATTTATTACATTAAGTAAGTTAATAAGTTATAATTCATTAAGAGTTGATTTCTAAAACAAAGCAGTCGGGCTTGTTGGAATGATTTGATACATTAAAATATAGTAAAAAAAAACAGTAATTTTTTAGGGACACAATCACACAGAAACGGCCTAGCCTAGCTTTAAAATAGATATGCGCTGTTACCTTTAGCGCAGTTATATGAGAATGTCTTTTTCATTTTCACTTCTATGGTGAGTCTTCTGGGATAACATGTATTGTTATCACAGAAAATAATCTAAATCCTCAAATGTGTAGTATTTTATTTTATTTAAAAAATTTTTTAGACTTTTTTTAGACCTTTTTGCCATAGACAGCAGGCAGTAGGTTGACAGAAAACAGGGTGAGAGAGAAGGGGATGACACAGGAGACACGGTTTGAATATCAGATATGTGTCCTGTGTTTTGCAAATTTGTGAGTGCACTATCAACTGAGCTAGGGGTGCCCCTCCTCAAATTAATTTTAATCAGAATAACATATACGGCATAATACGTATATATTTTGACATAACAGTCCCATGTGAGTTTGCTACAGCACAGTTGCTGACAAAATCCTAAAAAGTTCATGTGTCGCTTCCATTGTGCTCCTCCTATGACGTCTGAAAGTGCTGCTAATATGAATAACACATGCTACAACCTGCTTTTGAAATTGTCAGTTGAATATAACAATACTGTGTGACCCTTGTGAACATCTGACCCACGCAGGCACACCCCAAACCCTTTACGATGATGCCAAACGGCACACTGACATGCTAATACATGGAAATGAAAGCTGCAAGACACAATCTGAGAATGTGATGGACATGAGAAGCATTCATACACAAATCTGGGATGTTTCTGGTTTATGATGCATCGCGTCTCGGGGTGGATCGTGAGCCTAATCTTTATGAAGTCTTTATCTCAGTGTGTGCACTGTAAACGGCTGCTTTGATTAATGGTGGCAGGGTCACACCACTTACTCTCTGACTGTTTATAGGGGAAAGGCACGCACTCTGCTTTATTGAAGGAAAAAACGTTTATTTTTATTCCAGAGATAAATCCATAGTAGTTTAGTTGTGATTGTAGCTGATGTAACAGACACACAACTTACACTGCAATGGTGAATCTTAACCCACAGGTTCTTATCTCTGCCCATTTATTAAAAAACTTATAATGAGACATGGATCATTCAATCTGAATACACTCACCACAACACTAAATAAAAACAGAGAATAAATAAGAGCAGCAAAACACACCAGTAATAAACAATAGTAACATAAAATAAAGTAAAGGTCACAACCCATTTAATAAACATGAACTGCTGTGGACTGCACCAGGATACGTACTGTTCAGAAATCTGTTC